>OX940922.1:7211732-7720192 GCA_954870645.1 Agrotis clavis | reverse complement strand
GTTTATTTTTGGATCGACTAAAATAAACATCGTACGATTAATATGGCCTTAAACAAAAACATAAATGTAGGACGGGAAAATACATTTATCGTGGTTAAATCACCAAATGAGTCCTCCCACCCAGGGCAGGGCGGGAGGGACTGTCAGAGTTGTATTGACTAAAATTCACGGCGTCCTTCAATAGCCCTTTACGTTCTTTAATTTGATAAGTTCCGCGACCCCGGCAGGCTTTGGCCCTCTAGAGGGGCCCCGTCATTATGCTGACACTCTTTGAGGCGCGCGTGGAACACAACGCTCTGTCGACCTGGGCATGGTCCATGGTCGGACTGGGAGTCGCCCTTTACTCGCCGCCCGCATGCCCGCGCCTACGGTGGCCGGAGATTGTGTGCCGTCGTCGGACGCCGTGGGCGTCTACAACTGCGGCTGGGGCGGAGGGAGGACGCTGTCCTCTCCCTCACGCGGTTTTTATCCCAAAAATACATTAAATTCGCCATTGAACTATGTTATTTGACTTGTGCGTATGAAGATTAAATAAATTATTATCAATAGTCAGATTTATGTATCCATTTTAATCTTTATCGACACAATATTGAAAGCCCACACAAAGCTTCAATGAAACATTGTTGACCGAAGTAAAATTCAATTGGAAGCCAGTAGTTTACCAAAGGGCCGTTGCCTAATTTGCATTCATTCAGTACACAGAAAAACAATATGGTTCGTTAAGATCCATGTTGACTAACTGAAATCACATCAGCTATGTCGATTGAACGAAATATTGTTTATCCAATTTCTATGTAATTCAATTAAGTCGTAACTTTGAGATATTTTAAAAGCTTATATTTTCAATGACCACTGAATCGTCTATTTTTAATATAACGAAAATATGGTTTAAGTTTTTATTTATACCTAGATTAAATTAACAGGTGGCATAGATAATTATATCATGTGAAGATCATCATTTAGCCTTTTCTTATGTATGATAAGGTCGCATGATCGAACTATATGCAGCTGAATATCAGTACTTTAAATGGAGGGATGGCCTATCTGACCTAGAAAACCCAGTAACTGGGTAGTATGATATCTGTTAATAAAACTGCTGGTGATTCTTTCTGGCTTCAGGCTAACAGTAACTACTGTCAATGATTAACAGCCAGCACCAAAGACTTTTTAAAAATTCCGAGGCGTGGAAGAAACTCGCTGTGATAACTGTTGGTCACCCATTTACAGACCAACCTTGGCAAGCCCGGCTTAACCTGGGATATCGGTTTGTGCGGCTGTAATTATTCAGCCACGAGCTCCCACGAGCGAGATAAATCATTTAAAAATTCACTTAAAAAACCTGTGAAGAAACTTTTATTTTTTATAACTGATTTTTGGTATATAAACAGAAAATGATACCCGCGCAAAGTTGAACCGTCCATTTGGGCGTTTAAAACCGATTTTTTGAACCAATTCCAAATGGTCCACATTACATGATTTATACAAGGTTTAATCTAAACAAAGTCTTTTAATCTAACCAGTTGCTTAGATTAAACGGCTCTTCGTTGTAGCAACCCTATATTTGCCTGTCTTATTTAGTTTTTTTTTACATTTTGCCAACGTGTTAGGAATATGTGGCAACATGAGCTATCGGGCACGTGATACGTATATTGTTCTATTTTTGTGAAACCATATTCATGCCTAGCCAGCCTTCAGTCATTCTGACGTGTTGGCTGACGTGCGCACTCGCCTCGAGCGCTCGATAGGCCTTTGTAATATTACAAAGCTCACATTTTTCATGGGTAAAATATTTGGACCCGGTCTTCTATTTCAATTTTGTCATTGTCGCCAATTCGATGCTGTTTTGCACATTGGAATTGGAAGATCAAAAACAATGCATAATTATATTCAATAAAACATATTTGATTCAATTTAGTTTTGATTAATTTACGATTTGAAGTTTATTTAATCTAAAAAGTAAATTGTTTGTTTGCTTTTTACACCCAAACCATTAAACTGATCATCCTGAAATTGCGCGTATACGCGCGCTGACAAGTGTATAGAGACGGCCCTTCCTTCCGGAAAAAGGACTGTTCTGTAATGGTGAAACATGTACGATGAGAATTTTTCTTCCCGGATGCAGACTGCAATCCGAATTCTGCAATCGCCGACCTATTAGAACGAATTGCGTCAAGTAGGAGTGGATCTGCCTGTTCTACAGGCCGCCCCCAAACATTGTCTCACTGAGTAGTCACGGACTCTCTATGTCCATAATTATGATAGTAGATGTACGATTCGATTTGCAAATACAGATGTAGTTTATACTGAGAGTACAATACACCGTGGCTTTTTAGTCGTCTTACAACGGCAGCCTAGTTCATGTATCCAATGACTAGGTAATGTTCATAATTATTATAAAAGAAAATATGTATTTATGAGGTTTTCGTAATTTAAAAATAAAAACATTATTATGAGGTTTGCATTATTATGACGCAAGGCGTAGTTAGAAACACCCCTGTCTCTTAGAAAATGGAAATGATCTGCTCTACTCGTGCGCTGTTTAGGTATACTTTACAGTTTGATACGTAAACATTTTTAACAGGGTGTTTCATATTTCTAATGTAAGTACCTATCTATTTATTAATGATTAAAATTATAAGTATTTTATGTCGGATACATTGAGTGCACTACTTTTGTAAGATGACTAAAAAGTCACGGTGTATAGGGCGGTAATAGACTACAGGCCCATGTCCAAAATGGATGGGTCATATGAACCACCAGGTGACGTATATAGGATGATATAAGAGCATAAAATAATAAGATTGAGCCCTATGTCGTCACTTGTAAGCTGTCCAATTCCCTTTTTTTCCGTTTGGGTTGCAACCCTCGATTTTTTCCCCTTGTCGCATGATTTTTGTACGGCGTTGCGGAATAATGGATAAGAAGCTGTATTGAAACAGTATGAAACTGCTGCCGTACAGAATGAAATTACCAAATTTACCCTGGAAATTGTCAGAAAATCAAGAAAATTACCGACTTTGTGGCGCACCATTTTTTTACGGCACTGTGCGCTTTCTTATTATTTTTCATGGATCTATCGATGGTAAACATGCCGTACAAAAATATAACGATTTGGTCATGTACTTACTCTACCTGCACTTTTGAATTCTCACCAGCACTCTGTTGGACAGCTTACAAGTGACGACATAGTGCTGAATCTTATTACTTTATGCTCTTATATCATCCTATATACGTCACCTGGTGGTTCATATGACCCATTCATTTTGGACATCGGCCTGTAGTCTATAAACACAACAAGTAAATTCCTGGAAGCCAAAACACTGCGTTTTAACTCAATACCATGGTAATGTAAGGAACATAAAACAAACTCAATGAGATGAAGTTCTAGGAAGTTTGCTCTAATTAATCAAACATTTCTGGTTAGCTTACCATCGTTAAACATCCGTCTAAACTCGCGTTTAAACAAACAAAATAGCTTGAGTTTCATGTTAACGTTTCTTTGGTAGGTACATAAACTTGATAAACAGAACCTTCCATCTTGCCACCAGGAAGGTCAGAAAATTTCAACTTTCCACCATGTTTAACACTTTCGCTGAAGCGTAGTGTATTCCTAGAAACACACATTTTTATCGACAAAACATTCTTCTTAAAAAATCTGGCCAAGTGCGTGTCAGACCACGCACAATGGTGGGTTCCGTAATTGAAAAGGATTTATCCCAGCCACAAACTTTGCATTATAGTTGAACTAGTTGTCGTTAGCGGCTTCGCCCGCTACAATTCGAAAATTTTACCACGGGAATATAAAATCGGGATAAAAAGTATCCTATTGTTAGTCCAGGTTTCCTAATTTTATCCAAATCCGTTGATTAATAAAAAAAGAACTACAAAGCGATAGTTCGTACTATGAAGGACTCTTGGATTGAAAAAAATGTCGATAAAAATGAATATTATTTCTAAACACTGTATTTTTCATTTGTTTTATTTTGAGGATTGCTTCTATTTGCACCCAAGCGGAGCTTGGTTGACAATATATTATTAAGAAGTAGTCCATAATTAACAATAACATTATTTAGCATACTTCTGGATCCATTCCAAGAATCTTATAAGTATCAAAAGTTTGTTTGTGATCTAATTGTTGAATATGTTGTCCTAAATAAGACATGACAGATATGTATTACCATGTGTACTAAGTTCGTTCACTAAAGTTCAGAGATATCTATTCTTGTCAGCCGGAGGTAAATAGATGTCGTTATGTATAACCTTAAGGTGATGATAAACTTGAGCATTAATTTGTGCCTTAGACTTCTTTATCCTTTTAGTTCAAAAATTCAACCCAAATTCTTGTCAAATGGGTACATAATTGTATCACATGTGCACTAGCATTTTTGAAGTCGGTTTAAAACCGAGCGTTCCGGCAAGCTTTTTACCAAGCTTATTGTCAAGGATCGCGGGCCTGACGAATACTGTGACCCCGGAACGTGAAGGGCTATTGACACCGTATACGGACGCAGTATATGACGCTATATTGACGATAGTTAATAAGCGAATCAAATCAACCAAAAATGTTTAATAACAACATAATAGTTTCCGTTGTCGTTAAGTTTCCATAAAAAGCAAATCGCATATTGTCAAGTCTGACATAATTCGTGAATTAAGAAAAAATATTGACGGACATCGACTAGAGCGTTCGATACAAAGATCATGAAAATATTCGTAGCGATGTTTGACTCTGATGGCCTACATGCATGACATCTTAAACCGCGATTAGGTTAACTGTGGGAACGAGATGGAGTTAGACGACTTGTATAGCTCTGTCGCTTTCCTTCAGCGGAACTACTCACTCTTTAATACGTATGGCCACCTGAGGCCTTACCACGAGCTCTTAACGCGATCCAGTTTAGGCTGCGGGAAAGAGATGGCGCTAGACGACTTGTATAGCTCTGTCTCTTTCCCACAGCCTAAACTGGATCGCGTTAATAGCTCGTGGTAAGGCCTCAGTTCGTTGTTCAGTTCGTAAAAATTAAAAACAGCGAATGCTCGATGTTCTGTTGCAAGTGAACGCTCGAGTCTATCCGTACCTTTAGGTCTGTATGTATTCTGACTATTGTTTGTAAAACAATCCATTTTCTGACTCATACTATATTACTTTGTTTGAGTAGAGTTTCATTTAGCTGAGTAGTATTTGTCACAATTATAGGCATAGTGAATCAAAGGCTTTTTTACTCAACTACGTAGGGTTATGATTTTGACTGGTATGTAACTATGTATGTTTATTGTTCATCGGTTCCCTAACAACTACTGAACTACTGATCATAATTTGACAAATGTGGTATCGTGGAAACTGTCTTGATCGTCTATTAGATATAGATACGACATCAGAATATGTAATTGGATGTGCCGCCCTCTAGAGAATATAAGTAGGTAGTAAACTAAAAAATAAATTAAAATATTGATGCCGTATCAAACAAGAGGCTTAAAAAGAGCATTTCAGAAATAATGTAAATATTGAAAGATGAAAATTCTGGTAGAAGGAGAGGGCTATTTCCTACCCTGGCCCACTCGCTGGAAAAAAAAAAACATATTTTTTTATACGCTGCTTTTGTAGCTCACCGGTGTTGAAATTATTTACTCAAAGTTAGGTGGTGTTAAAACTCATGAATCTCAACCGGATATTTCCTTAAAAATATCGATACAACTTTATAAGGCTGAAGAGTTTGTTTGTTTATTTGGTTAAACGCGTTATTCTCAAGAACTACAAAATACTTTTTCAAAATTAAATATAATATTTTTTACAAAAAGTATTTTTGTGTAGAATAGCCCATTTATTTAGAAAGACTATCTATACACCGTGACTTTTTAGTCGTCTTACAACGGCAGCCCAGTTCATGTATCTAATGAATAGTACACGTTTATAAGGCGTAGTTCGTAGTTAGAAACACCTCTGTCTCATAGAATATGGAGATGGAATGATCTGCCCGACTATTGCGCTGGGTAGGTATACTCTACAGCTTGATACGTAAACATTTCAATGCCACTTTTCGTTGTAATTTTATAACTCAAGAACGGGCTCATCTATCCAAACCAAATGTTTAGGCTTTGTTTGGTTATTTAGTAGATGGTTTATGTGAAGTTTGCACAAAATCGGTCGAGCGGTTCTTCATTTTGTAACGTTGTGAAATACCAACGTTGCATTTTCAAACTATAAATATTTCATTATTCTAAATTTGTAGGTATCTAGTAAAATATTCTTGAATTACGTTGAGACAAAAAGTAATTTATAAGTGGGTAGTTCTAAACTGGTAGTATCTGTTGACAGTTAACTGTGGAATGTTCTAGCAGCGGTTTAGTGAATGACAATGCGTGCTGTCTCACTCTCATGCGTGCAAAGTCCAATCGCCCCTTCCTTTTGAGCGAGGCATTTTGTAGCAACCAGCTGAGACGTGATTCAGTACAGAAAAATCTTAGCTCTGGTTAACACGATAGTAAATAGTTCCTCACTGTATTAGGTACTACCTATAACTGTCGGTTCCAGATATTATTTTAATAGATTTATAAATTTATAATTTAAATTAACATTTAATTAAATTATCTGTGTAAGTGTTCGCCCCGGTTTAGGGTAAGTTTGCCAAACCAAACCTTTATAACTGCTAGCTTGTGTTTCTATTTTTTTGTATTGAGCAGGTACCTACGGACTTATTTATTTTGTGATCATATTTTTCTTTGCCTGTTAGGTTTTTATTTTGTTAAGCCTCGAGTGTTCCATACGCTCGTAGGCCTATGAATAATGTTATGTGTTAATGCTTCACGCTAATTTAATATTGTGTACCTGCCATGTAAACTCCGTTCTGATGATGACCAAACTCACAAACGCCTCAAGCGCTTTACGTCCTAGGCTTTCGCTTACGCTGCGAGGTCATCATCAGAGAGGATTTGCAGTGGACTTTAATTACCGCTGGACGTTGATTCCAGGGAACAAGATTGGGGTTTTGAAATACCCATCCTCAACGTTCGTTGAGTTCAACAGCTGACTCACGCTACCGAACGTTCGAGGCCTGCGCACACACAGCACCTAGCTGCACACAGCTGACCAGAAGGCGCAACTTTCATCTCGTCCCTGGGGTCACTCTCACCTCGGGTTAACTCCTCGGCATCGCGTCGCTCCACTTACGCGATAAGCCAGGACAGTACTAGTGCGCCTACTTCCACGGAGCGATTAAATATCAAGTGACGGCTGTGAACCACGACCTTAATAAATTTTATTGTAAACGTTGGTGAGTTCTTTTATTCAACTCACCATTAACCGTTACAATAATAATTAATTTAATTTAATAATAATAATAAATTATTATTAAATTAAATAATCGTTAATTTTTTTGTAACAAATGAATTGAATTAATGGCGGATAATTTTGTTAATGGTGATTTTGCTGTCAAAGTAGTGAAAAACGTACCGGGCCGCTATCTAGTAGGCTATAAAACAACAAGGTATGACTAATAGAAGCGGAGCAGCGGAGGTGGAACCACGAGGAATAGCTATTTTATAAAATTAAAGTATTAGAGCCATTTTCACCCTTTACCTGCCTTTTATTATAAAATAACGAATAAAAGTCCCCGTAATACCATTAATGCCCTTTGTCCGTCACAAAGAGAATTATTTGTCGGAATATTCATAATTGTTTTTGTTACCTTCGTTACACGAGGGAATATTAATGTATTCTGCTCAAAGTAAAGGCGCTTAAGGAAAACGGTACCTATTAAGACGGCATTGATAGTCATTAGTGGTGCATTAAAAAAGGGACTCCTTCTCTGGTCTATAAAGGTTGGAAATACTTAGAGGATAATTAATTATGGTTTTAGTAAATTAATACCTTACTAAATCAAAATCAAAGCATATATTTCAAGTAGGCCAGTTACAAGAACTTTTGAATTTTCAAAAGACAAAACAAATAAACACAGTTTAAAAAAAATAGTTATGGCGCTACAGTCCGAGTACAAAATAACTTTGAAAGTACCGTAGGTCCCCATTTCAAGATGAATGGACAAGAGTTATTATACACATTTACAATAATTATTATTAAATACACATTCACATCTTAAATTAGTTCACAAACTTAAATAAATCATAAAATAATGATGAGCAATTACGAAATAAAAAATAGACAGTAAAAAGTTGCAAGGTGTCAATATCCATCCTCATTGATGACAACGCAAAGGATAAACTATTGCACGGCAGTGGTAATGTGAATTTTAATATCAGTTGCGTTGGAATAATGAACCCTTAAAACCAGATTGAAGGTTATGTCCTGCCCACAGATCATCGATGTATTTAAAAGCGTGCAAATGTTAAAATCGCGTGCATGACTTCACAATATGGCGTCAGAAAACCTTCTTTCTCTTACTATAGACCTCATTAATAAGCTCAAGATAATCCAACGAGTTATGGAGAGGGCTATGTTCGGAGTCTCTCCTCGCGATTGACTCAAAAACGAGATTTGTAGACGAACCAAAGTCTATGTCGGCAACATAGCCCAACGAATTAGCAAGTTGAAATGGCAGTGGGCAGGTAGGCCATATAGCCGATGGGGCCGTAAGGTTCTCGAATGGAGACCACGCACCGGCAAGCGCAGCGTAGGACATCCACGCACAAGGTGGACAGACGATCTTGTGAAGAAAACCGTTTCCAACCGGTCCTTTTGGATGTCTATAGGGGAGCCTATGTTCAGCAGTGGACGTCTTACGGCTGATATGATAATGATGGTGATGAAACCTTCCTCCCTAATTGAACTACATAGTACGAAGATTCTTGGGTGATCCTATAAGTCTCCGAGCTCTATGACACTACCAATTCTCACTGTACGGAGGCTGTATTTGAATTAATAGACAGTTAGGATTACCTAGAGTTTGATGGATGAGGGCGGGTGACAGGTAAACTGATGGAAAACACACATGCCATTAGGTAACAAAAATAGTTTTGAAGAGAATACTACGGCTTTCTACACCTTTTTAATTGTGCGACGATTTTTATTTTATTTTGTTTTGAGGGACATCATATTTTCCCTATACAGAGAAACAAATTTTATTATAAAGCCATACTCGTACCATATATTGTCAACGGAAAAATATTCTATTTTTTTTTAAGTCGTTTAAACCATAAATACTTTCAGCCCATAAAAGTTGTTAAGGTTAATGTTTTACAAATAACCCTGTATTTTAAATTAGTAATTTCTTTACATCTTACTTCTTACAAAACGATAATGAATAGGTAACATTTTAACCGTGCATGGTCATGCAAAATATAGTGTATAATTTTAAATTTTAAAAGTGCCATATCATTGTAAATTACAAACGTCAACCTAGCGACGGCGACGGTAATAAAAAAGTGGTATTCTAAATATGAAACGGAATTGAAGTAGGTCAATCGGTAAAGCAATAATCCTATCAAGTAATGGTACCTATTTTTTATTGAATCATAAATGGACATACTTTATACATTTTTTTGTTATATTTAATTAGACGCGTTTATGCGAGATTTGTTGAAGAAAACTGTAAATAGGAAAATTTTAAATGAAAAATTTACAAAAATAATATCTCTTTTCATAGATTCACTTCATTTTAATTTAAATTGTTTTTAATGACAGATTCTATCTTTAACATGTCAAATCTTATGATCTTTGTCTAACACAAATATTTTACATCTTTTTCCTTGTGTCAATAATACGTGGTTAAATCTTTTCATTTATTTATATCATGCTTATGTAAATTTGTTCAACTCAAGATACGTTTTTGTAAAATTTTATTTCAAGTAGGGAATTTAAATATTTTCCAGAGATTGACAAGACTCCAAAATTCGAATGTTAATGTTTCTTATGCTAACAGCAGCTGCCAGCTTTTCAATAATTCTGACAAAAATAACAATTTTATGTTCATGACTTATGTTAAGCCTAAAGCTAAACGTGTTATTTTCATATAAAAACCTATAATTCCTTTTAGCAAAGCCCAGAAATAGAGCCTCCAAAGCCACTATAATAAATTTAGGGTCTTGTCATATCGCCTACAAAGTAGCGACAAGCTTTCGACTATTTTAGGTCCGTGTGACAGTGAAACGCCCTAATTAATAAAATTAGGTTTTATTTTACAACTTCGGCATGATTCATTTATTGAAACATTGGCACTAAATCATAGGTTGCTTACTCTTTTGCCGAGTAAGAATTCTTTCAAACAAAAAAATATTTCTTGCTTTCAGACCCATCCGCTTTCCGCTAATCGCATTTAGTGGGTCAGTTGCCTTAGGATTCCAGTTTCTAGAATAATATACCAAAATCTAATTAGCTTTTACCTCAGTGTAATAAAAACGCTACCACGTTTTGTCGTGCGTAGTAACAGCATCAGGAAAAACTAAAAGGAACAAAATGGAGTAGTTTTTATTTAGCGGGGCTTTGATTAACCAATGTTCTTTGTGGTCCGCCCCGACAAATGTCGGCTGGTCATGAAAAACCTTTGTTTCCGTAGAACGAGGATTGGCGCTAATTGTATATTATTTCATGTTCATGAGGTTTCACCGTGTAATTCATTTTTGTATGGCTTTTTATTTACTTCGAACTTTTCTTTCTTTTTATGAGTGTTAATGTCACATTTTATTCTTGTCACGGCTTTTTGAGGAGTTCTTTTGTTTAAACTTAAATTGGTAACGTTGATAACGTTGTGTACTTGGTTTTGTTTGTGAAGAATATACAGTAAGGAATTATTAACTTAAATAAAGGAATTATTAATTAAAAAAATAACTGCGTCCGCCCTGAGACGCATAGTAAAGTTTAAACACTGCATTGTCAATTTGCAAAAATTGGTTTACCGAGCTCGGATCGGGTGAAAAAAAAAACAAACTGTTCATCGCGGATTCTAACCTACGGTCATCAGCCTAAAAAGTCAATACTTTATACCACTAAGCTTTTCAGACAGTAGAGATAATTTTAGACAACCACTCGGGCGAAGCGGCTGGCCAAAGCTAATTGTTGAATAAATACTGTGTTTATTACCGCATTACTACAAAAAAGTTAAACATCTGTTGAACATCATCACCTGCGTAGCCTTTTCCCAACTATATTGGGGTCAACTTCCAGCCAAACCCGATGCAGCTGAATATCAGTATTTTACATGGAGCGACTGCCTATCGGACCTCCACAACCCAGTAACTGAGTAAGTACGATACCCCATGGTAAGACTGGTCAGACTTTAGAGCTTCTGACTAACAGTAACTACTGTCAAATATCTACAAATGACAGCCGGGACCAACGGCTTTACGTGCTTTTTCGAGGCACGGAGGAAACTCGATATGGCAGATATGGTCACCCATCCACAGACGGCTTAACCCGGAAGATCGGCCTGTGCGGTTGTAATTATTTAACCACGAGCTCCTCAGTTAAAACATCTGTTGAACACTTGTCTAAAAAATCTGTCAACAGCAAAACAGCAGCATGCAGTTACACTTTTTTAGACAAATTAATGTTCAATAGATGTTTCACTTTTTGTGGTACGACGGTTAATGTTTACTCTTCAATTAATTTACTCGTACTCTCAAAGCCTCTTTTGCCGAAACAGGTATGAGCCGAGTAATTCCTCCGTAATTAGTAACTAATTAAGTGAAATTTTATTAATGAGTTCCAAGTAAAGCTATCTACGGTTGCCCCCGAACTGGATGTTACTATCCACCAAGTACTAACAAGCGTCAACTTCACTGGATACCAACTTCAGCCCTGCCTCGACCAATTAAATTCTACGTATATGCTTCTTGAAAACCAATTAGGTAATATCGACCTTGAAATCCAAGAAACAAGGTTGATATTTGAAGGGTCGCAAGCATGTCTTGAAAGGGTAAGTTCCTGTTTTGAAGTTTGCATTATAGGGGTAATACAGGCTATTTTAATGTCATTAAGAGCTTAAAATCTTAATTGGTATTACAGAAATGTAAGCGCAGATTAGGCGGGTCTTTGATAAGACGGTTACCTGACGGGTGCGTGTTTATTTACTTCGCAATAAGGTTCATTTTGCATAATCTACTACCCTAATGGATATTGAGATTAATTAGTTTTGCTTTGTAGTGTTGATCTGATATACGACTACCAAATGCTCTACCTGACCTTTTTTTCCATTTGAAGGACTTATTTGTAATAGAAAAATACCATCACATTTTCTTTTGTGAAAGTACTATTTCGACTACTACTTTTCCGAGAAAATAGTCCTGTTGCAGTAAGATTTCGACGCTATACATAGCCCTAGATTTAGTTTTTTTCATGTTGGTAAAATGATCAAATGATTCCTCCCCTGGTGAGAGACTGTCAGACTCTTATTGACTAAAAGTCCACCTATTTCCTTCGATTATAGTCTGCGTTCCAGGGCCACAGTATCTTACTTAGACAGACCCGTGACCAAAGCAAGCGGTAGGTCCTGGGCCCCATCAGTTCTGACAGGTCCTTAAGTCACTAATTAACGCTTATTAATGAACGAAATATTTTCAATTGAAACAAAACTAATCAAAACAAGCACGAAATACTATTCACTACTCGATTATACTTAAACAATTAGAGATTATCACATTGAATTCACTTCCAAGTTACCTCTATTCTATCATAATCATGAGAACCTCCTCCTTTTTTTGAAGTCGGTTAAAAACGATATTTATACAATGACTGTTCGCACTAGATTTTTCTATAAAAAGTTCTGGAGACATCCATGGATTTCTACACAGTCCCATACCTTCTGGAACATTCCAGAACCATCTCGAAACATCTAGATCAGGGCAGACATTTCTAGAAACTTCCAGGCAAATCAGTAGAATCGTCGAGAACCTGTGGAACCTCCGAGAAGTTTGTAGATTGGTCTCGAAAAACGATCGACGTAACATACGTTATTCTAATGGAAATTCAATACTAAGTTATAAATTGTGAATAGCCTAAAGCCGCACAACCTGTTTATCTTTGTGGACTTTACGAATTATGGTGCCAAGGTTGCTTTAATTTATGACATTACGTTGTTCTTTGATGTTCCTGACAGAGAGGTATGGAATAATAAGTTGGTCCTTTGTTAGTTAGTCAATTTGGGAAAGTTTTAGAATGGTAATTCTCATGTACGTATAATGGTACGATTGCATAGCGTTCTGCAGACAGTAGCAGTAGATGACGTGTCGCTGCGAAACAACTGATTGTCGACCGCAAATCAGTAGAGCGTTGGAAGCTCGAGCGACCATAGGCAGTTGGTTTTACACGGAGGAGCATACGGTGGAGATCTGCCCCACTTGAGCACAGATAGGAGGCGATAAGTGGCGCAACCTGTCGCACCCGGGCTTGCTTTAGGCCATGTTGCGGGGCGAGACGGAATAGGAAGCAGTCACCTCCTTCTGCGAAGTAGTTCTTTATGCTAGCGAAGGTGGATGGGGAACGCGTGAGAGAGACTCGTATATTGATTGCGGAAGACGAGTTATGGGTGACGCCATACGATCATGGACCATGCCCGGGTCGACGCGTGCCTCAAAGAGATGTTAGCAATCTGACGGGAGAGAAACATAGAGGGCCAAACGCTTACCAGGTGGCGGGACTGTCTTATCGTTACGGCATCGGCAGCGAAATGTTGTATAACGGTATTATTATGTAACCGTTTTAATTATTTGGTTTCAGTATCCGGGATACATGTTACCACTTTATTGATTTGATATGAGTTTCCGATATTTCGGTAGCATGATCACGGATCAACTTCTCTCGGAGGAGCTCGTGGGTAAATAATTACAGCCACACAGGCCGATCTTCCGGGTTAAGCCGCGCTTGCCAAGGTTGGTCTGTGGATGGGTGACCATCTGTCATAGCGAGTTTCCCCCCGTGTCTCGAAAAGCACGTAAAGCCGTTTGTCCTGACTGTCATTTGTACATCTTTGACAGTCGTTACTGTAAGTCAGAAACTCTAATGTCTGACAACCATTCTTATCACAGGGTATCGTATTACCCAGTTACTGGGTTTTGGAGGTCCGATAGGCAGTCGCTCCATGTAAAATTCTGATATTCAGCTGCATCTGGTTCGACTGGAAGCCGACCCCAATATAGTTGTGAAAAGGCTACGCAGATGATGATGATCACGGATCAACTTCACAAAGTTTATTAATTATTACTTTGTAGTAATACAGGCCCTAACCTATACATCTAAATAATACCTATGATGAGAGCAGTGGTGGCCCAGTGGTATCGGTCCCGACTTACGAGTTGTAGGTTGTGGGTTCGAACCCCGCCAGGCGCATTACTTTGTGTAATTTATTTCATCACCACTGCTCTCAAAAACGGTGAAGGAAAACATCGTGAGGAAACCGGCATGTCCTAGAACCAAAAATTCGAAGACATTTGACATCCACCAATCCGCACTGGGCCCGCGTGGTGGATTATGGCCCACTCCCTCCCTCCCTCTCACAGAGAGGAGGCCTGTGTCCCAGCAGTGGGAACAATATAGGCTGATGATGATGATGATGATGAGTAATACAGGCCCTAACACAAACTTCAGTCCATTACTTGTGTCACCACTAATTGCCACGAAACCGAATTATTAGGTCAATATCCAACAAATACGAAAATCAACCGACATAGTCCCTCATTCGAAAGTGCCTGTCAACCCACAGAAATCTATTCATAACCCAACACGGGATTCTATTAACAGAAATCGGGAACGGTAATTAAACAATAGGTTCTTAACTAGTTGCCAACTCTTACCTTTCCGCTGAGGTAGGTGTACTATAAATACGTCCACGTAGTGCAAACTTGACTAGTTGAAAACGATACATTTCATCCACTTGCCGATCTGCTCTTTCTCTGCGATCACTGTGTAAAATCGGAATCTTTTTCGTTATGGTAGATAAAATTATGATTTCTTCTTCTTTTCAGATTCTTTATTTAAAAATATATATTTAGAACATAAAATAATAAAAGTTTAATAGGCTATTTTACAAAAAAAAAAAAAAAATGATTTAGTCCGAAAGTTAGATTATCAGATCGCCGCCTATCTGTGCTCAAACGGGACAGATCTCCACTGTATGCTTTCATCGCGTTAAACTAACTGCCTATGCTCGCTCCAGCCTTCAACGTTCTACTGATTTGCGGTCGACAATCAGTAGTTTCGCAGCGACACGTCATCTGCTGCTACTGAAACTCACAAAACGTCACTCGTTCGGTATCATTTTGCAGGTGCCACGACAATACTCCAACTGACGCTAAACAGTTTTTCAATTTATTTATGCAGTAAACTACCCCATTGTTTTTCCATAAAATTTAAGCAAAAATGTCAGCTTTATTATGCTAGTGATCATAAACACCGTTTGATGTGTGTACGTCGAACTTCATATTTTTCAAGTCCGTATTTTTCGGAATGATTAAACCGATTTTCATGGGATAATCGAAGCCGCGGGCAATAACTACTACTAAATACGTTATTCTTGCTCTTAATAAACGGTGCTCTTTTTTTTAGCGTGGTAAAATCATCATATGAGTGCTCCCACCCAGGGTAGAGCGGGAGGGACTGTCAGACTTGTACTGACTAAAATCCACGGTGTCCTTCAATTGCCCTTTATATTCCGGGGTCACGGTAATGAGATAAGTTCCGCGACCCCGGCAGGCACCTTAATTATGCTAGTGATCATAAACACTGTTTGATTGTGTGAACAACTTCATATTTTTCAAGTCCGTATTTTTCGGAATGATTAAACCGATTTTAATGGGGTAATCGAAGCGGCGGGCAATAATAGCTCCTACTAAAAACGTTATTCTTGCTCTTAATCCACAGTGCTCTTTAAGTAATTTGCCGTACCATTTCTTGATCCATTGTGGTCGGTTTAACAATACCCAAAACGTAGTTGGTAGTACGTAACACTCAGTGAACATTGTAGGTATTATTACTTCCGGAACTCATTTACTAAGTCATAAGGAAATCCTATATAGACCCGTTGAAGTAGCCTAAAGTAACACTGATTGTTAAAAATAATAAATATTTGACTTGCCCGCCGTCCGATCATGGACAAGGTCGACGGCGCGCCACGTTCTACGAGCGCCTCAAAGAGCTGCCAGCAATCTGATGGGGACCACCATGGAGGTCCATATGCCTGGCGAGGGCGCGGGACTATCTAAAAAGGCAACCGTGACCCTTGAACGTAAAGGGCTGTTGAAGGAACGACTAGTCGTAGGCTGAGTGATTGGACTACTGCGTTGCGTGTCGCAGGTTCGATTCATGCACGGGCCAAATATTTGTATGATTTACATGTAGTTATAACGCTATCGGCTGACGGTCCGGTCGACCGCGGACGCAGCCTGTCGGGACGGATGCGCTCTCGACCCAGGTTATCCAAAGGTCGATTGACTCCGCCCATATTTGGTCGCACGACCAACGTCTACACGGTAGAGTCATTCCCACCTGACCAAGGTCACCTCTGTCAGGCGGTCAGGTCTGACCGTGTAGAAGGGGTTTAATGGGTGGGCATTTGTGTATGTAAGTTTAACAGTGTGTTAACTAAAAATCCTGGAGGGGCAACGTTTTTTTTTAAACAAAAAAGGCAAAAAAATGTGATAGGTATTTCTTTGACTGCATGGTACTTCGGTATCTTGGTTTTGTGGCTTCGGTATTAAGGAATGTAGAGCAGCCGGTAATCGATACACTTTGTTGACCATTTCTCAAAATGGCGTTGGAAAATGAATGTCACTCCTGTACAGGATATTACACTGATGGTTCAATCAACCGAACCTCCCTTTGGGTAGCGGATATCTTCACTCTATGGCCCGCTTCTCGCTATAAATTCGGTATTTTCTTACATATACCTATACTAACATTTGTATAAATCTGATTTTTTAAACCTTTTGTTACCAGCAGACTTGCTCGCTCTAAAAAATATTATTTCTACATAAAATATTTGCGGCAAAAGAAGTACCTACGTGTTTACCTAAAATAATATCACAGTATAATATTATGTCACTATGACAACATTGTCTCTTTTTATTCGTATCAAATTCATGCCTTCTAATTCTTCTCGACAAAGACATAAGCATCGAAAAACACAATTCCTATTTTAATTTGCTTATCTTAAGAAAGAATTATAATATGTTTTCTTGAAATAAACAGAAAAAAGAATCATTTGTTCAAAAGAAGAATCAAAGTTTTGTGTGAGCCTTTTTACCAGATTGACACAGAAAATATTTTTTTCTGAGCAAACTACAACAAATAGGTCCAAAAAGTTAGTACTTACAAAAAAAAAAACGAAATGTCTTATTTAGAAATACAAAGTTATCCAATAATCATTTTATTGGATAACTTTAAAATCGGTCAAATTTTCCGAAAATAAGTATTTTCGAAAATACTTTCTACAAACTTTTTAGATCTATGTTCCCAAGTAACACAAACGTGTCTAGAAACGTACTACTAGATAGCTTATAGAATTAAATTGAATTGTCTACCATAAGAATAAAATATCTATAAGCAATCTTCTAGAACGCTTATAGACGGAGTTTAGTAAAAGTGGGCACATTCTTGTACCCTCTCTTAAGAATGAGTTAAGAAAACATGACTAGATAGAGTTCAGATCAAATTGACTTAAGAGATGTTTCTAGTGTCTCTCTAAACCGTTTATAGACCGCACGTTTATCTAGTAGCGTACTAGTAGATAGTTTATAGATAGAGTTAAGACCTTTAAAGGAATCATTGCTCGTCAAGTTTTAAAACCAAATGATCTTAAGACTAACAACTTTAAGTAACATTTTACTAGTGACGCATAATGGCGTGGAACTTACAAGAGTTATTTTACTTAATAATATTTGCATCATGGCGTAACAAATTTATTACTTTTTATTAATTTGTGTTTTAATAATGGGTAAATAAGCAAATCAATATGCGATTGAAATTCTATCGTTGAATATTATGTAAAACTCTTGTAAAATAAGAGCGCCCGCTGTAAATGTAAGATTTAACATTTTTTTTTCAAAATATGAATATTATTTGGTATAAACAAATTTTCGAATTTACATTTTAATGCTTAAAATACTCATTTTATTTAAAATATAGTAATTTAAAACATATCAAATGTCTAATTAGACATAATTTAATGATAAAAACATTAAAATACGTAACAAAAATTATTTGAAGCAAAAAATTGGCAATAAAAATGGCGTCCAGATAAAATTTACTAGAAAATCGATTTCTATAGAACAAACAGTCTAGAGATTTTTTTGTAGTATGGCTCTAGAATAATTTTACTTACTACATACTAAACTATCTAGTGAGAGAATAAACAGATTAAGGAGTGGTTTAAAATTATCTAGTAACTGTCACTCTGTATTCCTTTTTATCTTGTCACAGTATTTCTAGACGTTCTTCAGTGAATAGGTAATTTCATGTGTTGTGAACGTAAGACCATTTTATGCAGTAACAAACCAATATAATTATTCAATACAAGAGGGTACCCGAGTAAAAAGTATTTCTGATTTATTTAAGTATAAACAATGTGAGAAATAATAATTATAATTGTAATTACATTAATACCCTTTCATTTGATACCCACATCATTGGGGTGGATTTCAAACAGCCAGTCCGCCATCTTGAATTTAAGTCACCTGACTATTTTTTTCGTATTCCTGACAGCAAACCTTTTCATTTGATACGCATATCATGGGGGTGGATTTTAAATAGCCTGTCCGCCATATTGGATTTAAGTTACGTGATTTTTTTTTTGTACTCTTGACAGCAAACCTTTTCATTTTTGATACCCATATATCATCAACAATTTTCTACGTTTTGGAGGAAGTTACTAGGAAGTTTCGATTCTTCTTCCGTCGTCTCTTCTTCATTTTTCTTTCTTTTTAAATACTTGCGGATTTTTCGACGAAAACCACCAGATCTTTTAATTTGTTTCATCTTCTCCATTGCATAAACTCATCCAATTTAAATTTCTAGTGCAAATGCACTTAACTAAGCCACTTTTAAGGATAAAAACTCTAAAAACACGACTTCTCTATCAGTTTTCTAGACAAACTTAAAAATATCTAGTAAAGTATTTTATCTAGACTGAAGTATCTATAGAAAAAAAAGATAAGAGTACCATTAGCTAAAATAGAATATCTGTAGAAAGTTTTGTCTTCAAATATATCGTTTTATCTATAAAACTACTTCAAAATAGGTACCTTTAGGCTTTTTTAACTATTTGTAGAGCATTTTATCTAGAAACATTCGTTATAACTATAAACGTACTTAAAATAAGTGTTCTATAGAACAAATGCTCTTAAAATAATAAAGCTTTAGATAAAAAACTCTATAAGATTAAATGTTCTATATCAAACCCATCTTTAGAAAGCCCGTATCTAAAGATTAACCCTGAATAGACAGTCTATAGACAGATTGGTTTTAAAACTTCCAGACTGTGTTACTTGGGTTCTTACCAAAGTGCTTTCATCATCGTCTGCATATTATTCCCCAGCACCAGATAAAAAATAAACCAAGGACAAAGTCTTAGAAAAAATACTTGAACCAGTAGCACTTATTCCATTCAATCAAACTTGGCTAATTGCCGGCGCGCGAGCGGTCATTTCACTCCCTCCCATCAGAACCGCACGCGATCGCATGATTAGAACCTTTGAACAATATATTACTTAAGTAAAAAAAACCTCAGCTAATGGACCTAATAGATTTAGAACAAAATGTATAGCAGATACGGATCTACCAGCATATAGAACCAATTACGCAGTACGTAAGGGAATAGCTTTGTCGTGTTATGATTTTTTATAGGCTTCAGCGAAACATATTTCTTTACTCTCGGTTTTGTGGTTTTGCGAGTAGAGTTGTTAAACTTATATCATAAAAGTAGATAATAAAGTACTAGCGTAAGCAGTCTGTGATCTGCCCACTGCTGGGACATTGTCACAGGAATCCTTAAGAGGTCGACCACAGAGGTCAAATGGGGATTGAAGAGTAGATGTAGTGGTTTCTCATTTGCTAGCACTTTGCAGTGACAAAATGCAGTGGTGCTGTGCTTGCACTTGAAGAGTGTCGTTACAACTTTCTGTTATTGCGTTTTGGTTGTTTTGAGTAAGTCGACACAAACGTTTTCTTTGCATTATGGTTGCAACCTGATGCGGTAAGTATCATCTACGTGGCCGATAATAACGATAAAATGTGGTCTGTGCGAATTAAAGTCATTGGTTAGACTTCAAGACGAATGTTTGTCATTTAATTAAAGAAAAGGCATGTTAAAAGAGTTTTTTTTTTTTTAGTTTTTCCCAGATAAAATAGTACGGAATTAAATGACGATCCGCGGTGGGATTTTATAAGGCTACGGAAAATGGCCAATTTCTATTCTTTTCGTAATGAAAGGAATTATTAACCAACGCCCTTCCTACGCAGATTTCAATACAATTTAGTCGTCCCTGACAGGTCATAAAGTGCAGAACGTTGACTGGGGACTACTTTATTAGTCGAACAACACGGAGAGAGGCTATGCACGTTGAACTTTAATGAGTTGGATTTAAAAATAGAACTACGAGTATCTCTCTATATCTATGCGGCCAGTCTGTTTGCTTTTTAAATCGATTTCGGACTCTGCTGTTGCCGCAATATTGATACTAAAATATATGCATTTTGACCCCAACGCAAAATATAGGTGCTCACACGGAAATGTTTCAAAAGAAGGTTGTAATTAGATACTACTATGTGCAAAGTATGGGTTACGGGTTTTAAGGTCCTAGTTGACCAACGTGTTAATGGGTTTTTCGATCAGGAATTTCCTTAGAACGTTTAGTAGGTAGGTGAAGCAACTGCCGATCATGGGTTTCAAGCTTGTTTCCACTCAGGTAAGTAAAATGGGCCAGAGGGCTATTGACGGACACCGTAAATTTTAGTCAGTACAAGTCAGATAGTCCCTTCCGCCCCGCCTTGGGTTGAAGGTCTCCTTTAATGATTTTACCACGATAAAAAAGATGAGTTAATAAAGTGTCAAAACCAATTGAAAATGGTTGTCATTTGAGTATTTGACACTTTTGCCATACAATAATGATGGTATAATTAAATAATTTAGTTTGTTATTAAGACTCTAAATTTTAGAGTATTGAAAAATTATAAACAATAGTGAATTTTAAAAGCGTAAAACATCTTTGTCAATTTCAGCCTAAGTAAAGTAATTATACGGCTGAAATATTTTTTAATAATCTATTACACGGACTAGTTGGATTTTTTTAGTCAGATTACCTACTAACGTACAGACGCCAGCAGGTCAACCTACCCGAATCTGTCAGATTTTACCAATCAAACATTAACCTTTTACTCTTGTGATAAGGTTGAAATTCTATGAAAGAAATCTGACAGATTGTGGTAGCTTGATGTGCTGGCGTCTGTACAAAATTAATTTGATTGATGGAGTCAAATACCACTATATTAGTAGATATTAATTAGTATCGTATGGAATGAGAGAAGTAGTGGCCCAGTGGTATCGGTTCCGACTTAGGAGATGTAGGTCAGCCAAGTTTTTTTTTTATTTAATTTATTTATTTCATCACAATTTATTTCATCACCATTGTTCTCAAAATTGTGAGGAAACCGGCATGGTGAGGAAACCGGCATGTCCTAGAACAAAAAATCGAAGACATTTGTCATCTAACAACCTGCGCTGGAGCCGCGTGGTGGATTATGGCCCATACCGTCTTACAAACAGGAGACCTGTGTCCCAGCAGTGGGAACATTATTAATGTGTGTGTGAACTGAGGGGCCAAACTGGAACGCGCAAAATAAAAATCGTAGGATTTAGTGACTTAGTCGTCAACTCGCCCGCAATTAACTCGCCCGTTCGGGCGAGTTGGCACCTTCTGATTTTATCTTTTTTTGTTGTCGTCAACTCGCCACTGAACGAAAAATGGTACAGTCATCTATAAAAGTGTTATAATAAATTCAATATAGAAACCTACTTTATAAGTATAAGGCGTTGTACGATTTGAAATAAAAGGAATGTAGTTTTTTAATAGGTATATTATGTATTATAATTTACATCACTTGCCAAACAAAAAAAAAAACTGCTTATATGTTACCTACATTTTGAAGATTATCAACAATATCACGTTTTTTCTAGTGTCTTTTTCATAAATAACCTAGTATGTAACATGACTATACTAAACAAATATAACAAAGTAAAATCAACAATATCAAAATACATTTGGTTAATTATTACTTAATACTACTATAAAAAATAACAGTCTTAGGAACTATAAAATCACAGATCAAGGTTTGTTGTAAATGATTTTTATAACAAACGTGAACATATTACTTACTTATAAAAACAATTTGTTTTTTATTTCATTGACTTTTTGTCACCGACTTTCGAAAGAAAAGTTTTTTTGTAGGTATTTTGGTGTATTTTGAACTTTTTTGTGGTGGTTTTGAAGTCGGTTACATTTTTTTTTTAAGTTTTTTATTTTATTTTTTTTAGTTTCACTATTCAACCCAAATTATTGTCAAATATATAATTTTCTTACATGTGCACTAAAATTTTGTAATCCGTAGCACCGGTAATAACAACGCCCATGTATAAAAACATTAAAAACTAAAAATAAAAACTACTACACCAAACTAAATGAAAATTTTATAGGACCAAATGGCAGATATACTGTATCGAACAAAAAAAGAATCATCAAAATCGGACCAGAAACCTCGGAGTAATCGGTGTAGACAAAGTTGAAAACTTTTTAGGTTTTTGTTGATTTATGTTGATTTTTCAAAATGTGCTAGTCCGATTTCGATAAAATTTAAATGGGACCATTCCGGAAGTATACCCTATCCAACAAAAGAAGAATTTTTCAAATCGGTTGTTAAACGACGGAGTTATGCCCGAACAAACATAAAAAAAAAAATACAAACATCCGAATTGAGAACCTCCTCCTTTTGGAAGTCGGTTAAAAATCACAGATCAGGGTTTGTTGTAAATTTGTAAATTTTTTTTTATAACAAACGTTTACATGTTACTTACTAATGAAAACAATCTACTGGTCCTCAGTTAATCAACTCTACAGTCATTTAGTGTCTTAAACATGTGAAGCAGGTTCAATTAAATTAAATGTTAAATTTATAGAAACACTTTTGTAGACGACTGTAAATTCGTCAGATTTTCGCTCAGTGGCGAGTTGACGACAACAAAAAAAAGATAAAATCAGAAGGTGCCAACTCGCCCGAACGGGCGAGTTAATTGCGGGCGAGTTGACGACTAAGTCTTACTTTACGTCAGAATCACTGAAAACTCATGATAAGGCCTCTGGCTATGCAAAACTAGTTAATCTTGGCCTCTTTTTACTGGATCTTTTTGCACAATGAACGATCAGCGTGTCCTGATATTGTATAGCTTGATGTGTGGCCGTGTGTAAAAACAATTAAGGGCTTATTTGACTTGACTAAGTTCAGTCGTCTAAATGATTCAGTTACTAAATTCAGACAAATGCAATCGCATTTAGCAAGGTAGGTTTCTAAATTTAGGAAAAAGTACGGCTGCTGACAATCATTTAGAAACATAATTTAGAATCGAATTTAGGAATGTGCGATCGCGTTTAGTCGATTCAGTCAGTGTGCAGCACTTTCCGCGTGCGGATGTGTCGCTTGATATTTCATCATTCATCATTCCAAAACACTCATTATATTCATGTTTGATAACTTGTCGCGCAGTAATAAATATTCCTTGACCCACGACTTTCTTTTTTTTTCCTTTATTTTGATGGACCCAACGGCCCCAGCCACAGCGAGGTCAATTTTTAGGGTTCCGTAGTCAACAAGGAACCCTTATAGTTTCGCCATGTCCGTCCGTCCGTCCGTCCGTCCGTCTGTCCGCAGTTTAGCTCAGAGACGCACAGTTCTAGAGAGCTGTAATTTGGTGTAAATATACGGATTTGTTGTGCCGAAAAAGTGGTAAAATAAAATCTCGTAAAATATTTTTTTTTAGGGTACCTCCTGTACACGTAAAGTGGGGATGTTTTTTTTTTTTCTCGCGTACCCCTTAGTGTGGGGTATCATTAAATAGGTCTTTAAAAAATATTGATAATTTCCATTAACAATTTTTTGATAAAAAAATTCGTTTGCGAAATATTAAGCTTTAAAGTGCTAAATTTTGCTCGACTCTAGTGTCCCCCCCCTCTACCAGCTAAACGGTTATGTTTGGGGGTGTGAAAAAATTCACAATAGTAGTATATATAACGAAGTTTAAAAGAAAATTATCATGACTAAGGAGGCTTTACAACTTTTCGAGTAATAGTCGACCAACTTATAAAATGTACTTGGATAACATATTTTCCTAAACAAAATGTATCGGAGAACATGCTCTTCAACTGCAAATGTAAGTTTGTCAACTTTATTTTTACAGCTTTAATAGGTATGTTTTTACGGTATGTTTTTTGGGGATAGGTAGGTTTTACCTTCAACTATTTTTAACTTACTTCAAAAAAAGGGGGAGGTTCTCAATTCGTCGTAATCTTTTTTTTTATGTATTTTCCCCGATTTCTCAAAGACTCCTGGACCGATTTTGAAAATTCTTCTTTTTAAAATTAAATTCAGCGAATCAGTTTAGTTAATTCGCATAAGTATTTTGATGGGCAACTACGGAACCCTACACTGTGCGTGGCCCGACACGCACTTGGCCGGTTTTTTGATTTTTGGACAGCACTGGAGCTATTTTATTTTTGGTAGTAAAACGTCCGCCGTTGTTGCGTTTCAGCAGGCAACTGATTTAGTAACTAATTATATTTAGAACAGTGTGTATCCTGATTTAGGCTACTAAATTTAGTAAAGTCTAATAAGCCTTTTAGTGTGAGTCAAGGATTTGAAACATTCAGTGGCTGATGTAAGTGCTTATTCAAAACTTACTAGCTTTTGCCGGAAGCTTTTTACGCAAGGAGGTCAGAAATAATCCCATGGGAGCAAACCTTTCTCCTATAATAAAACTTTCTTTTTTGTTTACCGGGTCATGGTTTACCTGTGTGCTGGTCAGTTCAAGGCATGAAAAGGTCACGAAGAGACAGATTTACTTTTGAATTTATAATAAGGTGCTGGCAGATGACACACTTTTTGTGCGATTGAGTCTATAGACGCTATGGAAGGGATTGCGAAGTATTATTTTATACTTGAAGTATATGAAAAGAACAAGAAATTAAGAATTTGGCTGTATCCTTTGTTTTTTTGGAGAGACTACTGAAAGGACAGCATTAATTTGCTTAGTTCTATTTTTACAGACTAACCTTTTGGTACGGAAATAAATATGTTGTATTTGTAAGTGTGTTGGGTCGGTGTGCGGTGGAAGCCAGGTGACCATGACGAGTCATAACCTTTAAGAGTCATCATCAGCTAATAATGTTCCCACTGCTGGGACACAGGCCTCTTCTCTGTTTCACACTTCTTCGAATATTTGGTCCGGTTTCCTCACGATGTTTTCCTTAACACCGTTTTGAAAGCATTGGTGATAAAATAAATTACATAAAGTAATAAACCTGCACGCTGGATTCAAACTCACAAGATACAACTTGTAAGTTGGAGCCGATGCCACTGGTCCACCACTGCTACAGCTACTGGTCTGTTACAGACAAAGAACGGTATTTTTGATACAGCATTTTTTATAATTCCTCTTGATCTAGATCCATCATGTCTTGTACGCTATTTGACAAAATGACGTCTCAGGAAATTCAATAAGGCGACCGCTAGACGTCGCGTCGTGATCGAGGAATGTAATATTGCTATATACATTTCAGTTGATATTTTTACATCAATAGAAGGTTACCAAAATATAGGTACCCAAGGGTAAGATGGTTTTATAGTATGATGTTTCAAGAAAAATAAAACATTCATTCATAAACTCAGAGCTAAAATCAGAAAGTCGCATTTTGTGTCGTCATTCCCGTGATCGGATTTTCAAAAAAGGTTTTTTATGCACCACCACTGCTCTTATACGGACATATTCTTACAAGCTAATAAAGGAAAAGAATAAAAAAAGAAAGATAGAATCAAAAAACCTCTTTCATAAAGTAACGTAGTAGTTAATCCTCTTTTGAAGCACACACCAATTAGCATGATGATGACCGCCCATTCCCCTAAAGATCAGTCGCAACAGCTATTAGGCCTGTATTTAGCCGCATTCGAGGCCAACCGCCTAAGTTAGAATATTAATGAGCCTATGTCACAACTACTGGGAGTTTGCGAACAATATGCCACACGATCACATTAACTATCGATGTTTGTAGGCACACGCGTCTGGAATTAGTACCTACCATCAATCTGTGATTAGTGAAAATTGCGTGAAACTACTGGATGTGAGCACAGGGCTGGTTTTGTCGATGCTAATGCTAAAGAAACTGATATTATAAAAAGAGAAAAGTCCGAAGAAAAGGGACGCAAAGGTATAAAGAAAACAAAAGAAAGAAAAGAAAGAAAAGAAAGAAAAGAAGGAAAAGAAAGAAAGGAAAGAAAAGAAAGAAAAGATCGAAAAGAAAGAAAAGAAAAAAGAAAGAATAGAAAGAAAAGAAAGAAAAGAAAAAAAGGAAAGAAAAAAAGAAAAGAAAGGAAAGAAAGAAAAAAAAAACAAAAGAAGGAAAAGAAAGAAAAAAAAACAAAAGTAGGAAAAGAAAGAAAAAAAAGGAGGAAAGTAAGAAAAAAAAGAAAAGAAAAAGACTGAAGACTATTGAGCGTTAACGACCGGAATATTAGTCAGCTAAATTTTTTAATATTATGGAAATTCCTCACTCGCCGGGGTCGTGGGACTAACGAATACCGTGACCCTGGAACGTAAAGGGCTGTTGAAGGACACCGTGGATTTTAGTCAGTACAAGTCTAACAGTCCCTCCCTCCTGCCCTGTCCTAGCAGAAAAAAAGCTAAAAAAAAAGATATTACTTGCTAAACTATAACCACACTTACGGTTTCCACACAGCAATCGCTTTTTTTTTAGCGAGGTAAAATCATCAAATGAGTCCTCCCACCCAGGGAGGGACTGTCAGACTTGTACTGACTAATATCCACGGTGTCCTTCAATAGCCCTTTACTTTCCAGGGTCACGGTAATGGAATAAGTCCCGCGACCCCCGCAGGCTTTGGCCCTCTTAAGAGGGGCCCTGTCATTTTGCTGACGCTCTTTGAGGCGCGCGTGGAACACAACGCGCCGTCGACCCGGGTATGGTCCATGGTCGCTCCTTCGCGAGCATAACTGCTTCGCAGAAGGAGGCGACCGCTTCCCAATCCGTCTCGCCCCGCAGCATGGCCTCGACCAATGCCGGGCGCGAGAGGTCTCCGCCTATCGCTGCCGTGAGGACACGGCGGTGCTCTACCCAAGCGGGGCAGCCCTGCACCGTATGCTCCACTGTATCCTCCGGGCGATCTTCGCAGTGGTGACACCCAGGCGTTTCTTTCCTCCTTATCCGACACAGGTACCTCCCGAAACTTCCGTGTCCGGTGAGGACCTGCGTCATGCGGTAGGTCACGACGCCGTGACGCCATTCCTCCTCCTCAAAGAGGGGTCTTACCGCCGCGATTGCGGGGTGCCCGACACAGCCATCGCTTATGCAAGGTATATCTTATAGAAAGCCACCCAAAGATGCATTAAGTGCATTCGTAAGTGTAGTATACTTACGAATGCACTCAATGCATCTTTTGACCACTCAACCGGAGAATATTAAGACGCTGCGCCGCGGTAGAAAAGTGTTGACCTATTTTTGATCGATGAAAAATGTGAACTGTATGTCTGTGAAAAATATGGATGCTACGTAATGTCATATAAAGTAGCGACTTCGAGACTTGTTATTATATTTATGTAAATGCACTTCACATTTTTTTATGTATCATCATAATCTGCCGAATCTTTGTCCTACTATGTTAGTTCCACATCTGGATACCGGTGTTTTACATGAAATCCTTCATAAGTAGTTTAAAAATATTCAACCCAAATTATTGTCAAATACCTAATTTTCTTACATGTGTACTAAATATTTTGTAATCCGTAGCACCGGTAATAACATCGCCCATGTATGTTACACAATGAGCTAAAAATAAAAACTACTGAACCAAACTAAATGAATTTTATGGGACCAAATGGCAGATAGATATACTGTATCAAACAAAAAAAGAATCATCGAAATCGGACCAGAAACCTCGGAGTAGTCGGTGTAGACAATGTTGAAAACTTTTAAGGTTTACGTTGATTTTTCAAAAAGTACTAGTCCGATTTCGATAAAATTTAAATGGGACCATTCGGGACGTATATCCTTTCCAACAAAAAGAGAATTTCTCAAATCGGTTGGTAAACGACGGAGTTATGCCGAACAAACATAAAAAATAAAAATATAATAACCAACCGAATTGAGAACCTCCTCCTTTTGGAAGTCGGTTAAAAATGTCCAGATTTCGTGTTCTGAACAAAACCTAACGTTTTAAGTGAAGCTACTTTTTTATTTTTATAAATGTGTGAGTGAGCGCTACGCACACCGTTGAATGTTCTCCTTGGAGATGTTTTCTTGTTTTACGTAGGAAGCGAATGACGCACGACGGGGTCATTTTCCTAGCGTGTTTTGACTTCAATTTTCAGTGCCCTACTAGGAATCTAGACATTTAATAATCTAAGTTTTTTCATTATCTGTTTATCATTATCAATTTACGGCACGGTTAGCGCAGTGGCTGAGCGATTGGACTGCTGCACTGCTTGTCGTGGGTTCGATTCCCGTACGGAGCAAATATTTGTATGATCTACAAGTAGTTGTTTCGGTCTGGGCGTTTGAGAATGTGAACAAAAAAAAAACACCAAATGATTTCAGCCTATTGCAATCCTCGACTAGACATCAGATTACGATGCCCCATTTTTTAATTCATCCAACCACTTTCATCTACCTTCTTCACGACATCGGTCCATATTCCCGAAGAGCGTCCCACACTACGTTCACCTAAGTGCGGTCTCCATTGAGAACCTTCTTGCTCCACCTTTTGGCGATTCTCCGACAGACATGACCAGCCCACTGTCACTTCAGTTCGCTACATATCAGTAGACATATTTTTATCATTAGACGTTTTATTTGTCTGGCTCTATAAGTTTTGTAAGTTTATTTTCACCATTCCTAAACCAAGTTAGTATGTGGTATAACTCCAATTAAAATTCATCAATAAATGATAACCTTATTACAAACATTCTTCGACTGCCCTGTTGGTCTAGTGGTTAGTGACCCTGACTGCTATGCCGGAGGTCGTGGGTTCGATTCCCACCCAGGACAAATGTTTGTGTGATGAGAACGATCATTTGTTCTGTGTCTGGGTGTAATTTATCTATAATATGTATGTATTTAGAAATATATAAGTATGTTTATCAGTTGTCTAGTACCCATAACACAAGCTCTGCTTAGCTTGGGACTAGATGGCGTTGTGTGATAGTTGTGAGATATTATTATTATTATTGCATTAAATTATTTTTTCTCGGCTGGCCGGGTAACCGGGAAGCCGGGAGATACTGATAGCACGGGCCTAGGCCAAGTGACTATCAGACGGGTTTTGGATTGCAGTGGTGATGGTTGGAGCTATATCACATTGCAGGAATTTCCTCACTAATCTGCATGTGTTTAAAATCGCTGCTTTCTGCAGCAGATGGTAGGTGTGAGGAGGCAGATTCAGGGAAGTAAGGGACTGGTGAAGCTGTATTGGTATCACTCCTGTTGTGGAGACAAGACTATAGGGACTATTGTTACTTTTTGCAGATGCCAGAGCCGGGTTATTTCTTCTTTTAGTTCGGTATATTTAGATAACTTTTCTGCGATAGTAGTTTGTAAATTGTGTGTATTTGGTATAGCTATGTCTATGAGATATCCGGTTCTGTTTGTTTTATTTATTAATGTGATGTCTGGTCTATTGCAGTGAACAGTTCGGTCAGTAAAGATCCCTCGATCAAAATATAATTTTGTTGACTCGTTTTCCAGGAGAATTTTAGGTATGTATTTGCAGTAAGGTGTTATGGAGTCTATTAGTTTGTATTGGTGTGCCAGTTTTTGGTGAATGATGTTAGCGACTTGGTCGTGTCTGTGTTTGTAGTCTGTCTGGGCTATTGATTTACAGGCACCTGTAATATGTTGGATCGTTTCTGGTAAGCTATTGCATTTTCTGCAAGTGTCAATGCTTAAGTTTTTGATAATGTGCTTCCTATAATTTTTAGTTTCAATTACTTGGTCCTGAATGGCGATCATGAAGCCTTCAGTCTCAGGGAAGAGCTCGCCTCGTTTAAGCCATGTGTTCGATGCTTCCTTGTCGACATTAATTTGGCTTAAATCGTGACAATGTCTTCCATGTAAAGACTTCTGGCTCCATTCGAGTAGTTTAGTTTTATTGTCGGTTATTTTTTCATTTTTTTGTTCGGCTTTGTCTTTTAAATTTAGTGGTGTATAGTGGTGGTCATTGATTGTAATTAATTTGTGAAGTGTAGAAGATTCAGATTTAGTAAAGAAATATTGTCTTAGTGTTGTGATCTGTTTATTGTGTAGATTTAAGATGTCGATGAGACCTCTGCCTCCCTCCTTTCTTGGTAATGTAACTCTTTGCACGCACGATCTTGGGTGATGCTTGCGGAATTTGGTCATGGTAGTATTTATTTTTCGTTGTAAACTTTTTAAATCTGTTATGTTCCAGTTGATAATGCCGAAGGAATAGGTAAGTACGGGTATAGCAAAGGTGTTAAGTGCCTTATTTGTGTTTTTTGCGTAAAGTTGCGTTTTTAAAATAGAATTCAATCGATGTTGAAACTGCTGTTTTAGTTTTTCTTTAGTTTCTTTATGGTTTATTTGGCGTGACTGGTTGTATCCTAAATATTTATATGTATCGTGTTCATCTAATGATTCTATGTGTTCTCCTGATTCTAATGTGTATTGATGTTGATAGTATTGACCGGCTCTAACTGAATTAATTTTGCATTTATCAATACCAAATTCCATTTTAACATCGTTAGAGAATTGTTCTGTAAGGGTTGCTAGTTCATTTAGTTGACTCTCACTTTTTGCGTATAACTTAATATCATCCATGTACAATAGATGATTTAAAGCATTATTTTGTGCTTGATGCTGGCTGCTGTTGGTGCTGTCTTCTAAGGGGAAACCTATACATGTTGAGTTTAAAATGTTTGATAGAGGGTTTAGGGCAAGGCAGAACCATAGTGGGCTCAGTGCATCTCCCTGAAAAATTCCTCGTTGTATTTGGATTGGGCGGATATCCGTTGGTTCTGTTAAAGAATTGCATCGGAGGACAGTAGACCATGTCGTCATCAAAGTTTTCAGGAATTTGATAATAGTTGGGTGAATTTTGTAAATTTCTAAAATCTGTATTAGCCATGAATGGGGAACCGAGTCATATGCTTTCTTATAATCAATATACATACTGTAGAGGTCAGTTTTGGATTTCTGAGCCTTTTTGAGAATTACGGAATCTATGATTAATTGTTCCTTACAGCCTTGACTAAATTTTCGGCACCCTTTTTGCTGTTCGGGTCGGTATATATTAATTCCGATATACAGGATGTCATAATCTTGTACAAGGTCTGCAGACATGTAATGGGCCTATATTTTGCAGGATTAGAAAGATCGTTGCGGTCTTTCGATATCATATAAGTTGTACCTGACGTTAAATATAATGGGATTGATTTGGGATCTTGAATAAAATTATTTATGCAATTATAAAGCGAACTGTGAACAGCTGTGAATTTTTTGTACCAGTAGCTATGGATATGATCTGACCCGGGAGCCTTCCAGTTATGTAAACGACCTAGTACTTCATGAAATACTTGTGGAGGTAGGTGTTCGAACGTCATTGGCTGAATGTTTGGACTGCTGTTAGTCAATTCTGTTTGTATCCATTCAGCTGCTGTGTTGTGCTCGGTTGGTTGTTCCCATATTCCTGCCCAGAAACTTTGTAGTACTTCTGGGTCAAGGTTGTTACGACTATCGTTAATGGTGCTGTTATTTTGAACATTAGTAGATGTCTGTCTTAGGTTGCGATAAAATATCTTTTCGTTATGGATGAATTGGGTGTTTTGCTGTTTTCTTTGAGTGCACGCTTTATATCTTTGCAGCCGACCTGATACTACTGCGAGTTTTTGTTTTAGTGTATTTAATGTGTGTATGGCTTGTGTGTTGGGTTCGTCATGTACTGTGTGAATTTTATACTGTTCAGATATACGTTTTACATGTTTTAATATTTTTCTGTTTCTATTGCCATTAATAAATTGTATCATTCTGCCTATCTTTGTTCGTAAATCTTTTAATTTAAGCTCTAAACGTCTTTGCCAATGCGGTGTGTATATATTTCTTGTATTTGAGTTTGTGTTTATTTCCCTTAGTTGGAGTGTTAACTTTGCCCCATTCGTTTTAGCCGCGGTCCATGCCGCACTATAAATGACCATCTGTAACGTATGAAAATCAGTGTCATTATTTACTTTTTCTGGGAGTATTATTCTGTTGATGTAATCTACTATTTGCGCGAATTTTTTAGACGGTTTTTGTTTGGGAATGTACAATCGACAAAGTCGAATCATGACCCACCATAAGCTTATTTTCTTATAGACTTTCAAATACAATTAGGTCCACATTCGCGTAAACATACATATCCATGGTAACGATTTTGATCTTTGTCAATTTGACGGATTCAAACGATTTATTGTCAAAATGGGTCATGATTCAACTTTGTCGATAGTACATTCTGTCTGTAGGACCAGTTGAAATATAAAATTGGAACGTTTTTTGGAATGTTTCATCTATTAATAAATCCCTATCTAGACTATTTTGATTATTTGTTGCATCTGTTGTTATACCTATTTCGTTATGATTTGAAGTTTGTAACGTAAGATCTCCTGTGGAGTATAATTCTATATTATTTGCGAAAAATTGAGTATCTTCGGTGTTGCCATTTACAGTTATTGAACTATTATTGAGGTTACTATTTGGTAGTTGTAATTCGTTGGATATTTCTAATTTTAACGTATTTAACCTGTCAGGACTAATATATTTATTGTTTACTATTGCTCTCCTTTGATCAGCTATTCGTTGCTCACTTAAATAAGCAAGTGAGGGGAATTTACTAATAAAATCTTCATACATGCGTTTTCGGTATACAGTTTGGTTAGTTTCTAGAGCTGTTACTCGATAGTACGAGCGCATGAAGGCTTCATTTTGTTCATTTGTCCATCTCATTCGAGTTTGTGTTTTAATTTGTGTTCTAGGTTTTACCAGTGTTGTTGATTGTGTCATTGTAACTGTTGAACTAGTGTGACTAATGGGGAGTTGACTTTGGGTACTTCTTTGTAATTGATTTAATTCCTCTCTGACTTCGGCTTCTATTTCATCTATTGTTTCTTGTGTTAGCAGTTTCTTGTTAATTATAGCTCGACGTTGGTCTCCTACTCTTTGTCGGCTGACTGGCATGTTAGGGAATTTCTCTATGAATTTCAGGTGGAGCGGTTCAAGGTAAGTTTTTCTATCTGTGTCTAATGAGGTAAGTTGAAGATAAGTACGCAGTATAAACTTATTCATATCGGGCGTCCATCGTCTGCGTGTTTTAGAGGCGCTTGCAGCGGGTGCAAGCTCCGAGTCAAGGTTGACATCTTGCACAACACTGTCAAGCGTGGTGATGGTTGACAAGCTTGTTCTTCTTGTCATGTAGGAGGGGCGAGTTGAAGGGATAGATGAGAATAAAGAAGTGGTATCATCGCCCGTGAAATCGGCTGTAGCATCTACGCAGTGAGCCCGCCTGTTCAGCTCACTGCGACCAGCTGTAACAATTTTTTCGGTGGGAGCCCGCTTGCTCAGCTCCTCACCGCCGATGGTTCGCATGCTGTGGCACCTAGCATCGGCTCCAGATGCGCCCCGGCGCTCCCCGGGAAGCGGCCGCAAATTATATACTCTTTTACTACTCATCTCCATGAAGGGTTACCCTGCCTTGTTAGCCGCGTAAGTTTTTTGTACATTTGTACAATACGCGTGTCCGCCCCCCACGTAGCTAGGTGTTCAGCTTGGACGTAAGGTTGGATTTTAGGGGGCTTATTATTATTATTATTATTATTCTCTCTGAACTTATATTGATCGATTCATGGTTAATAACGTATGTGAAACCCACACATCTAGAAACCCGAAATTTCGAGAATATACAGGTAACACAAATCTTTATTCATTGAGGAAACGACCAGTCGTACTAATGAAAGTAACATCAAAGCGATACTCGCTACCCGGGTATCTTGAAGTTCACAAGACTTACTGAAATGCTGTTAACAGTTTCCCAAAACATTAAATAGTCGATGAATCAATTTTCATAATACGAGTTGTATCTACTACATAACCAAACCAGCTTTTGCCAGCGGTTCGCCCACTCACCGCCCACCACAGTTGGACCGTTTTCACACGGTGTATTTCATTCGCGTCAAGAATATCAGGGCACGTTCAGGGCGCCACTGAATTTTTGAACGAGAGCTAATGGTAGCCATACACCATCCTGCCTATCGTATGACGCTTGCAATTGTTTCAAATTGGCAGTTCGTCCATATACACCATACACCATACTGCCTATCGTACGATCGATTTGACACAACTTCAAATCTGCAGCAGCGATGCCAACTTAGCAACTTTATAGCTAGATCTAGCTATTATTCGGTGACCGATAGCTACAAATTTATATAATTGTAGCTGTCGTCACCGAATAATAGTCAAATGCATCACTGCTGCCGATTTGACGTTGTGTCAAATCGATTTGACGACCTATCAAATTGGCATGTCATGCCATCAAATACAACAAAACAATTGCAAGCGTCAAATCGATCGTCGATAGGCAGGATGGTGTATGGCTACTATAAAGTTTATTTGCTGCGACTGAATCTCGATTAAAGCACATTGATAGTGCGTGATCTGAGTTGAAAATACGCCATATGTAGTGTCTTTAATTTTTCTTAGCCTATTATGTCCCACTGTTCAGCAAAGTTGCAAGTTGAAGTGGCAATGGGCAGGCCACATCGCTCGTAGAACTGACAACCGATGGGGAATAAAAGTTCTCGAGTGGCGACCACGGGCTGGAAAACGCAGCGTAGGCAGGCCTCCCGCTCACGATGTCGTCGGTCCACCTAGTCACTAGGAGGACCGACGACATCGTGAGGGTCGCGGGCAGCCGATGGATGCAAGTGGCGAATTGTCGTTCGGCGTGGCGGTCTAAGGGGGAGGCCTATGTTCAGCAGTGGGAGTCTTCCGGCTGATGATGATGTTCAGCAAAGACCTCTGCTAATTCATTCTTAAGCTCTTTTCGTAGCCAGACTTTAAACTAGACTTCGCGTATGTCATCTCGCCACCTCTTTTTGAGTTAGCTTCGGCGACGCTTTATCTTTGAGCACTTTTAATTCTTCATACTAATAACTAAATTCATTGAATCACTCACGATGAACTCACAGCTTATACCGTTGGGTTCGCAAAGATAAAAGATTGCATAGAAGAGTTCCATAAATAAATTAATATTGAATAAAGAAAGTGTTTTAAAGTCCTCTAAACTAAATACGAAACGAAAATTTAGAAAGCATGGTAAGTAAATCCCTTTGGAGGAGCGGCTTATAAAATATGAAAACCCGAAGTCAATAATGAATGCTGTCACAATACAAAAGTATCAACGTTATTATCATTAAGAAGTCACGAGGGTACAAAGAGCCAAAGCTTTGACACGGTCCGCGAGGCACTTGACTTTGATTTCAAAAGTCGTTTCGGCCCGCAATGGATCACTTGGTCTTGTGCAATATAATATATGAATATACATCTTCTTTTCTTTCTCCATAAAATCGGTCGAGAGTTGTATGAATCTGTTTGTAGGCTAGCAGCCGAAGTTAAGATTTTCAAACCTAATCTTATCTAATCTCTTCGGCGGTAGCAAAGACAACCTCTTCGGATGGGGATTCACGGACGGCTCAGACCTCAAAAGTATATGCGGCGTGTCTCCACAGACAATGGGTCACCTTCTCTCCTGCACCGCATGCCCTGTCACCTGCATACTTGACGACCTTATTACTGAATCAGTGAGCGGGGTTTGCGTAGCCCAATTTTGGGTCAAATAAAATTTATAAAATGAAAATTTGCTATGGACACGTCAAGAAGAAAAGCCTTAATAATTGTTAAAGACTTCGCACCGCATTACGAATTTCTATAATTCACGAACGATTCCGCAACCGTTCTCCAAGACTCCTTACATTTTTTTAAACCCCGAAATGTATAGAATATACTAGCCAGACGGCGGACGGCGAGATTTGCTGTTGCTACGGCCTCCCCGGGTGTATCTCGAAAACTAATCTCATGGAACTTCATCCAAAGTATCATAATTATGTAAATGTCATCGTTAGCGCAGGGACTGTTGCGCAGCGTGTCGCGGGTTCGATACCCGCACGGAACAAAATATTTGTATGCAAGTACTTGTTCCGGGTCTGGGTATGTGTGTTTCTATATTTGTACTTACAAATAGCCAGCATCTACGATACAGGAGAAATTTCTAGTGTGGGGAAAACAATATGAGTTAATCCTGATTTTACACTATATACCAAAGAGTAACAAACATCAATCAATCCACAAAAACAATCGCATTTATAATATGAGTTTGATGAAAACATTACATTTGCAATATCACGTTTCATGAAAGATTACTAAATTTTACTTTTTTTAGAAAACATTACTAAATTTTAGTGTCCGACCGAAACTGATTTTTCAGCCGAAACCGAAACCGAAACCGAACTTTCGGCCTTGCTCTCAGTTTCGGCCGAAACCGAAACCGAAACCGAAACTTTTTAACATTTAAAATTACGATTTATTTTCTCAAATTTACTTTTTTTAACATTTATTTTATTTACACATGAGAAATAAAGGGTAATTTTTTCAACTGGGCATGGATGGCTAGGTATATTCTTAACTATGAAGAATATCGAAATACGTTGAATCGAGTCTCGAGACCGATTTTGACGATAACTAAAACTGCATCATTGGATTTTAGAAAAATCAATAATCCTGGCCAAGAATCGAAACCGCTGATTTTGGAAAAAAATATCATACCCTGTATTATTACACCATTCGATAGTGACAGTAAAAAGGATAAAATTCTAGGAAGTAATAATGTACGGCAAACTTATGGAAATAGCAGATTTTTTAAGAAATTGCCATTTTTCTATGTTATTAAACCTCTACTGAAACATAATCTATTCTAAATTATAAAAATTCATTGTTTTCAATGTTTCACTGGACTTAGTCTCAACAATCGCACTATATTCAGCAATACGAAATTACTGAGTTGAAAAAAAAATAACATAATTATATTTCAAAGAAGAAACCGTTAGGTAACTTATATTTCGAATACAGTCACTGCCTTCACGATTGATAAGTTCTTTAATCATTAAAGTACGTAACAAAAATATTTTATTATGACATGCGGGCGTCACCAGCTTATGACAATGGGGCTGAATTATTCTGAATATTGTAAAATATCTAAATTATTCTGAATATTTCAATACTTTCCCTGCCCCCCTTTGGCTACGCCCTTGATGTCATGTATATGCAAGACTTACTCTTAGCAGTAAACCCAAAAAATAATTTCATCTCACGATTAAATGGACGGTGGCGAACAAGCCCCCCGGACCCGCCGGCGAGCAAGCACGTGTTAGCTACGAATTTTGTCAAACGACGCACGAAAATGAACGGACCATTGAGTTTCGGCGAGGCCGAAAGATTCGGCTAAATTTTGGCCGAAACCGAAACTAAGGCCGAAACTAGATTTTTTGGCCGAAACCGGCCGAAACCGAAACCGAAACCGAAATTTCGGTCGGTCACTACTAAATTTCTCTGAGGACTGCATTAATTACCTCAAGTACAAGTCTTTAAAAAAAAATCCAATGATGAATTGGGTTTAAAAATATGTATTAATAATGTTATGACCAATAGGAGAAGAGAGAGACAAAATCTCACCAACTCGTTGACAATGGCCTTCTACATCACAAAGAAATCCGTTCTTCATCATCTGCCTAGCCTTTTCCCAACTATATTGGGGTCAGCTTCCAGCCAAACCGGATGCAGCTGAATATCTGCATTTTACATGGAGTGACTGCCTATCGGACTTACACAACCCAGTAACTGGTTGTCAGACTTTAGAGTTTCTGACTAATAGTCACGACTGTCAAAGATCTAAAAATGACAGCCGAGACCAACCGCTTTACGTTATTTCCGAGGCACGGAGGAAACTCGCTATGACAGATGGTCACCCATCCATAGACCAACCTCGGCAAGCGCGGCTTAACCCGGAAGATTGGCATGTGCGGCTGTTATTATTTAGCCACGAGCTCCTCATCAAAGAACGGATTTGTGTCCCAGTATTGTGAACAATACAAGCAAATTACGCCCATACATAGCAACAGCATTGCAAACTTGGAAACGTCCCTACAAAACATTAATTTATTCGTTAAGCTATTTAATTAATTATGATGATGATGACATTGTTGAGTAAAAATTAGTATTTTAGTTAAAAATAGGTACAGTATATCACAAAATTTATCGTTAAAAAGTTTTACAAAAAGTTTTCAATCAAATTATTATCATTCAACTTTCACTTTCTGCCGTCAATGTATTTTAAAGAAACAGAGGATCTGTTTTTTCAGGATATTTTTTTTCATTTCTTTTGTTCTTTTGCATGTTAACACAGAAGTAGAGAGCTTTGTAGCTAAGCTAAATATTGGCCAATTAGCTAGACGCTTTACGAAAAGGGACGCCTAATTATTACATGAATATTTTACAAGTCTCCGAACGCACTCGGCATTTTGTGTTTACATAATAATTATTACTTCATTTTCACAAAGTGTTTCTAAAGACTGATGTTAAGTGGAATTAAGATATTTTGTAGGTAAATGAATAATTTATAATTTTCACGTGTAGGTAAAACAGGGCTAAAAGGGTAGATCAATAAACTAGCACTAGCAGCCCGCCCCGGATTTTCAGTGCTTCAAATTTTTTACATATTATTATCCACTGTATTTTCCATTTTTTTTCTTTTGGAATACCGCTTGAATTGCTCAAGCAATAGAGTATAATTTATAAAGAACAATTACAGTAACATTGTCAAAGTGGCCATTTTAGATACGCAGAAGTCTTGTCAAAAATGGCCTTATCAAAAAATATCCGATTCTTAAATTGATCTTGTGCTTTCGATCCCCGTTGTTCCAACCAGCATCATACTTTGAACGATGTTAGAAACTTTGAAAGTTCCCTTCAATACAGCCCCGAGCTGGAAAACTTACGCTCTTAGATAAATATCAAAAGTTAAGTATAAATTAAACTATTCCAATATACCTACGTTAACTTAGTTGTAAGGTCTAAGAGAATAGGAATATTTTCCATACGTACGTATGTTGAACACAATGCGGTTATCTGTTAATTTCCACATGAGGTGAGCTAGTCGGGCAAAGGGCACAATGGAACTAGGCACGTCCTAGTAACTTCAAGTGGGTATGTTTTGCATTTTCTAAGCTCCGTTTGAAAAGAGTTCCAGAGTGTGAGTTTGGTAAATTATTTGGTTTGTTTGTTGAGATATTTTACAGGTTAGTCGGAATGAAAGAAATAGATGCCTTAGGCTTGAATTGACGGCACGGTTAGCGTAGTGGCTGAGCGATTGGACTGTTGCGCAGCGTGTCGCGGGTTCGATTGTCGAACGAAACAAATATTTGTATGACCTACCAGTGGTTGTTCCGGGTCTGGGTGTTGTATGTGAGGTTCTATGTTTATATATGCACCCACGATACAGGAGAGAAATTCCTAGTGTACTACGTTTAAAACAAATCTGTTACGGCGTTTACGCACTACGTCCGATCCGAATCCGATCCGAACCCGTGAAAATACGGTCCGTCGTAGCCGTAGAACTATTTCTATGGTAGTTTACGCACTAGATCCGATCTCCGTCATCCGATTTCTTTCCGTCATCCGAGAATCTCCGTTTCGGATAAGAAATGACGGACCGAAGTAGCCATAGTATTATTTGTATGAACGCTCGCGCACTGCGTCCGAGTTTAATCCGAGCTGCGTACGAGCAGAGAGGCATACGGGCGGGGGGTATGCGGCTGGTTGTCAGAGATCGGTGTAGTGCGTAAGCAATATCCGAATTCTGTCCGTGATATTTTTTCACGGGTTTGGATCGGATTCGGATCGGACGTAGTGCATAAATGCCCTTACGCTGATGTCGGTCGCTTACGTCGGTTGCGGGTACCAATATACATTGTATTCTATACAGGCACCATACAACGACGTTGACGTCAGCAATGCGACCGACATGAGTGTAAGAAGAATTGAGGTCTCACCGGGTAACGGGTTCGTAGCTGATTGCAGACACCAGCAGTAGGCGACATGTCGCTGCTAAACTACTGGTTTAATACGAAAGATTACCTTAATTTAACACACAGACGCAGTTAACGACAACGTTTTGGCTTATGCCAGGATATTGGTAAACTGGTGTGAAATGTATTAATTCCATTTTGATACAGATACTTGCAGATTTACGTGCTACTTCAAACGTTAAAAAAACTCAGTTGCATGATATTAATAAAGTATATACTTTTAAAGTACCAAAAGGGCTGTAAAATAACTGATGAGTTAAAGCCCACTATGCGAGTTTTGCGGTTTCGTGGCTTCATTTCAAAACTTATAACATTTTCGTGGTTTTCGCCCGCAAAAGTGGAGATGATCACACACGAAGTAGGGTTTGTGTGAAGTTTTTAAGAGAAAATATATAGACATATATATTATTAGCCGATTTTGTCCCACTGTTGAAAATGCCACTGTTGAAACGATATGGGGGAGGACCCCCATATTGTTTAATTAAACAACACACACAGAAAGGTTTATTGTAATCTTCGATGTAACAAGACAAGTGAAAACTGATTCCTAAGTCACAGGTTTCCCCTTGTTTAGGAGGCAGGGTTTCCTTAATTTTAGCCACCTTCATTTACCAGAACTTGTAAGTTGAAAGCTACTAGTACTTACCTGATGTAACAAAGGTTATTTGTGTCAATAAACTTATTTGTTATTTTTTTACATCCTTCCAAGTGTTCTTTTGACGGGGCCCCCCTCTAGAGGGCCAAAGCCTGCCGGGGTCGCGGGACTTATCTCATTAGGGCTACACCACATCTGGCAGCACGGAATCGCCTTTTTCCGTCGCCCTTTCTCTTTTTGTCGCTTAGAACTGCCATTTGCTAGACCGAGACAGAATGCATAATGCGATAGCACGCGGCGGAATGCGTGAGGCGGCCGGCTGCTGTCGCATTGTCTCGGTCTAGCAAATGGCAGTTCTAAGCGACAGAAAGAGAAAGGGCAACGGAAAAAGGCGATTCCGTGCTGCCAGATATGGTTCAACCCTTACCCTGACCCCGGAACATAAAGGACTATTGAAGGACACCGTGGATTTTAGTCAGTAGGTACGAGTCTGCCCTGCCCTGGGTGGGAGGACTCATTTGATGATTTCACCACGCTAAAAATAAAAAGTGCTCCTTTCTAGTGCCACTTCGTACCAGCCATCAAGGTGCGGCTCTGGATTTTCCTGCCACCTCTTTTCCGGCCAGCTTCGTGGGTGGCGTCGTCCATTCTTTGGAACCCATTGAGTGCATATTTTGGCGCGACTAATATGCATGAGAATTACGTGACCCGCCCAATCCCATTTGAGCCTGGAAATCTTCTTAACTATGACAATTATTCCAGTTTTAGAGCGAAGCTTTGTATTTCGTATTTTATAGGATCTTAATTTTTTTTTCGTAAAAATACTCTACACAATAATTATGTAAATTTTTCCTCATGTTTGATGCGGAATTCCATTTTTATTCTGGGTGTGTGTTGGACGAATATTTGAAACTACGCTAAGCCTGGGCGGGCCGCTAGTTAAATTTTAAGTAAATAAAAATTGTAATCCATCCATCCAAATCCAAACTAATATTATAAATGCGAAAGTAACTCTGTCTGTCTGTCTGTCTGTTACGCTTTCCCGCTTAAACCTCTCAACCGATTTTGATGAAATTTGGCACAGACAATCTTTAGACCCTGAGAAAGAACATAGGCTATCAAAACACCACGCGGGCGAAGCCGCGGGCGGAAGCTAGTAAAGCAATAAGTAAAGCCAGCAATAAATAAAACTTCGTTTCTTAATGAATTGATTAGCTGTTGCTAGCGGCTTTGCCTGGTACAATTCTAAAGCGGCTTAACCTTTGCTTTTTCTTCAATCTGGTGAAAGCAAAAAAAAAAGAAAATAAAAACCATAGTTTGCTATTATTTACTATTTTGACAAAAATATTTTCTTATTTTAGTGTATTCAAAAACGTCATTCGATAAATGTGGGGATTTGTTATTGTTGTTCTCGAACCTGATTTGAAATTGTTGTTCACCAATCGAAGGTTAACTTCGATTGGTGAAATTTGACAGATTGGGGTAGGTTGACCTGCTGACTATACGAAAAGGTCTCACCTTTGTGAAGATACCAGTATCTAGAGATTGCAAGTTAGGCTTTTGCATTACAAGACTGAGATCGCCTAGGTACAACATAATAAAAGACCTACAGTCACCAGAATGTCATTATTATTGTTTATGTAATTGAGAATTGATTATTTTGTCCATAATAATATATTACTACTTGCAAAGGTCTTAGGCCGAGACTCCACCAAAGCTGTGCGAGTCGAGACGTGTTTTGAACAATCAATAGAATTGCGTTATTGACACAGCTCCACTCCGCAACCCGTGCCGCAACGCAATTCTATTGGTTGTTCAAAACACGTCTCGACTCGCACAGCTTTGGTGGAGTCTCGGCCTTAGAAAACTATGTTAGTCATCAATCACAAAAAAAACAATGTCAAAAAATACAAATCAGTGTTATCATTCATTCACTATGTCAAGAAATAAAATCACTGTTATCTGATAAATGATATTTATTTTGTAATTTGGTTATTAAAAACACTACACAACTATTAATTTTAAAGCTGGGTGAGGCCGAAGTTTCGTACCCGAGTACTCTCAAAAGATACAGCCGAAAAAAAAGTCAGAGGTCACAATCTCTTTTAAAGTTCAGAATTTGTTTTGCATATGACCATACGAGGACCAAGCGGGTGTCTGAGATGGTTTTTGAGGAAAGAACCACACATACATTTGAGTGGACCTGTCCAGTCAGTGCAAGCATTTGTCGTTTATCGTGTAGCTCGACTCATAACCCAAGGAGCTCAACAACACGACGAACAATACCAAAGATTAGTTATTTGTTATACAAGATTGGCGAAGTGGCTTTTTAACCGCGTTCTCAATTTTGATGACCGAGCAAGCAAAGGATTCTAAAATTGAATCACTCGTTGCACTCGTGATTCAAAAATTAGAATCCTGAGCGTTGGCGACGGAATCAAAAGAGCACGAGGTGAAAAATCTTTGCACTCGAGTGCGAGCGACAACACGTAACTTTTCATCCCACCTCAGCGAACCGGGCACGCCGCAATCGCGGCGGTAAGACCCCTCTTTGAAAAGTGGCTGGATTGGCGTCACGGCGTCCTGACCTACAACTGCATAACGCAGAGAAGAAACGCCTGTGTCACTTCTGCGAGGATCGCCCGGAGGACACGGTGGAGCATACAATGCAGGACTCCCGCCACGAAGGAGCCCCGCTTGGGCAGAGCACCGCCGTGTCCTCACGACGGCGATAGGCAGAGACCTCTCGCGCCCGGCATTGGTCGAAGCCATGCTGCGGGGCGAGACGGAGTGGGAAGCGGTCGCCTCCTTCTGCCAAGCAGTCATGCTCGCGAAGGTGGAGGCGGGCTGCGTGAGGGAGAGGACAGCGTCCTCCCTCCACCCCAGCCGCAGTGGTAGACGCCCACGGCGACGGATGTCAGTAGACGATCTCCGGCCACCGTAGGCGCGGGCATGCGGGCGGCGAGTTATGGGCGACTCGCTGTCCGACAATATACCATGCCCGAGTCGACGGCGCGTTGTGTTCCACGCGCGCCTCAAAGAGTGTCAGCATAATGACCCCCTTTAGAGGGCCAAAGTCTGCCGGGGTCGCGGGACTCACGAATTACCGTGACTCCGGAACGTAAATGGCTATTGTAATAAATCTCTAATCTATCTTTTTTTATCTATCTATTGAAGGACACCGTGGATTTAAGTCAGTACGAGTCTGAGAGTCCCATCCCGCCCTGTCCTGGGTGGGAGGACTCATTTGATGATTTTACGAGGATAAAAAAGGGGGTCTCCAAAATTTTTCAACCCTTAAAGGGGTCGCGATATCAAAAAGATTGAAAAACACTGAAATAGGAGTGGTTAAAAACGGCTTTTGCGCTCAGATATCGAAGAGCAAAAATATACACGCAGAGAAATATATACGAGAACTTCTGGTTGCAACCGTGACAGCAAGACTCACTAGTTGACTTTACAAAATTTCTAGTAATAAATACTAGTCCTTGTTATCTCTACTACATACTTAGTATTTATTACTAGAATTTTTGTAAAGTCAACTTGTGAGTCTTGCTGTCACGGTTGCAACCAGAAGTTCTCGTACAGGTAGCTAGACATTTCTCTGCGTGTACCCTTTCCAAGATGGGGGGATGAAAAGGACATTAAAATGGGTAGGCCGCTTAAAGTACTCAAATTGTCAGACAATATAATACTAAAAATGCAAAGCAAAACTTACACACATTCTTCCTGGCATTCACAATGATAAAGTGAAATATGTATAAAAAATAATAATAATTGATAAAAAACACAATGTCAAATTGTAAAAATTATCATCATTTCAGCACTGCAGACCCTTGTTTCTCAGATTCCTAGGATTCCTTTGGCGCTCATAATATGTAGTAAAAACGGGATTAATTCTAGTTCACATTACATTTCAGATTTATATTTTCGAATTCGACTTAAAATAAAAAAGATTATCATAGGTATTTATTTTTATATTATTAGACATTCAGTTGTTTAAACTGACTCGACATCGTATTATCACTATAACGCACACATGCTCAGTCGTGAAGCTTTGAGTCATTCTTATCTTTCCAAACTTCGCGATTGGCGGGGACCTGGACTGTGTTGTAACAGACTTTGACTTCCTTAGGCGGCGGTTCGACGGTGTTTTTCTCTCCGCCCGAAGTCTTGGCCTCGGTTTTTGCTGAGTTGTGGCTGGAGTTGTTGGGGCTGGAGTCTTTGCAGCTGGAGTCGAGTTCCATTCTAAAATATAAGTATGTTAGTTGAATTACTATTTCACAAACTGTGGGTCGTTGAAAAGTATATGATTTCAAGATAATGGTATGATGGTTTTCCCTTAAGTTAATTATACAGGGTGTGTCGTAAATAGTGGTCCACCGTTAAGGGTTCGATTTACCAGATAATTTACTATTATAGCTTACTAAAATTTTAACCATTTTTACCCAAGGGTTCCGGAGATATATTTTTTTTTTCCTTTTTTTGAATAAATTTTCTACATTTTGTTATAAATATGCTTGTATTCAAATTAAGAAGCATATTTTTCTTGTTCTGATTTCTGTTAATAACTGCTGAATACTAGAACTATCGTTAATAAATGTGTTTTTCAAGTAAGTTTCGAGAATTTGAAGAAAAAGCAATTCTTCTCTATTCTTAATCAAAATTTTTTACATTATCTGCAACTTCAAGAGCGATTTCTGTAAAAAAAATGTACTACACTCTCAGTGCCCATGAGTTCTAAAATATGCCTACTAAATACCAATTCCAAAAAGGTATCATAATAGCAGATCCTATTGTTTAACAGAAAGATATTCAATTTTAATCTAAGAAAGGAAGATTTTCTTTAAAATACATATTAAGTTTTAGTTACGTTATTACCTACATTTTTTATACAAAAATGACTACACTGCAATTCCAATAACATTTTTTGTCACTATTGTTGCATAGTGATATAATACACCTAACCTATCTTGCTAAAAAATAAAACAGGTTGAAATAAAACAATTCATACTCGTTATTATTTATTAAAATCTTTAACACGGATAAAAATATTAAAATGAAAAAAAAATGATCAAAATGGCCCCCATTTGCTGCGATACACGCTCTGCAACGTCGAATAAATGATCTTTAAATCCTTCTAGCATACCCGCTCGCGCTGATTTCTCTAGCTGCTGTCTGGATTCTAGTCCTACAGTAATTTGTTCTTTATAAACTTTTTCCTTATGGCAAGCCCAATAAAAGAAATCCAGAAAGAAATGTGGCTGCAAAATGATGGCTGTCCCGCTCACTATGCGCTTATAGAACGAGAGCACTTTAATACGGCGTCCAGGGGATTTAGGTCTGGAGAGCGCGGTGGCCACAATATTGGGCCTAAACGCCCTATCCACTTATTTGGGTACGCCGTATTGAAGTGCTCTCGTTCTGTAAGCGAGCGATAGCATAGTGAGCGGGACAGCCATTATTTTGCAGCCACATTTCTTTCTGGATTTCTTTTATTGGGGTTGCCTTTAGGAAAAAGTTTATAAAGAACAAATTACTAGTATTGAGCAATTGACGCCTAGAATCCAGACAGCAGCTAGAGAAATCAGTGCGAGCGGGTATGCTAGAAGGATTAAAAGATCATTTATTCGACGTTGCAGAGGGTGTATAGCTGCAAATGGGGGCCATTTTGTTTTTTTTATATAATTTTAATATTTTTATCCGTGCTAAAGATTTTAATAAATAAAGAATTGTTTTATTTCAACCTGTTTTATTTTTTAGCAAGATAGGTTAGGTGTAATATACCACTATGCAACAATAGTGACAAAAAATGTTATTGGCATTGCAGTGTAGTCATTTTTGTATAAAAAATGTAGGTAATAACGTAACTAAAACTTAAAATCTATTTTAAAGAAAATCTTCCTTTCTTAGATTAAAATTGAATATCTTTCTGTTAAACAATAGGATCTGCTATTATGATACCTTTTTGGAATCGGTATTTAGTAGGCATATTTTAAAACTTATGGGCATTGAGAGTGTAGTACATTTTTTTTACAGAAATCGCTCTTGAAGTTGCAGATAATGTAAAAAAATTGATTAAGAACAGAGAAGAATTGCTTTTCTTCAAATTCTAGAAACTTACTTAATAAAACACATTTATTGACGATAGCTCTAGTATTCAGCAGTTATTAACAGAAATCAGAACAAGAAAAATATGCTTCTTTATTTTAATACAAGCAAATTTATAACAAAATGTAGAAAATTTATTAAAAAAGGAAAAAAAAAATATATCTCCGGAACCCTTGGGTAAAAAAGGTTAAAATTTTAGTAGGTTATAGTAAATTATCTGGTAAATCGAACCCTTAACTGGTGTACTACTATTTACGACACATCCTGTATATAGAACAAATTAGAATTTGTGAGAAAGTTGAAAGCTACTTCCAGGAATCGTCAGTGTCAGCGTTCTGAAGTGTTGGATTGTGGTAAAAGCAAGAGATATTTATTAGTCGATTCTAAGGTTGTCCTTGACAACCATCAGAAAGGCTTTTACCACTTTGACAGTTATTGCAAATACACACATCAAAAGTGTCTAGGGATCAACATATATTTTTGCAATAACTTTTCTCCTGATTGATATTAATTAAAATGTTCTTTAAGGATTCATCAAATAAAGTGTTATCGTTTGTCACAGTAACGATAAACCAAGTCACCTTTGCATTCATAAAGAAATTTGCCATTTTCCTAATAAAGGGATTTTTGACATTTGAACCACTAACATTAAAGTTCGAAAAAAAGACTGATATAACAGTTTTCTTTAAAATTTTATTGGGTAACTTAAACAATTAATAATCCGTGTTTCTACCGCGAACACTAACAACACAAGAACATCGGTTTGGCATACTCAAAATGAGTTCATTCAAATCACGCTGTGGAATGGCCGCCCATGTTCGTTGCAACAACAAAAAAAGGTCTTCTTGCGACTGGATACCCTCCATATTCGGCAGAGCTCTTCTCTGTAGCATATCCCATGCATGCTCAATCGGGTTCAAGTCTGGCGACTGAGCAGGCCAGGGCAGGACATTGATGTTAGCTGCGGCGAGAGTCTGTCTTACAACTCTTGCGGTGTGCGGTCGTGCATTATCATGCATTAACTGAAATAAGGGACCGATTTGCACTTGTAGAGGAACGATGACGTCTGATACAATCGTCTCAGCATAAATTTGAGCGTTGAGGTTGCCTCTGATCCAAATCAACTCAGTTCTTCCGCCGATCCAAATACCCGCCCATACCATGATGGTTCCACCACTATAAGGATGGACTTCCTGGCAGGATTTTAATCGCTGTTGGCGTCCAGGGGTTCTCCAGTGTCGTATACGTCTTGTATCCGGTCTCATACCAAAACGAGACTCATCAGAAAAGCACACGAAACGCCATTGTTCTTCTACCCAATTTCTGTGTTCAAGAGCCCATTGATATCGAATCCTACGATTGTGCATTGCTATAGGTGGTACCCGTAGCGGTCTTCGGGAATGAAGGTTCACATCATGCAAGCGGTTTCTGACTGTTTGGTCGCTAATTAAGTTCCCTGAAGAGTGATGAAGCCTCACGGCTAACATCATGGCGGTTATTGTTGGAGCTCTTCGAGTTAAGATTCGAATGTATCGGTCTTGTCTCCGTGTGGTGCAGCGATACCGTCCTCCATGGCGCTCAGCCACGGTACCAGTGCTTCGGTAACGTGTCCAAAGTCGACTGATAACACTCTGACTTGTATTCAGAGCTAAAGCCACAGTACGTTGCCGGGAACCAGCTTCTATCATTCCCACGGCTCTGAGCATTTCTTCCCTGCTTAAATGACGTCGCCGCTCCATAATAACGTTGGTTTTAATCAGTAGTAGGGAAACAGTAGCACTAATAATGTCTTCAATGCGTTGTATGTTTTTATAGGGAAAATATTGACAGCTGATTTTCATCTTTTACTCGAATTTGATTTACAGTTCCTGATTCAAATTATGAAATGCACCAAAAAGGATCCATATAAATTTATAAAATCATAAATTTATTACAAAGCCACATCTCAATCTCAAGAAATCCGCATAATAATGCTTGATCCCTAGACACTTTTGATGTGTGTAGTAAGAACTCTGTATTATTATTGTAGAGAGAGGGGAAAGAAAATATATTTTTTTAATGGAATGGTACTACGTAGATAAACAGGTTCTTTCTTTTAAATTAGCCGACAGGGTGATATCTGATTCCTTATAGGTTACGAATAACTTTGTCAGAATACGTTGGCTCTTTTTTTATTTTAAAAACGTTGGTTTTTTTTTTATCTGTTGTGTGTTGTCCGCAAAATTGAGGCATTGACTACTCCCAGTACGACTCGAGGCATTTGAAGAAACATAAGTTTTTTTCAAACTTTTACTTTCCACGCGCGACTCAAAGAGCTGTCAGCAAAATGACGAGGCCGCCTTAGAGGCCCAAAGCCTGCCGGGGTCGCGGGATTAACGAGTAACCGTGACCCCAAAACGTAAAGGTCTATTGAAGGTCATCGTGGATTTTAGTCAGTACAAGTCTGACAGTCCCTTCCGTCTTGCCCTGGGTGGGAGGACTCATTTGATGATTATACCACGTAAAAAAACATAAAGCTGCATTGTCAAAATGAATATTAAAATTAAATTATCATGTACTCACATTGTATAACTGAAGAAAATCCTGAGGATTTAACACAAGCTCGCGACTGGATGCAAGATGGGGACTGATACGGACAGTCGGAGGGCAAGCAGTTTTATACAAATTATTTCACAGGTTTTTATTAAACCTGCACAATGCACACATAACTCAGTGAATATCGTTCACTGAGTTATGTGTGCATTGTGCAGGTTTATCGTGTTCTACGCGCGCCTCAAAGAACATCAGCAAAAATGACGGGGCCCCCTCTCAAAGGGCCAAAGCCTGCCGGGGTCGCGGTATTTATTTCCTTACCGTGATCCCGGAACAGTACAGTCAGTACAAGGCTGACAGTCCCTCCCGCCCTGCCCGGGGTGGGAGGACTCATTTGATGATATTACCACGCTAAAAAAAAAACTTGAGAGGTGTCAAGGGACACCCGGATGGAACGAAGTTACTGTATACACTCAACAAAAATAATCGTCGCGACTCCACTCCACTCCACTCCACTCCGCTTCGCTCCGTTTCGCTCCGCTTCGCTCCGCTCCGCTCCACTCCACTCCACTCCCCTCCACTCCACTCCACTCCACTCCACTCCACTCCACTCTTTGAGCTCTAGCACCCTTTCGCAACGCGCGATAAGGAACTTCGTTCCAAAAAGTGTCGTGACAACTTTACGTAAGATTTTTTTTCCGTCTAGCCCCCTTTCACAACGCGTGATAAGGAACTTCGTTCCAAAAAAGGTAAAAAAACGATGTAAGTCTTCAATCACAAAGAAAAACAATGTCAAAAAATACAAATCAGTGTTACCATTCATTCCTAAGTCGAGAAATAAAATCAGTGTTATCTGATAAATGATAATGATAAATGATATTTATTTTGTAATTTGGTTATTAAAAACACTACACAACCATTAATTTTAAAGCTGGGTGAGGCCGAAGTTTCGTACCCGAGTACTCTCAAAAGAAACAGCCGAAAAAAACTCAGAGGTCACAATCTCTTTTAAAGTCCAGAATTTGTTTTGCATATGACCATACGAGGACCTAGCGGGTGTCTGAGATGGTTTTATGGAGGAAAGAACCACACATACATTTGTGTGGACCTGTCCAGTCAGTGCAAGCATTTGTCGTTTATCGTGTAGCTCGACTCATAACACAAGGAGCTCAACAACACGACGAACAATACCAAAGATGAGTTATTTGTTATACAAGAGTGCGAAGTGGCTTTTTAACCGCGTGCTCAATTTTGTTGACCGAGCAAGATAAGGATTCAAAAATTGAATCACGAGTGCAACGAGTGATTCAAAAATTAGAATCCTGAGCGTTGGCGACGGAATCAAAAGAGCACGAGGTGAAAGATCTTTGCACTCGAGTGCGAGCGACAACACGTAACTTTTGATCCCACCTCAGCGAACCGGGCACGCCGCAATCGCGGCGGTAAGACCCCTCTTTGAAGAGTGGCTGGATTGGCGTCACGGCGTCCTGACCTACAACTGCATAACGCAGAGAAGAAACGCCTGTGTCACCTCTGCGAGGATCGCCCGGAGGACACGGTGGAGCATACAATGCAGGACTCCCGCCACGAAGGAGCCCCGCTTGGGCAGAGCACAGCCGTGTCCTCACGACGGCGATAGGCAGAGACCTCTCGCGCCCGGCATTGGTCGAGGCCATGCTGCGGGGCAAGACGGAGTGGGAAGCGGTCGCCTCCTTCTGCCAAGCAGTCATGCTCGCGAAGGTGGAGGCGGGCTGCGTGAGGGAGAGGACAGCGTCCTCCCTCCACCCCAGCCGCAGTGGTAGACGCCCACGGCGACGGATGTCAGTAGACGATCTCTGGCCACCGTAGGCGCGGGCATGCGGGCGGCGAATTATGGGCGACTCGTTGTCCGACAATATACCATGCCTGAGTTGACGGCGCGTTGTGTTCCACGCGCGCCTCAGAGAGTGTCAGCATAATGACCCCCTTTAGAGGGCCAAAGCCTGCCGGGGTCGCGGGACTCACGAATTATCGTGACTCCGGAACGTAAATGGCTATTGTAATAAATCTTTAATCTATCTTTTTTTATCTATCTATCTATTGAAGGACACCGTGGATTTAAGTCAGTACGAGTCTGACAGTCCCATCCCGCCCTGTCCTGGGTGGGAGGACTCATTTGATGATTTTAAGACGATAAAAATGGGGGTCGCCAAAATTTTTCAACCCTTAAAGGGGTCGCGATATCAAAAAGATTGAAAAACACTGAAATAGGAGAGGATAAAAACGGCTATTGCGCTCAGATATCGAAGAGCAAAAATATACCCTTTCCGAGATGGGGGGTGAAAAGCACATTAAAATAGGTAGGCCGCTTAAAGTACACAAATTGTCAGACAAGATAATACTAAAAATGCAAAGCAAAACTTACACACAATCGTAATGATAAAGTGAAAAAAAAAAAAAAAATTAAAAATACAAAACGTCAAATTGTAGAATTATCATCATCTCAGCACTGCAGACTCTGGTTTCTCAGATTCTTAGGATTCCTTTGGCACTCATATGTACTAAAAACGGGATTAATTCTAGGTCATATTACATTCGAATTAAACATGAAATAATAAAGATTTTCATAGGTATTTATTTTTATATTATTAGACATTCAGTTGTTTAAACTGACTCGACATCGTATTATCACTATAACGCACACATGCTCAGTCGTGAAGCTATGAGTCATTCTCATCTTTCCAAACTTCGCGATTGGGGGGGACCTGGACCGTGTTGTAGTAACAGACTTTGACTTCCTTGGGCGGCGGTTCGACGGTGTTGTTCTCTCCGCCCGAAGTCTTGGCCTCGGTTTTTGCTGAGTTGTGGCTGGAGTCGTTGGTGCTGGAGTCGCTGGGGCTGGAGTCTTTGCAGCTGGAGTCGAGTTCCATTCTGAAATATAAGTATGTTAGTTGAGTTACTATTCCAGAAACTGTGGGTCGTTGAAAAGTATATGGTTTCAAGATAATGATATGATGGTTTTCCCTTAAGTTATGTAGAACAAATAAGAATTTGTGAGAAAGTTGAAAGCTACTTCCAGGAATCGTCAGTGTCAGCGTTCTGATGTGTTGGATTGCGGTAAAAGCAAGATATATTAGTCGATTCTAAGATTGTCCTTGACAACTATCAGAACGACTTTTACCCCTTTGACAGTTATTGCAAGTAGTAAGAACTCTGGATTATTATTGTAGAGAGAGGGGAAAGAATAAATATATATTTTTAGTGGAATGTTACTACGTAGATAAACAGGTTCTTTCTTTTAGAAAGAAAGAAAGAACGTTGTGAGTTGTCCGCAAAATTGAGGCATTGACTACTCCCAGTACGACTCAAAGCATTTGAAGAAACATTAGTTTTTTTCAAACTTTTACTTTCCACGCGCGACTCAAAGAGCTGTCAGCAAAATGACGGGGCCCTCTTAGAGGCCCAAAGCCTGCCGGGGTCGCGGGATTAACAAGTAACCGTGACCCCGAAACCTAAAGGGCTATTGAAGGTCACCGTGGATTTTAGCCAGTACAAGTCTGACAGTCCCTTCCGTCTTGCCCTGGGTGGGAGGACTCATTTGCTGATTTTACCACGTAAAAAAACATAATGCTGCATTGTCAAAATTAATACATATTAAAATTAAATTATATCATGTACTCACATTGTATAACTGAAGAAAATCCTGAGGATTTAACACAAGCTCGCGACTGGATGCAAGATGGGGACTGATACGGATAGTCGGAGGGCAAGCAGTTTTATACAAATTATTTCACAGGTTTTTATTAAACGTGCACAATGCACACATTACTCAGTGAATATCGACTCTGTTCCAAAAATACATTTTTCCTATCGAAATGATCTACTATCAATATTTTTTAATGACTTTCCATTACGGTATTTTGTCAATCACTATCTTTATGCAACACACACCTGAATAAATTACGGTGCATATTGGTTTAGGTACGTTACTTGAAGATAATATGACTGATTGTGCTATTGGGTTTTTAATACTAGGGATGTAGAGAAAAAGTATTTAGCGAAACTTTTCGGAAATGACTATTCACGTTTATACCAGAGTCCACTATCGTTTTTCACCTTCACCAAGACGAATTTTTGTCGGATGGCAATGGCAATCTATGTTTTTGACGTTAATACCGTATTTCTTTTTTCTACATGAGTAATAGTGAGGTTTGTCACTTTCATAATATTACTAGCTGTACCGTGGTTTCACTTCCGCTGCTCGACTCCTGTTAGCCGTAGCACGCTTTTCAATGGCCTATAGCCTTCCTCGATTAATGCACTATCCAACTCAAAAAGATTTCTTCAATTCGAACCAGTAGTTCCTGAGATTAGCGCGTTCAAACAAATAAAATTCAGCTTCATAACATTATAAGTATAGAATAACTAGCTTCTGCTTTCGGCCTCGCTCACGTGGAGGTCGGAAATTGTCCCAAGGGAACTTAATACCAGGGTCTCCCATGTTCTAATCGGTGTCGTGGTCTGGCTATCATCTAGCTTCTTCCTGCGGTTTCGTCCTCATGGTGTGAGGACGATGCTTGTGGCGGGCGCGATCGGTGTCCGTAGGCACTACGGATACCGACTGCGCCCGCCACCGCCAGCACTGCGCACTCTGGTTTCTCAGCTTCTTAGGATTCCTTTGGCACTCCTCGGAATCCGACGCATTATGACAATAATAATCTACTTAAAACGGGATTAAATTCTAGGTCACATTAAAATAAAAATAGTTTATCAAAACTCAAAACGAGTTTATATTGACGTAATTTACAAATACCTATATCGAAATGAAATTTAAATAAAATCATTATTACACTATTTCTCTACCAAAATAATGTTATAATATTTTTTTTTCATTACGATACAGATCATAGATACATCTATTTAATTTTTTATCTGTGGCTGCGCGAGCTTTGAGAATAACGCATCATTTAAATTTGGAAAAATGAACACTTACAATAACCAATAAATAAACTGTGTCAATCTTTATCTTTTATTTAATATTGTTCGTGTTATATGAGAGTAGATAAAGAAGTGTATGAAACTGCACATATTTAGGTATTATATATAACTACTATTTTTTCATATTATTTAATTGTATATTAGACATTCAGTTGTGTAAACTGACTCGACATCATATTATCACTGTCATTCTCATCATAACAATTCCTCATTGGGGTCAGCCCTGAACAAGTTGTAACAGACTTTGACTTCCTTGGGCGGCGGTTCGACGGTATTGTTCTCTCCGCCCGAAGTCTTGGCATTGGTTTTTGCTGAATTGTGGCTGGAGTCCTTGTGGCTGGAGTCCTTGTGGCTGGAGTCTTTGGGGCTGGAGTCTTTGGGGCTGGAGTCTTTGCAGCTGGAGTCTTTGCAGTTGGAGTCGAGTTCCATGCTAGAATATTATAAGTAGGTATGTTAGTTGAGTTACTTAATATTCCAGAAACTGTGGGTCGTTGAAAAGGGCTAAAATTTAAATGCGCATCAATAATTCTTTTTGTACACCAAAATGGATAAATGGTCACCAAATCTAAAACTCGCTTTAGCAAGATTTCAGGGACACCCCGAAGTTCGGTTTGGTTAGGTTCCTTTAAACCTTGTACACAGAAATAGAAGCCCCGCGAAGCGGGGCTTCGTCGACCCTGCTTAGGTAGATTTTTTTATTACACCTCGTTATGACATATTTTAATGAACATAAATTATTTTGGTGCACATTCAGTATATTTGGTGGAACACAGGCAAAATTAGGAAAATGAATTAAATACCATCCGTTGAAAAGTATATGGTTTCAAGATTATTTAAGATACTGATTTTTGTTTTGTTTTCCCTTAAGTTAACTAAAAAACAAATTTAAAGTGAGAAAGCTTATCTTTGGACGATTTTTGGAAGTGGCTCGTAAGCCACTTCCAAAAATCGTCAGTGTCAGCGTTCTGATGTGTTGGATTGAGGTCAAGGCAAGAGATATTAGTTGATACTAAGATTGCCCTTAGCTCACGTGATTTAGCTTTTACTTTTATGAGGTAGAAAGAAAGAAAAAAAGTAAGAAAATTGTGTTGATTGGCACTAAAAACTAAACAAGGTTGGTATTAAAGTCACCAATGATCCCATCAATAACGTAAATATTAAATAAGAGCCAATTAGGTTTAATACTCGTATTATAGCATAATAATTATGTTTGTTGACTTTAACTACAAATCTAAATGGGTGCCAAGTTCAATGGTCAGTCCTGAAAATTTTCTTCTTAATAATTAGGATAAACATATTGTAGCATAAGCCAGAGCATACAAAAGAATATTCCATTTTACAAATTTTATCACAATGCATATTATGATGTTGCTAAAGTGGCCTTTTCAGACCCGCTGCTGGTTTTGAAGGTATCGAGTGCACTAAAATAAATAATATACGACAATCGTCAAGAATAGCATAAATTAATGGTGGTAAGGTCCCACTAGGGGGAGTGGCTGGATAGGCGCCATGGCGTCCTCACTTTCCGCTTGACGCAGGTCCTCATAGGACACGGAAGTTTCGGGAGGTTCCTGTGTCGGATGGATGGGGAAGGAAGAAACGCCTATAGTTTCCGCCAGATAAGCGTGGAATAAAATACGTTGACCCCCGTGTACCAATATATTGCAATATTTCAAAACCATTTAAAAATGTAAAGAAAATGTCGTAGAACGACCAAAAGCAACGTATCGTGGTAAAAGGCGATCTTGACCTCATATTTTATTTTGAAATTCGAACGATGGTGTTATGAAATTTGAACGATGCATTATTAGGATCAATGACCTTTATTTCAGACTTATTTGGCGGGGACTATAGGTGTCACCACTGCGAGGATCGCCCGGAGAATACGGTGGAGCATACGGTGCAGGACTGCCCCGCTTGGAAAGAGCACCGCCGATCCCTCGGTCCCAGCACTGGTAGGGTGCTGCGGGGCGAGACGAAATGGAAAGCGACCGCCTCCTTCTGCGAAGCAGTCATGCAAAGAAGGAGGCGAGATGCGTGAGGGAGAGGACAGCGTCCACCTCCCGGCCGCGCCGCCTTAGGAGACGCCCACGGCAATAGACGTCGCGGGATGATTTTCGGCCACCGTAGGCGCTGGCATGCGGACGGCGAGTAATGGGCGACTCGCTGATCGACCATGGACCATGCCCGGGTCGACGTTATGTTGCACGCCTCAAAGAGTTGTCAGTAAAATGATGAGGCCCCTTATAAGGCCAAAGCATGCCGGTACGCGGGATTAACGAATTACCGTGACCCCGGAACATTCTCATTCACTAAAAATCATGAATAGTCCAAGAATATTTAAATTGAAATTAAACTCAGTCTCGTTGACGAATTGCTACTCGTACTATACGAGAGTATAGAGGAATTTTTTAGAGACAAACCACAGCGTTGTTTATTTTTTAAAGTCTAAGTCCATAATTAATAACGTTATTTTTTTTTTGTGTAAGTTGAATGTTTGTTTTATTTACAGTATTTATTTTCATTAATTTGGACTAAATTCTTGATTATTACTTATTTTAATTTTGACATTTTATCCATATTATTGATTGTAACTTTTTTTTTCTGACCAGGCTAGCTATGTTTTTTACATTTAATAAACTAAATGATTGCTTGTTTTAATTTTGACGTTTGATTCATATATTGTTTAGTATAGATAAATAAATAAAGGGCTATTGAAGGACACCGTTGATTATAGCAAGTTCAAGTCTGACAGCCTTTTTCGTTTTGCCCTGGGTGAGAGGACTCATTTGATGAATTTACCACGTAAAAAAACGTAAACCTGCGCTGTAATAAAAAAAACTTTTACAAAAAAAGTAACCGGCTTCAAAAGATAAAATAAAATAACCTACATCATAACTTTTCTTTCAGAAGTCGGTGGCTTTGTTTTTTATTTCATTCACATTTTTAACCGACTTCAAAAAAAAAAGTAGGTTCTCAGTTCGACCTGTATGTATGTATGTATGTATGTATGTATGTATGTATGTATGTATGTATGTTTGTCCGCGGTTATCTCGCGTTTGGCTGAACGGATTTTGATGCAATTTTCAGGAAAGTGTTCATTATATTCTGGAGAAGGTTTTAGTATATAACACTAATAGATATCCCGTGACGTTGCCCGCGTGGATCCGTTTTGCTGACTTGGATCATAGATTTTCAGGGACGATTGCATGTTTGTCCGCGATTATCTCGCGTTTGGCTGAACCGATTTTGATGTGGCTTACAAAAAAGTGTTCGGTACATTCTGGAGAAGGTTTTAGTATATAACAATAATGGATACTTTGTGAAGTTGGCCGCATAGATCTGTTTTTGTTGCTTACTAGGATTGTAGATTTTCAAAGACGCCGATTATATGAAGATTTTTGTTGAATATCAAAACTAAAAAGGGAAAAATAAAAAACTTTTTTAAAAAAAGAGAACCGACTTCAAAACTAAACACAAAAAAAAACTATAAAATAACTTTTCTTTCGGAAGTCGGTGGCCATAGTCAATGAAATAAAAAACAAAGCCACCGACTTCCGAAAGAAAAGTTATTTTATAGTTTTTTTTTGTGTTTAGTTTTGAAGTCGGTTCTCTTTTTTTAAAAAAGTTTTTTCGCCACCGACTTCCACAAGAAAAGTTATGATGTAGGTTATTTTATCGTCTTTTGTGGTTGCTTTTGAAGTCGGTTTTTTTTTTAAAGCTTTTTATTTAACAGTTTTTAGTTTAAATATACAGCCCAAATTCTTGTCAGATACATAGTTTTCTTACAAGTGTACTAGAATTTTGTAATCTGTAGCACCGGTAATAACATCGCCGATGTACACAATTAGCTAAGAATTACCCTATCTCTTAAACTTCTGTACCGATTTTGATGAAACTTACTACCTACTTGCAGTAATCCCTGAGTTGAACAATACCTAGTACAACAAAAAAAGAATTGCTTAAATCAGACGTGTAGTTCTGGAGATATGCGAACACAAACATAAAAAGATACATACATACACTTTTGAAATTTGGCATATTTGTTTAGACGCTGATATAGACTAACATATACGAAAACTGGGCAGCTCTGAAAATATTACATACATACGACTCGAATTGATAACCTCCTTTTTTAAAGTCGATTAAATATTAATATGAAAATTAAATAATCATGTTGTACTCACTTGTATAACTGAAGAAGATTGGAAAATACTGAGGATTTAACGCACGCTCGCAACTGGATGCAAGATGCGACTGATACGGACAGTCGGCGGGCAAGCAATTTTATACAAATTATTTCACAGGTTCTTTTTAGACGTGCACAATGCACACATAACTCGGTGAGTATCGACTCTGTTCCAAAAATACATTTTTCTTGTTGAAATGATTTACTATCAATATTTTTTTAAACGACTGTCCATGTACGGTATTTTGTCAATCACTATCTTTATGCAAAACACACCTGAATAAATTAAGGTGCAAATTGGTTTCCGTTACTTGCGATAAAGATTGATAACACGAATATTGTATTAATGACTGATTGTGCTATTGGGTTTTTTTAAACCATAGTTATGGATGAGGAGAAAAAGTATTATTTTTAGTATTTAATACTAGAGTCCACTGTCATTTTTCACCTTCATCAAGACGACTTAACTTATAGTCGGATGGCAATGGAATAAATAATCTATGTTTTTGACGTTAACCACATCATTTTTCGTTTTTAGAAATAGCAAAGGTTGTCACTTTCATAATATTACTAGCTATACCGTGGTGTCACTTCCACTGCTCGGCTCCTATTAGTCTTAGCACGATTTTCAATAGCCTATAGCCTTCCTCGATTAATGCACTATCCAACTCAAAAAGATTTCTTCAATTCGAACCAGTAGTTCCTGAGATTAGCGCGTTCAAACAAACAGACAAACTCTTCTGCTTTATAACATTAGTATAGATATAGATAGATAGTCAATAGTATATAACATTATAGTAAATAGTATAGTATAGATAACTAGCTTCTGCCCGCGTCTTCGCTCGCGTGAAGGTCGGAAATTGTCCCAAGGAACTTAAAACCAGGGTCTCCCATGTTCTAATCGAAGTCGTGGTCTAGCCGTCTTCTAACTTCTTCCCGCGGTTTCGTCCTCATGGTGTGTGTCCACTGTCTATAGTGAACGCGCGCGGGCCTAGGCCTGTGACGGGTGCGGTAGCGGGCGCGGTGGCGGGTGCGATCGGTGTCCGTAGTGCCGAGCAAGCATTTGTTTCTGTTCCGGCGACTTCAGTACCCTTAGCACGAATATTCACTCTTTTTGACGTAAAGTAAACTGGAACTTTGCTGTAAATTTGATGGAATACTGCGATTTCTCTGTATAACTCGTGCTACCTCAGACTCTGTAAAGTAAAATACTGCAAAGTTTCTGTAAAAAATACTGGGATTATTGTCAGCCGAACTGACGTCACTGAGAAGTCACTAAAATCCGACCCACCACTCATGACTTTCGGAAAGAAGATGGATCAAAATTGCCCCACGTCCTATAACAAAGAGACATATGTCAAAAAAAAGATAAAAAATTATAAAAAAATATGGTATACTTCATAAGTTCATTTTTTTACAACTTCATATGGAAAAATTGGTTTAAAAATAGTTTAGGCGTTGTTATGAAAACTTTGTTCGTACGAGTATTTAAGGAACGATTAAAAAAATTCTTTTTTTGTTTGAAAGGGTGCCCCCATGGTAGTCCCACGGCCATAAAGTCAGGTCTCCGGTCTCCAGGATCCTGAAGAAATGAAAGTAAAATCTCAAAAATAAGCTCATTTTTATACTTCACAATTATTAGTTTTTCACTCCCTTGTTTCTTTTGCCTTGCATTATGATGAGACAGAAACGTCAGTGGCAACGCGAGGGAGTGGTCGACAGAGGTTGTTTCACTAACATTAACAGAAATGAGAGAGCCGAATAACGATAGCGAAGCGACGAGGCAAGCGAAGTTAAGGAAATGCAAGTGAATAATATTGTTTCACTGGTTCTAACGGGAGTTCTAAGGAACATTTAATGGGGTTGTCAGACTCCTGGCTGGAGGCCTTTTTTTTTACCTGGTAAAATCATCAAATGAGTCCTCCCTCCCCGGGCAAGGCGGAAGGGACTCTCAGACTTGTACTGACTAAAATCCACGGTGTCCTTCAATAGCCCTTTATGTTCCGGGGCCACGGTGATGGAATAAGTCCCGCGGCCCTGGCAGGCTTTAACCCTCTAGAGGGGGGCCCCGTCATCATGCTGACGCTCTTTGAGGCGCGCGTAGAACACAACGCGCCGTCAACCCGGGCATGGTCCATGGTCGGACAGTGAGTTGCCCTTTACTCGCTGCCCGCATGCCCGCGCATGGCTGGAGGCCTTAGTCATTTAAAAGCATCCCCAGAAAAGTTCGGTTAAGCAGTATACAACCTCTTCTAGGTTGACTTGCGAGATGCCATTGTTTTTTAAGCTATTGCATAGCTTCTATCGCGGGCCTTGAGCGCGGGGACCGAATCCAGAAATTCCGTAACGAAAAAACCTCACGCTCCCCACTCCGACGGGCAAGGAGGTGTGATTGAATATAAGGTTTATATACACAATACAAAATATATAAATAAAAATCAATATTACTTATAATTATTACTTATTTATTTTATTTATTTAAAAAAATTAAATTACCTGCAGTATTGTTTTCAAAATATTATATTATTATTATAATATAATTATTAATATTAATAATTAAATAATTATTAATTATTATTATTATATTATTATTGTTTTTTTTTTATTATTTTTTTATATGTATACACCCCCAAACATAACCGTTTAGATGGTAGAGGGGGGGGACACTCGAGTCGAGCAAAAATTAGCACTTTAAAGCTTAATATTTCACAAACAAATCTTTTATTTTTTTTAGCCTGGTAAAATCATCAAATGAGTCCTCCCACCCCGGGCAGGGCGGGAGGGACTGTCAGACTTCTACTGACTAAAATCCACGGTGTCCTTCAATAGCCCTTTATGTTCCGGGGTCACGGTAAGGAAATAATCCCGCGACCCCGGCAGGCACTCTGAGAGGGGGGCCCCTGGGCTGACGCTCTTTGAGGCGCGCGTGGGACACAACACGCCGTCGACCCGGGCGTGGGTCATGGTTGGGCAGCGAGTTGCCCTTTACTCGCTGCCCGCATGCCCGCGCCTACGGTGGCCGGAGATCGTCTTGCGACGTCCGTCGCCGTGGGCGTCCACCACCGCGGGTGGGGCGGAGGGAGGACACTGTCCTCTCTCGCACGCGGCTCGCCTCCTCATTCGCGAGCATTACTGCTTCGCAGAAGGAGGCGACCGCTTCCCACTCCGTCTCGCCCCGCAGCATGGCCGCGACCAATGCTGGGCGCGAGAGGTCTCCGCCTATCACAGCCGTGAGGACACGTCGGTGCTCTGCCCAAGCGGGGCAGTCTTGCACCGTATGCTCCACCGTGTCCTCCGAGCGATCTTCGCAGTGGTGACACCCAGGCGTTTCCTCCTTTCGCATCAGACACAGGTACCTCCCGAAACTTCCGTGTCCGGTGAGGAGCTGCGTCAAGCGGTAGGTCAGGACGCCATGACGTCTCTCCAGCCACTCCTCAAAGAGGGGTCTTACCGCCGCAATTGCGATTCAAACCCACGACATACAACTCGTAAGTCAGGGCCGATACCACCGGGCCACCACTGCTCAACAGTAAAATAAATGTAATATAATTATTAAAAACTACATATTATTATAAAAAAAGGTTATTTTTGAGATCTTTCTTTTATTTCTACGGGTTCCTGGGGACCGGAGACCTGACTTTATGGCCGTGGGTCTACCATGGGGGTACCCTTTCAAACAAAAAAAGTTTTTTTTAAATCGTTCCTTAAATACTCGTACGAACAAAGTTTTCATAACAACGCCTAAACTATTTTTAAAGCAATTTTTCCATATGAAGTTGTAAAAAAATGAAGTACGGGTGTATGCCATATTTTTTTATACATTTTTATCTTTTTTTTGAGATACGTCACATTATTATAGGACGTGGGGTAATTTTCTATGGATTGTGATCCGTCTTCTTTCGAGGTACTAATTTTTTAATGCAATTTGATGTAATGAAATAGACACTAGCGCCACGTCTAAAGGTCATGAGTGCTGGCATGGCTGCTCCATAGGATCGTTCTGAAACTCGACTTTTTGACTAATATTTATTTTAATTTTAAAATACCCAGTTCTAATCCAAATTCAGTAACTAAATAAGAAAATATTTGTACAAAAAGTGTTAATTATTTAATAGATTTGAATTAAAAAACTAAACAAAAAATTTCCGCATTTCATTTCACATTTAAAGTAGTAGACAAACGTTTTCAAACGCACCATGTCTAACATGCGTACATGCAATATAAGACAGTGTTCCCACTTTATAAAATTTTCCCTTTATTTAGGGTTAGGGGGTCCTTTCAAATAATGACAACTCATTATTTTAGCGAAAAAATTGTAAAAGAAAATAATAAATCTAAGGAGGTCTTTATGAAATTAACTACCCAAAAACCAATTTTCAAATCACTGCAATCCTATTGCTGGCTGGGGGGCTGCCGTGTACCATTTTTGAATTCTATCAGACAGGCTGATAGAATTTAAAAAATATACACGAAAACAAAGTTGATTTTAAGGAGAAATTTAATTTTTATATAAAAACGAGAAAACAATCAGTTACATTTTTCACAAGGATACGCGGAAATCTAAAATCAGAGGCTGACAATACGGTAACTATGACAACGAATATTCAATTAAATCAATCATGAAAATAATAAATTCAAGGAGACCTCCTTAGATTTATTATTTTCTTTATTATTTTATTTATGAAATTAACTACCCAAAAACTAATTTTCAAATCACTGCAATTCTATTGCTGGCTGGTGGGCTGCCGTGTACCATTTTTGAATTCTATCAGACAGGCTGACAGAATTAAAAAAAAATACACGAAAACAAAGTTGATTTTAAGGAGAAATTTTATTTTTATATAAAAACGAGAAAACAATCAGTTACATTTTTCACAAGGATACGGGTAAATTTCAAATCAGAGGCTGACAATACGGTAACTATGACAACGAATATTCAATTAAATCAATCAATGTGTACCAAAGATGTCAAACCTACGTAAATAAACAAACATAAAAAAAAATGTTTAAAATACGCTATGAAATTCAACAAATAAAGTTGTGTGGTTCGTTTCACTAAAATCGAGAAGCGTAGATACCTACCTAAGGGAGAAAATCATCGACGACTCAGTTCTGGAAAAATATTATTATCTGGAAAACTCGTGGTCCAATTCTGGCCCGACTCAATTTAGATTGCCATCGACATGCAGAAGAGGATCAGCACAAAATAATCGTAGAACCTGCCATTCTTCAGACATGAATAAAGTGAAAGATAAAACCAGCTGACACAGTGATATACCTAGTGTGAAACCACTACTGTATGATCCAAATGTTTCCTAATTACTTCATGCAAACAATTTGTTACAGAAAGTTGAGAGCCATTGGATCAATGTGTAATTCTTCATCATGGATTTAGGTACTTTGATTAACAAAAAATGTACAATTTTACATCTCAGTGAAGTGAAATTATTCTAATATCATATTCAATATTGTAATTAGTAATAGTTATTTAGTGACAAACTGTTGTAACTTACAGAATGTAAATAATTAAAGTATTAAATACCAACGACTTTCATTTTGATATGGTTTTAATTGTAAAAGCTAAGCAGCTCTGTCAGAGCAAAATAAATATTTAATCATTATTTTTGCATGAAAATATTGGTAAAAATGTGACTACTGATATAATGAGTAGAGAAAAATAGACGGTTGAATTAGAATAAGGGCAGGAGAACGATGAGACGACGAGTTATTTAGGCCGTGCGCTGCGTTAGCCGGACGCCCGGCGCGGGCGCCCCGTGGCGTGCTGTTTTCATGTAATCTCATCGACGCGCGACCCGCTGCACGCAGCGCTGGTCTATGAGATTACATGAAACAGCGAGGCCACGCGGGCGCCGCCTAACGCAGCGCACGGCCTAAGATTTGTAAATAAAATGTAACTCTTCATATTTCTGTATTTATTTAAAAAATTGGTTAAAACACAAAATGTACCTAATATTAGGTAAACTACTACATATTTTGTCATATAATTCAGTGTATTTTTCTTGCATGATTCACAGGGCAGCAGCGAAATTGAGAGTAATCCTTGCTCTCAGTAGAGTTACCGTCCAAAGATAAAATAATCTGTAAACATAAAGAAATTACCATTAAATTAACCCATTTTTCTAGTGTAAAAGACTTGTAACTAAAATAGTACAGCGAAGATGCTGGCTGAGTGGTGGTGGCCCTTGCTTGTGAATTGTAGTTCAGTTAATTTATATAGTGTGACAGATTCGGACAAAAGTGCACACCATATAGGTACGTTTTTAATCTACCAGTACCTATAAAGGGGTAGAAATGGGTCGTGAGACTGTCTTCACCAATAAACGTAATCAAATGGTTGATAACATATGAATGAATGAAGCGATGGTTTTGCATTTGATAGCTGTTGATGTATATCATCACATCCTGCATAAACTTATGGTAGTAGTAGGTGTGGTTAATAACCTTTGGTTATTCTTACCTTAATTTCCAAGCTGATAACTGTAGTAGTTTGCTTTTTAGCATACAATAAAGTTGGTCGTTTTCTGTTAGTAGAAATCCTGTTTTAAATTCGGTTTTGCACAGATTCAACACATTGAAAGTACTTGGTTGCGTTTATATGGCCCTGCGCTTGCTTATTCTGTAAGTAAGATAAGGATTTTAATAATAAAAAATAGGAAAAACTAGAATACAAAATGCAACAACAACTTTTACAAACATTGTACAAATATAACTTACCAGACGTCCCGTATATGTTTTGACTCATTGCTTGCTGGATAAAATTGACAAAGACGCGAAATATATCCATTATAACGGATTTATTTTTATTTTAACAGTACTTTCATGTTTATTATCTCGAATAACATCTGTCACAATAAATACGTGACAGATAGCATTGACATTTTACAGAATTTTTGCAGTAACGTACTCCACAGTAAATTGCTGCATGCTCGTGCTAGCATTTTTTGCTGTAAACAGCTGTAAACTTGCATATTGTATGGGATCACTGTAAAATTTACGTCCCAAACACAGCGTTCTCATAATTTACTGTGATTTACTGAAAAAATTGTTCCTGCTCTGCACACCAGAGGCGCTGTTTCATTTTTCATACAAAAAACGCTGTAAATACTGGAGCCGTTCTGTAAAGTAAAATTACTGAAAATTCGTGCTAAGGGTACTACCCCTAGCACGAATATTCACTCTTTGAGACGTAAAGTAAACTGGAACTTTGCTGTAAATTTGATGGAATACTGCGATTTCTCTGTATAACTCGTGCTACCTCAGACTCTGTAAAGTAAAATACTGCAAAGTCTCTGTAAAAAATACTGGGATTATTGTCAGCCGAACTGACGTCACTAAAATCCACTAATTTTTTAATGCAATTTGATGTAATGAAATAGACACTAGCGCCACATCTAAAGGTCATGAGTGGTGGCACGACTGCTCCATAGGATCGTTCTGAAACTCGACTTTTTGACTAATATTTGTTTTAATTTTAAAATACCCAGTTCTAATCCAAATTCAGTGACTAAATAAGAAAATATTTGTACAAAAAGTGTTAATTATTTAATAGATTTGAATTAAAAAACAAAACAAAAAATTTCCGCATTTCATTTTACATTTAAAGTAGTAGATAAACGTTTTCAAACGCACCATGTCTAACATGCGTACATGCAATATAAGACAGTGTTCCCACTTTATAAAATTTTCCCTTTATTTATGGTTAGGGGGTCCTTTCAAATGTTGTCATTATTCTGGCGAAAAAATTGTAAAAGAAAATAATAAATCTAAGGAGGTCTTTATGAAATTAACTACCCAAAAACCAACTTTCAAATCACTGCAATCCTATTGCTGGCTGGTGGGCTGCCGTGTACCATTTTTGAATTCTATCAGACAGGCTGATAGAATTTTAAAAAAAAATCCATGAAAACAAAGTTGATTTTAAGGAGAAATTTTATTTTTATACTAGTGTTTGCCCGCGGCTTCACCTGCGTTAATTTAGAATTTGAGAAACAATACGGATCGTGTAAGTGGCGCCACCTGGAATATGAACGTAATTGTTTTCTCGCCAACAGCTCTCTTCTGTTATTCGGGATGAAAGATACCCTATATCCGATACTCCTGACAACGTATATGCTAAATTTTGGGACAATCGATTCAGTAGGTAGTAATGCGTGAAAAGGTAAAAAAACAAACATACTTGCATTTTTATTATTAGTTTAGATCAATAATGTTATACCTAGGTACATAGTTTGCATAGGATACATCCTTATTTGAGCGATATTAATTTCAAAGATCCGTGTTTATCTTAAACATTAGACTATCATTTTTTGGTCGATTTCAGTATCGCTGCAAATTGAACGTACGATAGCATTGCTCTTCTCCCTTTAGCATACCGCGTGATACCTAAAAACAACTAATTATTTGACTCGATGAGTACAACTTGTCGTCATTTAAAACATAATCTATGCACTGGTTTGAGCGGGTAAGTAATATATTACATAACTACAAAATCTCTAAAATTTACAAGAGATAACAACTGAATATATAATTTTATTTTATATAACGATCTGTTAATATAATAAACGATTGACATAATTTTATAATGACTAATTTCTATAAGCATAACAATCAATGAATATAAAATCGTTTTGTATACCACTCAAAAGACATAAAACTTATTTGTTCTAATTTTTTTTTCTTCCTGGCAAGCAATAAATTTTCGACGGAGCCTTCAGACCCCGCCATCCCCGTGTCTAGGTCAAATAACTGATTAGTACCTGTCATGGTGGCTCAACGGAGCCCCGCTACTCGGGGCTCCTATTTCTGGGTGCAAGGTTTAAAGTAACCTAACACGAAGGGGATGGCAGGATCTTTCAGACCCCGCCATCCCCTTCGAACCTAACCTGTCCGTGTCGGGGTGCCCCAAGTCCCGAGCTCGCTTCGCTCGCTCTTGCATCCTAGGTCAAATAACTGATTACCACCGGTCATGCTGGCTCGACGGAGCCCCGCTTCGCGGGGCTCCTATTTCTGGGTGCAAGGTTTAAAGTAACCTAACACGAAGGGGATGGCAGGATGTTTCAGACCCCGCCATCCCCTTCGAACCTAACCTGTCCGTGTCGGGGTGCCCCAAGTCCCGAGCTCGCTTCGCTCGCTCTTGCATCCTAGGTCAAATAACTGATTACCACCGGTCATGCTGGCTCGACGGAGCCCCGCTTCGCGGGGCTCCTATTTCTGGGTGCAAGGTTTAAAATAACCTAACACGAAGGGGATGGCAGGATCTTTCAGACCCCGCCATCCCCTTCGAACCTAACCTGTCCGTGTCGGGGTGCCCCAAGTCCCGAGCTCGCTTCGCTCGCTCTTGCATCCTAGGTCAAATAACTGATTACCACCGGTCATGCTGGCTCGACGGAGCCCCGCTTCGCGGGGCTCCTATTTCTGGGTGCAAGGTTTAAAGTAACCTAACACGAATGGGATGGCGGGGTCTTTCAGACCCCGCCATCCCCTTCGAACCTAACCTGTCCGTGTCGGGGTGCCCCAAGTCCCGAGCTCGCTTCGCTCGCTCTTGCATCCTAGGTCAAATAACTGATTACTACCGGTCATGCTGACTCGACGGAGCCCCGCTTCGCGGGGCTCCTATCTCTGGGTGCAAGGTTTAAAGTAACCTAACACGAAGGGAATGGCGGGGTCTTTCAGACCCCGCCATCCCCTTCGAACCTAACCTGTCCGTGTCGGGGTGTCCCAAGTCCCGAGCTCGCTTCGCTCGCTCTTGGACACTAAATTTTTCTAATAACAATAGCAACCGTGAAGGCAAACAATCAAAGTTCAAAGGATAAGCCAAAGTCATCAAAGAAAATATTTTAAACGTTAAATTATATGTTTCAAACGTTAAATGTAATGATTTTCGCTTAAATAAACGTTATATCAAATAAAATTATATGAAGTGAGTTTTAGAGTAACACGAACATTATGTGTAGAGAAATTATATCATCCGTTGGTATATCTCACGTTGATTATATCATGTGAACGTTATTGAAATGAAAATATATCAAATAACTTCATATGAAATGAGACGCACCCGGTTTGAGCACCAATTCAAAACATAAAACACAAAATAATAGAAACAGTGATTGTTTTCGAATCTTTAAAATTCCTACACCTCGAAACAATTACAATTTAAAAAAATATCCAACTTACTACCTACAATTTAAATCAGTGTAGATTTATATCCTAGAGAACTATTTAAAAAAAAATAGTAATAAATTAAAATTGCGAATAATCCTACTACTATTATAAAGGCGAAAGTTTGTAAGTATGGATGTATGGATGTTTGTTACTCTTTCACGCAAAAACCTCTGAACGGATTTGGATAAAATTTGGTACACATATAGTTTATAACCTGGATTAACACATAGGATAGTTTTTATCCCGATTTGATGTTCCCGTGGGATAATTTTCGAGTTGTAGCGGGTGAAGCCGCTGGCAACAGCTAGTATTGAAATAAAAGTATGCACAATTTTTTTTTATTATTTGAAACTCTTAGGACAAATATACCAAAAAAAATGAAACACAAAAAGTGAAAAAGAAAATTGCACCCCTTGCACGAAATGTTACCAACCAGACTGGCTAGTACGCTGACAGTAGTTTTCAAATAGCGGTTCTTATACAAATGTCAACACATTATAACATTGCTAATCCTCCAAGGAGAATAGCGTAATTATACATATCCTATTAATTGAAGAGCAATTTAAGGAATATTTGAGGAAAAATTGAATAAATAATATCCAGTGGTTTAGCTTCCAACTCCAAACAATCATTTAAAAACAACAAAATTCAAAATTGCTTATCTCCCAGGGAAAATAGCGTAATAATACATAGCCTATTAACAGAAGCATATTATTAGGAATATTTGAGGAAAATTTGATCGACAACTTTACAGTAGTTTAAGAGATAAATCAAATCAAAAAAACATAAAAATATTCGAAAAAAAAAAGTTGATTTGGCATCACAATCGATCCCTTATCTCGAAAAAAAATACAAAAAGAAAAAAATATTCAATGTACAGGAATGACAGCTCTACGATTTTATTATATGTAAAGATAAAGATAAAAATGAGAAAACAATCAGTTACATTTTTCACAAGGATACGGGGAAATCGAAAATCAGAGGCTGACAATACGGTAACTATGACAACGAATATTCAATTAAATCAATCAATGTGTACGTAAATAAACAAACATCAAAAAAAATATTTAAAATACGCTATGAAATTCAACAAATAAAGTTGTGTGGTTCGTTTCACTAAAATCGAGAAGCGTAGATACCTACCTACTTAAGGGAGAAAATCATCGACGACTCAGCTCTGGAAAAATATTATTATCTGGAAAACTCGTGATCCAATTCTGGTCCGACTTAATTTAGATTGCCATCGACATGCAGAAGAGGATCAGCACAAAATAATCGTAGAACCTGCCATTCTTCAGACATGAATAAAGTGGAAGATAAAACCAGCTGACACAGTGATAATTATACCTAATGTGAAACCACTACTGTATGATCAAATGTTTCCTAATTACTTCATGCAAACAATTTGATACAGAAAGTTGAGAGCCATTGGATCAATGTGTAATTCTTCATCATGGATTTAGGTACTTTTATTAACAAAAAATGTGCAATGTTATGTATATCTCAGTGAATGAAATTATTCTAATATCATATTCCTTATTGTTGTTAGTAATAGTTATTTAGTGACAAACTGTTATAACTTACAGAATGTAAATAATTAAAGTATTAAATACCAACGACTTTCATTTTGATATGATTTTAATTGTAAAAGCTAAGCAGCTCTGTCAGAGCAAAATAAATATAATTATTTTTGCATGATAATATTGGTAAAAAGGTGACTACTGACATAATGAGTGGAGAAAAATAGACGGTTGAATTAGAATAAAGGCAGGAGAACGATGAGACGACGGGTTATATAAGCCGTGCGCTGCGTTTAGGCGGACGCCCGGCGCGGGCGCCCGCGTGGCGTGCTGTTTTCATGATTGTGTAAAACTCAGGAATAATGGCGTGGTAAATAATTGTAGACGGTATAAATGCTATCAGTTATATTTCCATGCTTTAACAAATTATCAGAATCTCATGGTAGGCACAACTCGTATTTTTCATGGGTGACGGCTGACTGACAGGCAACCATAAAGTTACATGCTCTGTGGCAGCAACTGTCACATCATTTCCTGTAAATAAGACTCCTTGGTCACATCCTCTCCCAAGATCAGGCCTGATCTCGTGGAAGGATGTGACGGCATGGCTAGCGGCTTAGCAGGCTTGCTAAAAGGCTTTTGGCCTTGGCTGGCTGGCTGGCTGGCTGGCTAGCTGGCTGGCTGCCTGGCTGGCTGGCTGGCTGGCTGGCAGGCTGGCTGGCAGGCGGTTAACTGGCTATGGCGGTCCGGCCAAGGCTTGGCTGCAGAGGCGATATCTGGCTAGGCGTTACATTCTAGCTGGCTCCTGTTGACTGGCTATGGCTGACTGGTCAAGACTGATCTGCAGAGGCGCTATCTTGCAAAGCGTGCGTTACATTCGGCCATCCTGTAAGCATTGCTCCCGCAATGAAGAAAACAAAACATGATTAGTGGTACAATCAACACACCATGTGACGACGGAAACTCGGTCGACGGCCCTTGATCAACTATAGATATTAGAGTTTCAATTTTTAGCTGCTGGTTACTAAGAATGTACTACTTGCAGTAACGGACATAGGTATGTGCTACACTCTCATATACCCCCTGTGCGTGATGTCAGCGTCTCCTGGTGCACATCACTATCACATCGCGCGCTGCGGTCTATTTGATAGACCTCACCACCGCACACAGCGTTTAGGTGGATAGCCAATAAGTTAAGCGGATAGTCGAGCTCCTTGAGTTATGAGTCGGGTTACACGTTAACTGACAAATGCTTGCACTGACTGGACAACTCCACTCAACACTGTGCAGCTATTTGCAGCCATTGTTTTAAGTACCTATTTCTCGTAAACAGAACAAATAGCATGCTGTTATTTAAGTCGTCGGTGACGTACACGTTCTGCCAGTCGTGTCTCTGTGCGACGTAAGTATTGATAATAACAAATATTTGCATCTGCAGTACTGTTCAATTAATCTCTTCTTCTCTGCTGACCGCGCGGTTGTAGCGCTCACGCCACGCTGGAACTAAAGTTGGCTATGCTCTTAGCTACTGACAGCAACACTAACCAATCGTGCGGCGCAAACGGTAAGCGATTGGACGATCTCAAAGCCATCACGTCGAAGAGCAAATCGCGTAGAGTCCAGCGATGTGATTTCTTATTCAGAATAGCATAGCTGTTATTTGTGTTTAAACTCTAATACACAAGTAACAGCTATAACAGATACCGTGTTAAACCTGTTGTGTGACCCATCCCTAACTGTCATTATCAAAATATTGATTAGCTAGACCTATCGCTGTCATAACGCGAATCCGCAAGTGTACCCGCAGGCTAACAATTTCAACAATAACACGTTATTTGCTTAAACGATTTACGACTAATAATCAAAATACTAACACCACAACCGTATTTCTTACAAAAAATACTTCGTACTTTGTTTATTCATCAGGCCTACGTCCAGCTGTGTACTGCAATAGGCTGATATGACTGGCAAGCTGTAAGCTTAAATCTAGGTTCTTAGTACTGTTACGGTTTTCCAATGAAAAATTCCTTGCACAACCAGAGGATCGCACTCAGGCTTACACTCTGGTTCATCAATCACTCAACAACTGCAACGCCATAAATGCTCTACGTTTAACCGATAAACGTTACAGCTAGAGCACACTACACCAATTCAGAATAACAGTGCAACATAAGTACGACTCACACGATGAAATGAGTCCTGAGTTAATCGCAGCAGTTTACAGCACCTGCATCGACTGCAGAAGATCGTGACTATCAGCGAAGTCCCGATGCACCAATGTAGAACACGAATACTATGTTAGCGACGTGGTCCTCGCCCAGTTTCGCCGCTTTGCTGTAGAAACGACACCAACATGATCTTCCGACCTAAAATCATAACAAACAACATTAATGTCTCTGCTAGTACAGATGTGTGGCAACGTCTGTATGTTTTTCTTCTCGAATTTTATATTCCGGCTATTCTCGCTGTGTCATCGCCTTGCTCTCTGCGGTAACAGTCTCTGGAATACCCCTGATTCCAAATAAACCAAACGTTATGAATCTCTTTCTTTTCTTCAACTCCTTTTCATTGCAACAATGAAGTATTTCAGTTCTCAATGAGTTCTCGGCGGGTCACCAGCACGTAGCACTATCATCACTCTCAGGAATCAGTGTTCACTTGATGACGTTCAGGCAATTCATGGGTCCTGTGGTTTCATCAAAATAAACTGCTCGGCGGCTTTGTATCGGTGCCGCATTCCTCTAATATGGAAATCCTCATCATCAGTTCAGGCTTCGGAAAAAAAAATCGATCGTCAGTTCATCTCCAGCCTTCAATTGTTTTGTCAGATTTTTCAAGAAAACCGTTCGAATCCACTTCTGAATGTAAAACTCAGGAATAATGGCGTGGTAAATAATTGTAGACGGTATAAATGCTATCAGTTATATTTCCATGCTTTAACAAATTATCAGAATCTCATGGTAGGCACAACTCGTATTTTTCATGGGTGACGGCTGACTGACAGGCAACCATAAAGTTACATGCTCTGTGGCAGCAACTGTCACATCATTTCCTGTAAATAAGACTCCTTGGTCACATCCTCTCCCAAGATCAGGCCTGATCTCGTGGAAGGATGTGACGGCATGGCTAGCGGCTTAGCAGGCTTGCTAAAAGGCTTTTGGCCTTGGCTGGCTGGCTGGCTGGCTGGCTAGCTGGCTGGCTGCCTGGCTGGCTGGCTGGCTGGCTGGCAGGCTGGCTGGCAGGCGGTTAACTGGCTATGGCGGTCCGGCCAAGGCTTGGCTGCAGAGGCGATATCTGGCTAGGCGTTACATTCTAGCTGGCTCCTGTTGACTGGCTATGGCTGACTGGTCAAGACTGATCTGCAGAGGCGCTATCTTGCAAAGCGTGCGTTACAATTGTAATCTCATCGACGGGCGACCCGCTGCACGTAGCGCTGGTCTATGAGATTACATGAAACAGCGAGGCCACACGGGCGCCCGCCTTACGCAGCGCACGGCCTAAGATTTGCAAATAAAATATAACTATTCATATTTCTGTATTTATTTTAAAAATTGGTTAAAACACAAAATGTACCTAATATTAGGTAAACTACTACATATTTTGTCATATAATTCAGTGTATTTTTCTTGCATGATTCACAGAGCAGCAGCGAAATTGAGAGTAATCCTTGCTCTCAGTAGAGTTACTGTCCAAAGATAAAATAATCTGTAAACATAAAGAAATTACCATTAAATTAACCCATTTTTCTAGTGTAAAAGACTTGTAACTAAAATAGTACAGCGAAGATGCTGGCTGAGTGGTGGTGGCCCTTGCTTGTGAATTGTAGTTCAGTTAATTTATATAGTGTGACAGATTCGGACAAAAGTGCACACTATATAGGTATGTTTTTAATCTACCAGTACCTATAAAGGGGTAGAAATGGGTCGTGAGACTGTCTACACCAATAAACGCAATTAAATGGTTGATAACATATGAATGAATGAAGTGATGGTTTTGCATTTGATAGTTGATGTATATCATCACATCCTGCATAAACTTATTGTAGTAGTAGGTGTGGTTAATAATCTTTGGTTATTCTTGCCTTCATTTCCGAGCTGATAACTGTAGAAGTTTGCTTTTTAGCATACATAAAGTTGGTGGTTTTCGGTTAGTAGAAATCCTGTTTTAAATTCGGTTTTGCACAGATTCAACACATTGAAAGTACTTGGTTGCGTTTATATGGCCCTGCGCTTGCTTATTCTGTAAGTAAGATAGGGATTTTAATAATAATAAATAGGAAAAACTAGAATACAAAATGCAACAACAACTTTTAACTTGTTTGGATAAACATTAAACCAATCCTAAATATCCTATCCTTCCTTCCCCGCCTATTTTCAAATTTACCGCCAAAATTACCAGCGACGCTATCCGCTCGCGCTGCACTCCCGCTCTCTGGCGGCGGGAACTAGAACGAGAGTCTCAAATTCGCGCGCGGCCACGCGTAACAGCTCCCGAGATCATCCGATAAAATCAATGTGAAAATCAATAATAAACCAACTTCGCCAACAAGTGATTGACTGATTAGTTCCCGTAACCCTCTGGTGTCGCGAATCAAGAAAAATCTGAAGAGTACATTGGATACACGCTCCTGCCGGCCGGCCCTTCAAGTCCCGAGCGAAGCGGTACCTCCAGTCCCTGCCCTTTCCAGATCCCAGGTTAGTGTCTGTTCTTTTCTCGTCATCCGGAATCCCAGGGTTGCGGTACTAGCATCAGGTTAATGCAATCCTTGCTGCAGACGAAGTCCCAACATTTAATTTGGTGCCTCCTGTGAGGACAGAGCAACCTCACATTCTCTTTAAAAATATAAAATCTCGTTGAATGAGTACATACGGCATTGTATTATCGTGTATTCTTACGAATATAATAAGTCACAAGTAAGAATAACGAGTAAAATAAAGTAATTTCATAGTTTTTAACAACGCTTCGGCGTAGGTACCTACATACAGTCGGGTTCCCGCGTAAACGCCGCGTCGCTGGCCAGCGGACAACGATTGTAGGTATTCATACTCATTCATTCTTTCTAATAGTTTGCTCAGTAAAAGTTATCGTATTTAGTTTTGAATTTAAACTTATATTTTTAAAGGTAATTCTCGTATAACTGTTTCCTGCAATAACTGATGCTATTATAAAGCTAACGGATAGTTTCATGGTCAAATAGTTGTGCTCGAGAAAATACATAAGTACCTACATAACTTCATTTGTTACGACTAAACGCGATCGTTAATTTGTGTGTCTAAATTACCTATCACGGAATTATTAAAATTCTGTATTATTTTGATTTAAATTAGATATAAATTGCCAGCTTATTCCAATTGCAGTTCGGATAGTTAGGTACTTACCTACACCTTCATAAATAATATCTCATTGTTACATCGCGACAATACTTACGCAGGTTAATATGTCTGTTGAGGCGGAATTACAGGCGGGCCTTAAAAGGCGTGAATATGATTTTAAATGTATGCAGATAATCTACGATCTGTCGAAAATAGTCCAAAAGGATAGCTCAAAGTTATCCACCTTCAAGGCTAGATATAAAAAAATTGATCAGATTAGGGCTGCTTTCATGGAATCTAATGAACATGTAAACAAACTACAGTTACAATTAAAACCCAATTCAGAAATAGAAATTGGTCCAATGTTGTCGTTTGATGAGTTGTATTACGCTTCGGCTGAAGTTGCCGAGTCTTTGCTCGCGTCGACGTCCGCGGCTGCCGCTCCGTCCGCGTCCGCACATTGTCGTCGGGAGGATTCGATTGTTCAAGTGAAATTACCAAAATTGGAAATTCCGCGTTTTGATGGTAAAATCGAAAACTGGCAGACCTTCAAGGACAGTTACATCCCGCTTATTCATGGCAATAGTTCCCTTTCGGACACGGAAAGGTTTCATTATTTGTTGTCGTGTTTGTATGGGTGTGCGTTGACCTTGGCCAAGGGCGTACCTATAACCGCGTCGAATTATCCCGTAGTTTTTAATCTTTTATTAGATCGTTATGACAACAAACGCATATTAGCAAATACATATTTAGAAAAAATATTTAAATTAACGCCTGTCAACAAACCGTCTCTCGAAAATTTATCCGAACTGACCAATTCTTTATATGAAAGTGTAAACGCGTTACGTGCGTTAAAAATTGATGATCTCAGCGAATTTATTTTATTTCACATCGCTTCGCGATCACTTGATCTCGAAACCAAAAAACGGTTCGAGTTACAAAATACTCACGAGATACCTAAGTTTAATGATTTAATTGTTTATTTACAAAACTATATAAAAATTCTGGAAGTTAGTCAACCTTTTTCAGTTTCGACTATTCCATCGAATTCTAATTATAATAAACAGTTTCGAAATAAGGGTCAGCCGAAGTCATCTTCATTGGTAGCATCTACAAACCAAAGTAATAATAATAATTCGTCGGGCTCCGTAGCTTGTTTATGTTGTAATGAACATCATTCTATTTACCGATGCGGCAAGTTACATTCTATGACACTTGAACAACGTGAACAATTTGTGCAGAAATTTAAATTGTGTACCAATTGCTTTAGGCCAGGTCACGATAGCAATAATTGTAAATCTAAAACCACATGTTTTATTTGTAACGCAAAACATAATACGTTATTACATGTGGAAAATAAGAGTTTATTAACGTGTTCGGTTCAGTCCAACGAAAATAACGAATGTTCCGCTAAAGGTACGAGCACACTTACGTCGCAAACTGCGAGTACAAATAATTGTACTCGCAGTTTGCGACGCCTACTTACTGCCTACTGATGAAAACGAAATTGTAACATTAATAGCAAATCTCAAAAGCGACTCGGCTGTTGGTTTGGACATGATTTCTGCAGAAATTTTAAAGGAAAATAAGCACTTTCTAAAAACACCCATAACCTACATCTGTAACCTCTCATTTTCGACTGGAGTGTTTCCTGTAGCACTTAAGAAATCAAGAATTGTCCCGATACATAAGAGTGGTGATAGAGACTGTGTCGATAACTATAGGCCTATTTCCATTCTCCCAACATTATCTAAAATTTTGGAGCGAGCTATGAACAAGCGATTGGTTAAATATCTTGAAGACAATAAACTCCTATCCTCAGCACAGTTTGGTTTTAGGTCTGGGAAATCGACATCAGATGCAGTTCAAGAATTAACTAATTATATCGTGACAAATCTTGACAGTAAAAAGAAAACTATTGGTATTTTTCTTGACCTTGCCAAAGCATTCGACACAGTCTCAATCCCAATCCTACTAAAGAAACTCGAATGCTTGGGGATAAGGGACCTCCAGTTGAGACTGTTTGAAAGTTACTTAACGGAAAGAACGCAATGTGTGAAAATAGAAAACCTAATGAGTGAACATGTAGAAGTCCATTTCGGGGTTCCGCAGGGCAGCATCTTGGGCCCTACTTTGTTTCTTGCCTACATCAATGATCTGTGTCAATTAAACATCCATAATGCTAAAATAATTACTTTTGCTGATGACACAGCATTGCTTTTCAGTGGGGAAACATGGAGCGATGCTTTTTCATACGCGCAGAAGGGTTTTAATGTGGTGTCGAAGTGGTTGTTTGACAATGTTCTGACTCTTAATGTGGGCAAGACAAAATATATAACCTTCTCTCTCCGAAATCAGGATTCTGGCATTACCCAACATAAATTAATATCCCATACATGCTCCAACTACAGCGCTTCCTATTGTTCTTGCTCTAGGCTGGAAAGAACTAAAGCAATCAAGTATCTGGGTATTGTAATCGACAGCGCATTAAGCTTCCAGGAACATATCAACCTGCTAGCAGCAAGAACACGCAAACTCATTTACATATTTAAGAATTTACGACATATCGCTAATAAGGACATTATAAAAACCGTTTACCTTGCACTTGCCCAGTCACAACTTAGCTACTGTATTCTAGCCTGGGGTGGCACAACAAAAACCCTACTTTTGAAAATTGAAAGAGCTCAGAGGGCCGTTTTAAAGGTGAGTCTCTCATTACCTTTTTATTACCCCACTACCGAACTATATAAGCAGAGTAAAGTGCTTACTGTCCGACAGCTTTATGTTCTGCATACGGTTACTAAACAGCACTCCTTATTGACATATTATGATACTACTTTAACTGAGAAACGCCGCCGAAAAGACATTGTCTGTACAAAGCCGTTTTTTAAAACCAGTTTTGCTCACCGATTTTTCTGTTACCAAGGCTGTAACCTTTATAATAAATTAAATAGGATTTTATCAATTTACCCCCTCCCAAGAACGAAACTTAAGGCTGTAGTCAGAGACTGGCTCCAAAGCTTGGATTATAGTTCCACGGAGAATCTACTCCACTATAGTGGTGGATCAAATTGAATGACATTTATTTTTCATATAACCACTGAAACTTGCTCATGACACCAAGCGCTTACATGCACACACCTCACATAGCCACACACCCTCACACTATGCAAAACACACACACACACACACACACACACACACACACATACTCATACTGTCATACATCTAGATGCTAACATAGTAAGGGGTAAATTATTGTACCATTTATATTTTTCTTTTCTTTTAAATTGCAAATATCTTGTCTCCTTGTCAACAAGATGATCCAAACTGTACCTAACCAAATATCTTTCATGAACTTGTACATGTTTTTGTTATTATACTATACCGGAGTTCGAGGGGTGAGGACCTGGTGATCTGTAATACAGGTGTAAACCTATAATAGACACCAGCTCCTCACAAACACTTGACTGTGATTTGTCCACTGCAATTGTACAAAATGTCTGTATAATATTTAAGGTCTTGTTTTGTGAGGAGAAATAAAGATATATTATTATTATTATTATTATTATTGTAGTACGAAGATACTTGGCTCAGCAGTGGTGCGAGTACGTCACGCGGACGGTTCGCTCCAGTGTGCACGCGCCGTAATTGACAGTGGTTCGATGGATTCTTTTATCACTAGCGCATGCGCGCGCCGCCTAGGTTTACGAATTAAAAAATGTAATTTGAACGTTACCGGGCTCGGACAAAGTAATGTTTGTGATATAAAGGGTTATACTTTTGCTTCGATTATACCTCATTCTCGTGAGTCTCCTAAATTCGATTTACCTTTAGTAGTTTTACCTAAAATTACTTCTATGATGCCTTCATCAACACTACCGTTGCATGTCAAGGATCATTACAAGCATCTTGATCTCGCCGACCGCGACTTCGATAGATCCGGTCCGATCGATCTACTGTTAGGTGTCGAGTGTTTTGATCAAATATATACTGGCTCACGTTTCAATCCCGGTCCCGGATTACCTTGCGCTTTGTCTAGTGTGTTCGGCTGGGTGATAAGTGGCCAATATTTTCATAACACACCATTTGATAATTTAACCTGTGAATCCGTTACGTCACTTCTCGTGTCATCTTGCACGATCGAAGATATCGTTCAACGGTTCTGGGATTCTGAGGAACCGCCGAAAGGTAAAATTTCCGGTTTTGAAGATGAAATTTGTGAACAAATGTATAAAAAGGGTACTTACCGTACACGTGAAGGTCGGTACGTAGTTCCTTTAATGTTAAAGGAGGATGCCCCTTTTTTGGGTGTTTCATCTCACCAAGCTTTTAATCGCTTTCTTAGCTTAGAAAGGCGTCTTATTAATCAGACCGAGCTGAAGGCTGATTATAAAGAATTTATGCACCAGTACGAAGAGTTAGGCCATATGCAGCTTGCAGACTCTTCGACTACTAATCGGTACATAATTCCACATCATTGTGTCGTGCGTCCAGAGAGTTCTACGACACGACTTCGAGTAGTCTTCGACGCTAGCAGTCGGACTACAAATAATCTTTCTCTGAACGATATAGTTCATGTTGGACCGAAACTTCAAATTGACATTGTCGATTTAGTTACGAAATTCCGACTTCGTAAAATTGTTTTCACTGCGGACATTTGTAAAATGTACCGCCAAATATTGATACGTCCTGAGGACAGGTGTTATCAGCACGTTTTGTGGCGTGACGAGCCTAACGAGACTTTAAAAGAGTATGAGCTGAATACCGTGACTTATGGAGTCAGCAGCTCCCCTTACTTAGCTATTCGCACTCTGCGTCAACTTGCTGAGGACCACGGTTCTGAATACTCAAGTCGCGCCGCTCAAGTTCTGTGTGAAGACACGTTCATGGATGACGTCACAACTGGCTGTTCGTCTCTTGATGAAGCCAAACAATTAAAAGAGGACGTCACCTCGTTATTGTCAAAGGGTCATTTTGAACTCCGTAAGTGGAGTACGAATACTCCAGAGTTATTGTCTGATGTTCCTCCTGACCATCTTCAGACTTCCAAATCCTTCGATGATGCTGGAAATGAGTTTGTCAAGATATTAGGGATACGGTGGAATCCATCTTGTGACAATTTTTCCTATAAGTTTTCAGACTCCTTTGACGTTAAATTTACTAAAAGATCTATCCTCTCAATAGTGGCACGCATTTTCGACCCACTCGGTTGGATCAGCCCGGTAGTGTTTTCAGCGAAATCACTTCTACAAGAGATGTGGCGTTTAAACTTAGGTTGGGACGAAGCTATTCCATCACATTTAGCAAAAGTGTGGCATTTAATAGCGGCCAACTTATCTGATTTACAAAATATTTCACTTCCGAGACTGATTATGCCTACCAATCCACTCGAAATACATTTAGTAGGATTCTGTGATGGTTCACTGAAAGGGTATGGCTGTTGTGTCTATCTTTGTGTAGTGGTGAATGAAGTCACCACCCTTACTAACCTCTTAATTGGTAAATCTCGAGTAGCTCCGTTAAAACCGACTACGATAAACAGACTTGAGCTAAGTGCAGCTGTGCTTCTAGCTAAAGTTATGTCACACATGTACAACTTACTCAAAGATAAAATTTTCATAAATTCTATGAAGGCCTACTCGGACAGTACCACCACGCTTTCTTGGCTCAACACATCCCCTCATTTACTAAAAATGTATGTGGCAAATAGAGTTGTGCAAATAACCGATTTAATTAGTCCCGAATTTTGGTTTCATGTGTCCACTGAGGATAACCCGGCCGATTGTTGTAGTCGCGGTGTTATGTGTACAGATTTAATTGACCACCCACTCTGGTGGCATGGTCCTTCCTGGTTGCAAATGGCGCCTAATAAATGGCCTTGCAAACGTACGTTGCTCGTAAATGCAGAACTGCCGGAATTAAAACCGTCTGTTCCCTGCAGCTTACACGTTACTGAATCTGAAAATTCGCTTCTGACGTTAACTTCTAGACTTTCTTCTCTTACAAAGATGCAACGAACTTTAGCTTGGTGTTTTCGTTTTATATCAAACTCAAAGGTTGTTTCCTCAAATAGAAATTTTTCCCCTCTTAGTAGTTCTGAACTAGAAAATTCAATGAAGGTGCTAGTCAAGTTTAATCAAGACCATTATATGTCGTCTCAAGTCAGTCAAGTGAAAAATCAAGAGCAATGCGACAAATCGATTCAAAAACTTTCTCCTTTCTTGGATGAGGATGGTTTATTGCGAGTGGGGGGTCGCATCGATGAGGCTAATCTATCGCCATCTGCGTTACATCCTCTCCTCTTACCTAAATTAAGTCCATTGTCAAAGCTGATAGTTGAACATTTCCATTTAAAATATCTGCATTGCGGTCCAAGGACTTTACAGTCCCTAATTCAAAGAAGGTTCTGGATAATCGGATTAAGATTACTTATTCGTACCACCCTCTCGAAGTGTGTGCGTTGCTTCAAAGTAAAACCAGTGTCCAGCCAACCCATGATGGGCAAGCTACCAGCTGCTCGTCTTCAGCCCTCTCGATGCTTCCAAACCACAGGAATTGACTTCGGTGGTCCATTCTTTCTAAAAGAAAGTCGTCGACGTGGAGCTAAAACCTATAAAGCATACATGTGCCTTTTTGTTTGCTTAAGTTCGAAAGCCGTCCATCTGGAGGCCGTTACTGAGTTGAGTTCAGAGGCATTCCTCGCGGCTCTGGATAGATTCGTTTCCCGTCGCGGAATGTGTGATACAATCATTTCCGATTGTGGCACTAACTTTGTAGGTGCAAATAAATACCTTAAGGAAGTAGTTAGTGAACTTCAAAAACATCACTCGGAAATATCAGATGGTCTAGCTATTCGGCAAATAAAATGGAAATTTAACCCGCCAGGTGCACCACATTTCGGTGGCATATTTGAAAGTGGCATAAAGTCCACCAAATATCACCTCAAACGTGTAGTTGGCGCCCAAGTTTTAACACTAGAAGAATTTATTACGATTCTCGCTAAAGTGGAAGCTGTGTTGAATTCACGCCCGCTTTGTACTTTATCTCCGGATCCGCAAGAATCGAACGTTCTGACTCCAGGACATTTCCTGACGGGAGGTCCTTTAGTTTCACTACCGGAGGAACCTATTAGTGAATGCTTATGTCCACGTTCTCGTTGGCAAATGCTTAAGAAAATAACACAAAGTTTTTGGCTTGCTTGGCAACGTGATTATCTGCATACACTTCAACAAAAAAATAAATGGTTAAAAAATACACCTAACCTCAAACTTAACGATTTGGTCCTTGTAAACGAACCTAATCTTCCACCTTTGCTTTGGAAATTAGCTCGTGTAGAACAGATCCATCCGGGATCAGATAATATAGTCAGGGTTCTGACTCTTCGAACTGCAAACGGTAAAACTATGCGCAGGCCAGTAGTTAAGGTCTGTCCGCTACCAATTAATTAACATTTTTTTTATCTTAATTCCCGAACAATATTGTGTATTGATCAATATTGTTCAAGTAGTTTAGTTTTTTAGACACTAATTAATGATCGTTAAGTTTTAATTTTTATATTTCTCGAGCACTGCTAGTGGATCTCTGGCAGTCCGTTGGCTTGCGAAATCTTGGTCGATTTCGAGTGGGGGGAAATGGATAAACATTAAACCAATCCTAAATATCCTATCCTTCCTTCCCCGCCTATTTTCAAATTTACCGCCAAAATTGCGAGCGACGCTATCCGCTCGCGCTGCACTCCCGCTCTCTGGCGGCGGGAACTAGAACGAGAGTCTCAAATTCGCGCGCGGCCACGCGTAACAGCTCCCGAGATCATCCGATAAAATCAATGTGAAAATCAATAATAAACCAACTTCGCCAACAAGTGATTGACTGATTAGTTCCCGTAACCCTCTGGTGTCGTGAATCAAGAAAAATCTGAAGAGTACATTGGATACACGCTCCTGCCGGCCGGCCCTTCAAGTCCCGAGCGAAGCGGTACCTCCAGTCCCTGCCCTTTCCAGATCCCAGGTTAGTGTCTGTTCTTTTCTCGTCATCCGGAATCCCAGGGTTGCGGTACTAGCATCAGGTTAATGCAATCCTTGCTGCAGACGAAGTCCCAACATTGTACAAATATAACTTACCAGACGTCCCGTATATGTTTTGACTCATTGCTTGCTGGATAAAATTGACAAAGACGCGAAACTAAATCCAATATATCGGATTTATTCTTATTTTTACAATATTTTCATGTTTACTAACTCGAATAACAGCTGTCACAATAAATACGTGACAGATATCATTGACATTTTACAGAATTTTTGCAGTAACGTACTCCACAGTAAATTGCTGCATGCTCGTGCTAGCATTTTTTGCTGTAAACAGCTGTAAACTTGCATATTGTATGGGATCACTGTAAAATTTACGTCCCAAACACAGCGTTCTCATAATTTACTGAAAAAATTGTTCCTGCTCTGCACACCAGAGGCGCTGTTTCATTTTTCATACAAAAAACGCTGTAAATACTGGAACCACGCTGTAAAGTAAAATTACTGAAAATTCGTGCTAAGTTGCGCTTGTTTTAATCATGCCAACCCTGGTCCCATGTCTTATTGAAGGATCATCGTGGATTTTTAGTCAGTAGGTACAAGTCCCTCCCGTCCCGCCCTGGGTGAGAGGGAGGACTCATTTGATGATATTACCACATAAAACAAAGAAAAAAAAAACTAATTTCATCCAGATCCATTCATTGAGTAACAAACATTCCACCTTTCCATCCATTTATCCAAACTTTAATAATTATTTGTAATAATAAATTAGATATCTAGGCCAGAAATCAGATAAATTCTACGTAACGTAAACCTGGCAATCTTGTGAGACGTACTCTATCCAGTTTATACAGTATGTCGAGACTAGCTTTCAATTACATTGATCGGGAGACGCTATTTGTCAAGCATTTCAATCAACTGCCTGGATAGGTCACGATAATTTAACATTCAGATTGCGTCCCTATATAATTTAGGAACGAAGATGTTTTCGAAAATCTAATCTTAATAAATTGTGTTCGAAAACTTCTTAGACAGAAAGGCACATTGCACCTGCTATGGCCCAAAATTTCTTTGGAAGGTTTTTTGACGCCTTTTTGTGATGCTTTTTAACATTTATTCACGCTCTAAAATAAACGATTTTCAAAATTATAAAGACACTAAATACTGTTAAAAATTAATTTGCACGATAGTCCAGTCATTTTAGCTTAAATTAGGTAAGAATCTCGGAATTCGAGATACCCAGCTGTAAGTCTGTAAATACTTGTATTAGGACACCCTTAAAGTTGTCTCAAAACCTACATATGGTAGGGTGTACGCAACTATAAAATTTCAAGGTCAAATTATCATATACAGGGTTAGTGGTTAAGTCGACCTAGATCCTTTGAGGGGTTATAGTAGACGTCACTCTTGACTGATTTTGCTATAGGAACCCCTATCCCAATCCTTACCGTTTTTGAGTTATTAGTACTTTTGATTTTTTTCATAAATATTCCACCTCTGCGTCATAAACTGGTTATTGCTACAATTTTACGACGTTTAGGACGCTAAAGTGATACTTTTTTGATATCTTACGAACGACTCATTCTATTGAAACTAGTATATTTGATAAATTACTCATACCTTGGGAAATAAATGGCTGTAAAGTTCAAATATTGAATTTTTTTTGGAGCTACCCTTGTCTTTCGGGCCCAATTTCTCTAAATAAATGTACCGTATTAGATTGGCAGATTGCAGCAAAAACACTTTTGTCTCATTAGCTTTTTAAAATGTTACCATAATATCCACTTTCAGTAAGTAATGTCCAGAAAACAAAGGTTGATACTGACAAGGTGGTTTTTTAACCAAACTCGTCAATACTCTTTTAACCGATTTCATTAGAAAAAGGAGGTTCAAAATTCGAATGTACATTTCTATTAAGCAGAGCAGAGTGTTTTTGCTGCAATCAGCCAATCAAGTACCGTAAATTTATTTTGAGAAATTTGGCCCGAAAGACAAGGGTAACTCCAAAAAAATTTTCAATACATATTTGAACTTTCCAGTCATTTATTTCCCAAGATATGAGTAATTTATCAAATATACTGGTTTCAATAGAATGAGTCTTCCGTAAGCTATCAAAAAAGTATCACTTTAGCGTCCTAAACGTTGTAAAATTCTTACAATAACCAGTTTATGACGCAGAGGTGGAATATTTTTAAAAAAATTAAAAGTCTAATAACTCAAAAACGGTAAGGATTGGGATAGGGGTTCCCATAGTAAAATCAGTCAAAAATGACGTCTACTATAACCCCTCAAAGGATCTAGGTCGACTTAACCAGTAACCCTGTATATGATATATTGACCTTGAAATTTTATAGTTGCGTACACCCTACCTTATGTAGGTTTTGAGACAACTTTTAGGGTGTCCAAATACAAGTATTTACAGACTTACAGCTGGGTATCTCGAATTCCGAGGTGAACTTACTAATTTGACTGGACTACGAGTATTTGATTGCTAAACGTTATTTTCAAGTAACAGTTGACAAATGGAGGTCATTGACGTATTCCTAAGTTGCATGCTAGACATAACAACGCGCCTACATTCCGGAAAGGTGAGACAGAGGTGCGTTAAATAATTATAAACCTACACCTTTATTTTTTGGATGAAACATTATATCAATAATTCTCCCTTTTATTTTATTTTTTGTTTATGCTTAGGTTTCCATTTTTCTATTTCTTGTTTTTACTTTATTTTGTTGTGTGATTGTCGTGGTTTTGTGCCAAATAAATATTTTTTCTTTCTTTCTTTCTTTCTTTTAATGAGTCCTCCCGATCGATCGTACGAAACGGACTGTCCATCTCTTACTGTCCGTCGGAATAATTTAAGTACGAATTCTTGCTAGGACCTGCTGTGGCTGTTGCTGAGAAATATCTGAAGGCCAAACTGAATATCTAGTGTCCAACCTTGAAATCGAACCCAAAACTTATACTCAGGGTCGCGGGACCATCTGTGCACGTGGGACACCGTGACTCTGGAACAAAATAGGCAAGTGAAGAAACAGGGTAGATTTTTAACCCTCTCAAATCAATCATTAATCTTCCCATATTCCGCAAAAAAATGTTTTTTTGATTAACTGTCCTTTCCGCTCATTTGATGATTTTATAACCCAAAAATGGGATTCTTGCACAGTGAAGGTTTACCACAAATGAAGAAGGAAATAGCATCTATCTATTGGTATGTCAGATAATGTTCGATATCGTACTCATTTTCAGACACAAAAGTGTAGCATTCAAGGCAATCTAATTGGCATCTCAGTCGCAACTGAAACAACCATGCATAGCCCACTGATTATGATAACAAGAAACATCCTGCCATTTCTGATAAATAAGACTGCGCAAACAAACCTCATCGAAAGTAGTATTCAGGCTTTTCCGCAACTTGATAATCCTATTCCGAGTACAATCGATAAAAGAGATCGGGGTACCAGGCAACAAACTTTAACTACTATTTAAAATTGTTGTAAATCGTCAAAGTTTCAAACTTTTTAGCTTTTTTTTTTAACTTATGGAATAGCTTTTGTAAATTAGTTTAATTTGACTCATTAATCACGGCCAAGGTTACGTAAAGTAATTTAGGTTAATACTCGTATGAATAACTGGGCTGCAGTCATAAACTGGACATTGGAGGTTAAATAGATAAACAGTTAATTAAAAATTAAGTTAAAAAAATTAAGCTTCAACCGGTGGAAATAAAAGACAAACATAAAAAATTTTTGGAATAGGATAGTAGAAATGTTGTTGAAAACACTGTTTTAAGCTTTCACGATTTATTATTAAACTGATACTGTCACTCACGGGATATCTTCTGTATTTGTGAATTATTTTGTCGAAATATCGGGTTCTCAAAATATTTACCAATCATGGAAGATATCCCATTATTTCCAATATTATTATTATTTTAATTTTAAGGTCTCTCTTATCTCAGCTCGGAATGAGTTATTGGTATGAGACTCCATACAATTTTGCATCGTTTATACGATAACAGCCCGGTGGCCGCTAAAAAATAAAAAATGAACCACTTCATACATTTTGGTCATTAGGTGCGTCCACACAGAGCGAGCATCCTCGCGAGTCTCGACCGAGGCACGAAACAATATACGCGAGCAAAACAAAAAGGCCGACACTCACTGGATGGTTCGGGCGCTCGGTTGCTCGCCCGCGGCAGCGCGTGCGCTTGCCTCGGCCACACTAAGAGCAGCGGCAAATTCCTTGCGAAGCCACTCGCTCTGTGTGGACGCACCATTGTCTTTTTCAGTATAAGGTTAATGTTGTAGAAGAACGAATTTTTGATATCATACCAAACTTTTTAGTCGACTGTACTCCAATCATTGATTACAGGAAGAGGAAACTTGCTCAGCTGTGAAATAGCAGCTTCCTTGTTTTGTTTCAGAGTATCCGCAACTTTAATACTCTAACTAGGAGTAAACTGTAGCTATAATGGCAATTCGGATGCTGTTTCCAAACTTTTTGGGGGTACTGAAGTGTGGTAGTTCTTACGAAATATTTCGAGTACTTGAGAATTTAACTTTCATCTCTCTTGTAAGTCCCTGTTCATAATTAGATAGAAATCTTGAGCTCTTGTGGAGGTTTGCTCAGGTTTAAGTAAGAAATTAATATGTCTTGGCGGCATTTAAATTTTCATTTAAAATTTTGAAAGATTAAGTCAGATAGCTAGCACTATGTGCTCAAACACACTGCGAGCCTAGCGCGGTGACGGCGGCGGGTGCGGAAATATTAAACGTATGAAATCGCCGCTTGTGGCCACACTGTGCCTAAGGGCCTATGCACACCACGGTTTTTAAACGCGCGTCGACGGCGCGTTTCAGTTTGTTATAGTTTGTATCGCGTCAAACGCGCTGTACCGGCGCATCTGTGCCGCGCGTTTGTAATTTATACAGGTGTGCATAGGTCTAGGCTGCGTCTGACTTGCGTGGTGCGTATCGCGTCTGTATCGCTGCAAACGCGCATCAACGGCGCGTTTAAAAAACGTGGTGTGCATAGGCTCTAAGGCGGGAGCCTAACACGGTATCTATGAGCGATTTTGCGAGCCTAGGTGTTGCTAGGCAACAACCGATACAACGGGCGCGAGGTATTTTTACATATTTATTTTTACTGTACTTGAGTGGAATAATGTAGAATGTTTGATAATTTAGTTGTATACAATAATACATAACCTAAGTAACATTTTAAATTGAATTTCTTTAAAACTACATGCTACCACCGGTTAGCAAGACTTGAAGTCACCGCAACAAAAACCAAAGGCAGTGACGGAAATCGGTAGTGTAGACAGCGACTGCACCCGCCGCCGCGCCCGCAGCCGCACCCGCCGCCGCGCCCGCCGCCGCGCACGCAGCCGCACCCGCCGCCGCGCCCGCCTATTGCTCAAGGCTTCCACTGTGGACACACACTTAGGCTATTTATTTAAGTGGCCTCCTAAAATAATTTGCTTGCAGATTGACGACGCTTAGTCCAATTTTAGTACGAAAATGAAATGTCACACCGCTGATTGTGTGTGTTATAACACCTGCTTGCAAATAAATATAATATGTAGTATACTATCTTATCTAACTACTTCAACTAATAAATAAATATATCTTATCTTAGGCGCGGGCCACAGAAAAGATGTAAGAGGAGGACGAGCCGCGGGCGGGCGAAAATGTATGAGAGTCGCGCCCGCTATGCGTCTCTTCTGTATATTTTACATCACGACGCTTCTAAACATTTTGTATGAAAGAGACGCCGAAGAGACATAATGTGTCCGCCCCGTCTGCGTCTTACGTCTTTTCAATGTGTCCCTCGCCTTATACTATAAGTACGAATACATGTTCAAACTAAGCGCAAAATACCGTAGCAATGCAACGACTCAATCAATCAGCGCATTTAATTTTATAGAGATCCAAAACTCAAAATAGACTTTTACGTCTACATAAATATTCACTTTAGAAAGTTAAATATCACACCAGCACTAAGTACATTTATCTCTTATGTATCAAAAGACCTCGTTAAGCTGTCGATCCAAAGTTAAGACCCATTTGATCGATTGCAAGCCACTGGCTCAAAAAAAGAAATACGGCCTACTTAGTGTCAGTCAGACCGAAGCCGAGAATTCCGTACTATCAAACAATTTCTAAAATACATTTATGTCTTAAAAAAGACATATTCATTTAAAAAACATAAGTATTTCTTATGTTATAAAGTTGAAAATTTTTAAAGTTGTTTTAATTTTTAACAGTGTTTGCCCACGTTTTCGCCAGCGTAAATATCGACAACTATTTCATGAAACAGTAAAAGGAGGATAAATAATAATAATAATATTCCACAACTTACTATCACACAACGCCATCTAGTCCCAAGGTAAGCAGAGCTTGTGTTATGGGTACTAGACAACTGATAAACACACTTAAGTATATATTTCTAAATACATAAATATTATAGCTAAATTACACCCAGACACAGAACAAATGATCGTGCTCATCGCACAAACATTTGCCCTGGGTGGGAATCGAACCAACGACCTCCGGCATAGCAGTCAGGGTCACTAACCCCTAGACCAACAGGCCTGTCAAAATGTTATAGGTATGATAATAACCCAGGTCATCTAAACGGCACGGTTAGCGCAATGGCTGAGCTAATGGACTGCTGCGCTGCTTGTCGCAGGTTCAATTCCCGCACGGAGCAAATATTTGTATGATCTACATAAGTAGTTGCTTCGGGTCTGGACGTTTGTGTATGTGAGTTTATATGTTTGTAAACGCACCCACGACACAGGAGAAAATCCTGTGTCCCGCAACGTTAAAAATAAAATCAGTAGGTTAGCAGTAGAGTATCAACTTGTAATGACAAGTAGATCCTTGTACACTTCAGAAGATACCATGACAGAGGGACAGATAGTGAAGTTTTAATAATAAGGTTCCGTTGCTTCCCTTTCTGTACGGAATCCTAAAAAAACAATCCGCTATTTAAGTCCGTCCGTAAAACTCTCTATAACCCCGTCTTGCCAAAATTGGTGGACAAAAAACTGGTTGGCCCGCAGCCAAGTCTGCAGAGTGGAAAAACTTTTAGTGTTCATATTAACATCATTATAGCAATTACTGTTTCTCTTTTACGCGTTCTAAAAATGTTTGGAGCACTGAAATTTACTCATACTGTTTTAGTTGCTTGAGCATTTAGGTGCCGTTGTTTTTCGGTTTTTTAACCCCCGACGGAAAAAGAGTCCATTGAAGTGTCAATTTTTTAAGGCTTAGAAGACGCAATTTGTTTTTGTAGATAATGACAAGTGTACTAAACACCAACCCCTGTTACGGAATACGGAAACCGAACGGCAACGACGATATAATACTAGACTCGTAATAACAGGCGACCGATGTCTGCCAACACATTAGGCAAAAAAGTCTTATAACCGTCTCATTTCGACCAATCCTGTGAGCCGTAAACATACGTTGAGACAGAACAGACCTTGAGTTAGCCAATCACAACGCAGTACCCCGCCCCCCTCGCTTACGTATTACCTCAGCGAGTTGGCAGAATAGTTTTGTTCGTTAGATCGTGCAATGAGTAGTCTAGTATTATATCGTCGTTGCCGAACGGCGTGTGTGACGTCTGCGTTAGCGCAGCAGCGTTCAATTGACTCCAGAGGAAACTCCGCAACAACGCAACGCCTGCGCCGCATTGTCGCGGCGTCTGCGCTGCGCATACGTTTATCGAACGCCGTAATTCCAAGTATAAATTGTCTCTTTTATTTCCACCGCAGTCTTTTGTTTTCCGTACATTGAATTCCAGTTGTCATGACAACATAAATAAGGTTTCTGAAAGTTGAACAACGCCGTACAAAGTGACCTGAAAAGCTCGGAACAATTTCAAAACACTCGTCGAACTTGCTCTTTATCGTCTGCACAAAATTAATGAACGTAGGGAGGTACTCGTTGTTCATGGATTACGAACATAACAATTTGCAATTTCCCGACCAACCTTGTAATCAAATTTACATTTTATAGCCTTTTTATAAAGTGGCAGTCATTTAAATTAATTGGAACTCAAAAAATGGACTAGTTTGGTTGTTATTAGTCCACATTATGCCCAAAACTCGCAATAAAGGAACCTCTTTTTGGCTGTTAAGTACAATGGAGGTAATTGGTTTAATTGCTAGGCCAGCCCCCATTTTGCCGATTCGGGAGTCAAATCATGTCGAAATAAATTCACCTAATTTCTTTTCGCCTTCTTAAGGCTAAATGCTAAATTATTGTTATGCTAATGAAAATACTTACATTTGTAGAGCTGTTTGCTTTTATTTTACTGTTAAAAGGATCATTGCTTTCACACTGCTGTTTTGATTTGACCATCGAAAGCTTTCTGTTTTCTTCTAATACTTTTTTCCATAGAAATGTTTAGATTCGTATTTTTATTGTTTCTTATTAATTTGATCATAATAACAAACTAGCTTTTGTCTGTGGTTCCGCTCATGTGTATGCTGAAAATTATCCCACGGGAAAGAACCACCGGGATTAATTTGTCATAGGTAATATAGGTAATATGAAGAGTTGTTTATAAAATGTAACAAACTTTGTTTGTTATCTTTTATTTTAGCTGGTGCTTAACATCATCAAATGAGTCCTATCGCCCTGAATGGAGTGGAAGGCACTTTTATACTCGTTCTGACTACAATCCAGCGAGTTTCTTCAATAGGGTATTTGACTGCATAAATACGAGAATCTGTTTAGTTATTCAGTTACAACATTGAAAAATAAAGGACACATTTATTTGTTTTTTTTTTCAATCAATGAATATTGACAAAGATAAAACGCTTCCAAATTCGGGTGTGGGGGCTTGTGACATCATAAGGGTGCTCCCACATCTATCGACGCGGAATCGGCTTTTTCCGTCGCCCTTTCTCTCTCTGTCGCTTAGAACTGCCATTTGCTAGACCGAGACAGAAAGCATAATGCGATAGCACGCGGCGGAATCCTCGAGGCGGCCGCGTGCTATCGCATTGTCTCGGTCTAGCAAATGGCAGTTCTAAGCGACAGAAAGAGAAAGGGCGACGGAAAAAGCCGATTCTGCGTCGATAGATGTGGGAGCACCCTAACGCTCGTGAAATTTTAGGTATATACCGACCGAGTGATTTCGTTTTGTGATTTTTAGAAGCGTTGTACGCTTCTAAAAATCACGAAACGCGTCACTTCAATTTTGGTTTAGGCAACAAAAGAAAAAATACGGGTCTAATATTTTGTTTAAATCTAAAGTCTTTCGACTAATATCAGGTGCTCTAGTTGGGACTCTTCGTACAAATGTGAGCGAGGGATGTAATCTGCGTGCGGGGCGTGGGTGAGGGATATTGAAGGCTTGGACATCACAGCTATAGCTCGTTTTATAAAAACTTCACTTGTAACTATAGTCCAGTCATTAAAGAGTTCCATCTTACTTCACTGTCAAAAACTGACGTTCTAACTAATGGCCACCTCACCAGTGCTCGGAGTTCGTTAAGGAGGTTATAGCAATGAGGCGCGCCGACAAATCTATATTTCGGGCAAATATTTTCAGTAAAACAGCCTATTGTCCTTTACGTTCCAGGGTCACAATTACTTGTTTAGATGGTCCCGCGACCCTTTCTCTTTCATATGAAAAGCCGATTATAACGATTAATAAAACGGTATATTAACCATATAAATTATTTGTTTTGAGCTTCCTACGAGTATATTTCAACACAGTGATCACGGATGAAAAAATAATAAACATGATAAATATCTGTATCTCAAATCTTAATAACAGTTTGCGAAAGCAGACCATCTAACAATAATATGTAATTTCTAAAAACGTGTGCACCTTAAAAACATTGCAGAACTACCCAAAGAAAAGAAACAAAAAGGAAACACTCATTTGTTGGCAGTAACAATAATTGAAAAGCGCATTGCTGTGTCAACATGGAGTCGTTAGTTTCATTCCATCTTTTGTTCGTTAGCTTGGAGATTACAAGCATCGCATTATTTTTTCCTTGAAATGACACATCATTACGTCATTAGGCCTGGCTTTGCTCAACCGTACGTGAAACAGAATTTGCAGTCTGGATTTTATGAGCTGAATTTATCCTCGTCTTTCCAAGAAACGAATGTCCTAACTCCTAACACCACACGTGTGACCTTTAGGGTTGGGCGGAAGCGTACTTAATAGTAGACAAACATTTCACCAGCAATCTCTTCTAAGTCCCATAAACTGGGCACGCCGCAATCGCGGCGGTAAGACCCCTCTTTGAGGAGAGGCTGGATAGACCTAACCTAACCTTCCGCCTGACGCAGGTCTTCACAAGACACGGATGTTTCGGGAGGTACCTGTGTCTGATGAGGAAGGAGGAAACGTCTGGGTGCCACCACTGCGAGGATCGCCCTGAGGACACGGTGGAGCATACGGTGCAGGACTGCCCCGCTTGGGCAGAGCACCGCTGTGTCCTCCTCACGGCGGCGATAGGTGGAGACCTCTCGCGCCCGGCATTGGTCGAGGCCATGCTGCGGGGCGAGACGGAGTGGGAAGCGGCCTCCTTCTGCGAAGCAGTAATGCTCGCTAAGGAGGAGGCGCGCCGCGTGATGGAGAGGACAGCGTCCTCCCTCCTCAACTAGGGCTTTTTAAAGAATTTACAGATAGACTGATGAACTGACTGACTGACTGACTTTCAATAAAAATAATTTGTTTCTATTATTCAGTTTTCTAAGGGTCGTGCCATAATTGGGCAAAAAAAAACGAATTGTTTAGAAATCACTTACTCTATTCATTGTAAATAGCTGAGAATTGGTCAAACTACACGTGCAGGTGACAAAAATTTCAGAATAAAGAAATTGTATAGAACAAAAATGCAAAGCAAAAAAATATATTGCGATACTGACAGAGTGGGAGCTTGATAATAATTTAATCGTTCTAGGAGCAATAAATTGTGGGTGGTTAGTAGATGTAAAAGGACGTTATCTGTTGTTCTTTTCACGCCTAGTGGTTAGATATGTGTTTGCTAGGCTGTAAAGAGATGTGACCGACATGCGCACTCGCTCCGCAAGATACATAATCCACTATCTGCTTCATCTGTAGTTTCGTATATACCCTTGTTAAGTACGTATTTATTGTTGTTGTAGTTTTGTGTTGCTGCCTGTTGGTTTCGTGGTCGCAAGCGTTTTGTTTTTATTCCGGGGCTGGGCTAAAAGTGCTATTGGGTTTTTCTAATAGAATTTCAGTATCAGCCCAGAGTTTGGAAGTTGGTGGTATAAAACCCCCGAGCCTTGGAAAGCACGTTTAACCGTTTGTCCTGAATGGTCCTGCGCCTGATATCTCTCCGGTAGTGTCGGATTGCTGACCCATGAGACTATGAGAGTAAAGGAATACACCTGTGTATGCGCACGCACTTGTGCACTGTAATATGTCCCGCGCAGATGGCTTATCTTCGATGAGATTGGCCGCCGTGGCCGAAATTGATCAGGAGGATTATTATTATTTTACTTGTTTCCTCTTTTTTGTTGTAGTAAATCAGGTTGTGCAATGATGATGTCCGATTTTGGCCAAAACTTAAGCTCCGCTGTTTTTGAGTCTGATGAACTCCCAGCTGACTTGGGAGCAAAAGAAAAACGTCTCAGTTGGTCAGCAGCATACTTGAAAGCTCTGTCAGTCAGGTTTTCAGTCTATAATGATAAAGCCTCATCGATCTTGAAAGTGACCCGATGATGATGACCCGAGACATCTACTGGTCTCCAAATGCAGTTATTGTTTGACGATATTTGTCACTTGTTGGGGGTTTCCCAGGGTTAAATTCTGCAAATGAATCGTATTTTACTGGGTTATGGAGGTAAGATTTATCAGTAGTTCAATGTAAAAGCCGATCACAGCATAGTTTGAAAAATCCTAAGCAGATGATTAGAGTGTTAAAATCTTCGTTGGTATGCACAGGGAGGAAAAATTTCGACTAGGCGAGTGTTGTGTATGGTGGGTTTTCTGCCCAACAAATACTGTCGGAATTTTCATGTTCTATACTCGCGGAGAACTTATTTGCGCGATACATGATTTTAGTTTTTCTAGTGTTCTATAGAATGTCGTTATTTGATTTTTTCTTGATAATTCAGTTAGGTATAATTATCAGCTACAAGTGTTAGCACATCATCATTCACAATTCTATATTACTCACCAATTCGCTTGTCAGCCCATTTCCAGCAATAACATCTTTATTATCGTCATCCATGTATCAGATTGGCACAGTAGATGAGTAATTGATTTCCGTACCATGCGTCGTGATTTCGATGACCGAACACAAACACCAGTTTGGCCTATACAGTTCCTACGGACGTTTGGGCATGTGAGATTTGTGTGTGCAAACGCATCCACGGATGGTTGGATAGTGTAGGTTAGCGTTGCCAAAACTGTGCGGTCAATCTGCCTCCCAAATTGGAGAAACCGAAGGTTTTGTATCTGTAATATTAATGTCTGGATGAAGTTATGATGACGAATAAATACCGGAGATTTATTGTGAAAGATGGCACAGTTGACATAATGTCGGGCATGCCACTGTCCGGGCGAATCAATCTTTTAGATTATCTCCGGGTGTTTACTCTGGCTAACGAAGAATATTTGCATAGACACAATCTAGTAGCCAAAGAATTCAAAGCTCTTTATAAAACTATAAATAGTAGAATCTACCCATAAGTGTTCTTATTTCTGGATGCTGTAGAAACATTTATGGGCGGGTTACAACATATACATCCACTCTTTAATTCACCATATTTGCCTAGGGCGACTCATTGTCTTTAATTCACACCTGTATTGAATTTTTTTTTTCGGAATATTTTTCACAGCATATTGAGTAAACAATATCTCATGTGTGTGTGTCGTCCTGGGCCCTTATGTGCGGGTTTGTAACAAGCTGTATTCCACACAATGTTTTAACCTTATAAATAAAACTGTTCCCCTTAGGGCAATAAATATTGATAGGTACCGTGTGGAATACTTCAGGTGACATTTCTGCGTGTACCCAATGTGGAATATCATAACTGCAGCAGCACTAAAATCAGTCCTATTTTATCTAAGATAACAACAATCACTAGGAGCAGTGGTGGCCCAGTGGTATCGGTCCCGACTTACGAGTTGTAGGTCGTGGGTTTGAACCCCGCCAGGCGCATTACTTTGTGTAGTTTATTTCACTGCTCTCAAAACGGTGAAGGAAAACATTGTGAGATTACCACCAATGTACTCGTATAAATAGTAGACACGCAATTCACTCAGACCGTAGTGAAGTATAAAAATCTCGTGTTGCCTTTTATATAAACCTGGCATGTTTTAGAATTTGACTCCCCTTATCAAATGCCTATTAGTATTCAGTCTACGTTTGCTCTGAAACTTATTTTGTGTGATTGTTTTAATAAAAATGCGAGTTTAGTACGCGCCACGCATGTCGGCTACTGACAAATTCTGTTTGTATTGGGTGGCCTACTAATACCTCGCACAAAGCGCGTAATTGAATGTCTCTTAAGTTTTGTGAAGGATACTTGTTTTTGATTTGTGGGAATTTTCGATTGGAATTTCATACAGAGTTTGTGCCTCGGATTTCTGTGTGTTCTTAGTGTTTAACCACGACCTGCCACGAGGTGGTTTTTGCGCATCATTGTTTGTATTTTCAGTCCGATAAAACAGTAATGTGAAAAAATATTACAAAAAAATAGGAACCGTTTTCACAACCAAACACAAAAAAGCGTAAAATAACTTTTATTTCGGAAGTCGGTGGCTTTATTTTACAGTTTTTGTGTTTGGTTTTGAAGTCGGTTCCTATTTTTTTATTTTACCTGTTTTAGTTTAGATATTCAACAAAAATCTTCGTATAATCGGCTTTGAAAATCTACAATCCAATTATGCAACAAAAAAATCCTTATCTCTACTGAACCGATTTTCATGAAACTTGCAGTATTCCCTAAGTTGAACAATGCCTAGTATAACAAAAAAGAATTACTTAAACCGGACTTGTAGTTCCGGAGATATGCGAACATAAACATAAAAACATTTACAGGGTGTTTCTTTAAAATGGGACAAAAGGGAGAAATCCGAATCCATAAGAGATATGGGAAAACTTTCTTAAAAACCTTTAGCTCTTTTTTGATGTTGACAATTTTGGCGTTTTCATTTTTTTGGTCAAGTGTGAGTTATCCACAGAAATGAGTGAAATTGGCCAAAATTTTTTTTAGTGCCGTTCGACTCTGTTTCATGTAAGGATCATTTAATTGTATCACCAGAAAAAAATCGAGACGGTGGAAATTGGTCAAATTTTACAAAATATTTTTTCATACAAATTGTTTGAACGAAAAAATTATCACTTTTTTTATGATTTTATTTGATTTAGTGTCTATTATGGATCATTTCATTGTATGGGAAGGAAAATGTCTGGGCAACAGAAGTGGGTCAAATCTAATGAAATACTGACTACTACTGATAGACTTTATGCTGTTAGAAGAAACTTTACTGTTCTTTTGACCCACTTCTGTTGCCCAGACATTTTCCGAGAAACAACTATGAAACAACGTCGTATAAAATTGATGGATGCAGGAAAACATAAACCATATATCGTTGCGAAAAATTACCCCTAAATGTTATCCTATCTCAATGATTTTTTAGAATGCTTTTAGATTTTTTAGAATGCTTTTTTATTAGACACAGTAAAAAACTAGGTTGAAAAAAAGAAAACCTATAAACCTAGTTTTTTACTGTGTAGGAAGCATTCTAAAAAATCATTGAGATAGGATAACATTTAGGGGTAGGAAAACGTTTTCTCTTTTAGTATGGAGCGAGCGCTCGGTAGACGATCCTCTTAATTTTACTCTCTGATTTTCTTATCTTTTTCAATTCATCTAGCTTTTCAACTAAGTAGTTCAGTGTGTTACCAAGTTTGTTTAGCATGAGTGTTCTTAGTGCTGGACCCCGCACTTGAATGAATAAAAAGACAGGGTTGTCTCTGTACAGCCATAGAATACCTAATAGTACGTACAAGAAGTATCACTCCAAAAAAAAATCAAACAAATGTAAAATCTACCTACAAGAGAATAAAGCACATTTTAACTGGCAGCCGTACCGCCCACCTACTTTTATAATAGCCTAAACTTCCCTTGCACAAGCAAAAATGTACTGAATGGCTACGCGCGAGAGTTTATTTTGGTTTATCTGATGATAACGTCACATCAAGGTCAACGTTCGCCGCGCTCAATAGGGTTGCGACTTGCGAGTTCAGGAGGCACAGTTAGGTAGGTCGGTGTATTTTATGCTTTTGTTAAATTAAATAATTAATATAAATTTTCCTCAAGGAATTTTGTTTTTATCATCAGCCTATATCTTTTTGGTTTCGTCATCGATTATTACATACTAGCTACATTATCGATAGGTAGCACAGAATGCTAATAGTACCTACGGCACCTTACGTTAGAAATAATTTATTATGATAATATTATCTTTTCTACATAATATTGTTATATTTTAAACATTGCATCTCAGAAAAACAAAAAAGAATAATATTTAAAAATGTTTGAAATGGGAACACCCAAATACTCCGAAATATTTTATTCCGAATTTCAATATTCCGATTTTCAAAACTCCGAATATCATAATACCTAAAAATTACAATATCTATTATTAAGAATCTCGAAATTTATTTGACCGAAAGTCGTGTCCGATTTCTTCGTTTTCCGATTTTCACATATTCGAAAAATGTATTGCTCGATGAGTTCTCATTCCGAAAAACGAAATTCCGATTTTCAATATCCTTCTTAACTTTCACTTTCAGGATTTTTATTGTTATTAGGAGAACTTAGGATCCAAGAGCGAGCGAAGCGAGCTCGGGACTTGGGGCACCCCGACTCGGACAGGTTAGGTTCGAAGGGGATGGCGGGGTCTGAAAGACCCCGCTATCCAGATTGGTAATCCAGATGATTTTAAAGTTTGTATAGGAAAATCATAACATGCGAACCGATGAATTTGAAACTCAGTATATACAAATTAGATCAAAAATAATCAAACACGTGTTTTTGGGTTTTTCGAAAATCACCCCCTACATTGGTGAAAATGGGTGATTACGTTTGAAGGGAAGGATTTTACTGCTTGCTTCGATAAACTCAAAACTTGGCCTAAATAGTCTCTCAATCAAATAAAGGATGCGTTTTCATCTACATTTAAAAAATCAACCCCTAACGGGGTGAACATAGGAAATTCAGGACTGGACCATTTTTAGATTTTCCAAAAGTATCCTTTATCGAGGGTGAAAGTATCCTTTATCGAGGGTGACCGGGCATTTAAATTGACTGAGTTTGAAGTTAGAAACACGCGCAGACGAAGTCGCGGGCGAAGTGCTAGTTATTTAATACATTATTGCCTCTTTCATGCATATTTCAGCGGGCTGATTGGCGTAAAAAATATGAAATAAAAGCATACATTATACTGATCGTATTAATTTAACTTAACAACAACGTGAGGCTCCTATCACTGTTATTATTTAAACAACCAAAAGCTATGCAATATTTGCTTTTCTTCATATTTTATTAATCGACGCTGGAAAGCGATTTTGTCGTATATCGCAAAATGGGATTTTTTTTATTGCATATTTGTATTCAGAAAAAAATACTGCGTCGGACAGTCTGATCCATGTTTTCCTAGGAGGTTTTTTTTTTATGATACGACGTGGAATTTTCTTATCTTTTTTAAGATAACATACTTCAAATTGCTGTAAGTACCATAAAATCAGCTATATTACAAAAAGAAACAGATACAACAAAATCAACATCATAATTGTTGTCTAAAATTTCTTTTTTTTTTTCAAGATACAGCAATATTGATGCTTCAAATTGAAATACCAATTGCTGTAACTCGCAACTTTAGAACACTATCTTTAGTGTTATCTAATAAATTTCAGTATAAGAAATATGTGTTTCAAAAATTACCTATTACGAGTTATGAATTTTTTAAATAGATTTTTGGCTCTGGTTTAAAGTTCCACTTTTCGAGATACTACAAGATTGCTTTCTGGCGTCGATATGATTACTACGTCTATGACCAAGATACAGCAATGTTGATGACTCAAATTGAAAAACCAATTGCTGTAACTAGCAAAAACTCACGTTATACCAACTTTAGACCACTAACTTTAGTGTTATCTAATAAATTTCATTATAAGAAATATATATGTTCCAAAAATTACCTCTCGATTTCAGCTAGTTTACGAGTTATGAATTTTTGAAGTGAAAACTTCTTTAGCGGCGTTGTACACTTTTTCTGTAATGGGTAAAAAATTTAAAACTCGCGTCAGGGTCACGTGACCCTGATCGAAAATGAGTAAGACGTCATTCAAATTAAAAATAAAACATAGTAACAAAAAAGTTTTCACTTCTACCGGCACTCCTGGAGTGCAACCTTTTTTTTTAAATAGATTTTTGGCTCTGGTGTAAAGTTCCACTTTTCGAGATACTACAAGATTGCTTTCTTGCGTCGTTATATTCATTTTTACTTTTTCGTAATCACACGTAACAAAAATAAATGAGATACGGAGCGCGTACGAAACGGGCGGCGCGCGGCAGCCGTTTGTTACGGCCACGACGTAATGGCCCCGCATCTACTTGCAGTTTTATACCTACACCGCGGAGTGAGCCAGGCCTGGTACAGCGTACAGATACTTTTGGAAATTTCCGAAAGAAATTTTTCATGGAAATGGTCGAAATCACATTTTGTTTAGAAAATTGTGAACAAAGTCGGTTGAACAATTTGAACATGTATATCTTTTCAAATTCGATTGTAAAGTGGTTTGAACGTTTTCTGTGTCTTTGCAATGTCAAAAACACAAACTTTACGAGAAAACAGTAAAACCGACACTATAAAAAAGTGTTTGTGAAATGTATACCCAAACAAAATAAAACAGAGGCAACTCGACGAAATATTTATTTTCACTCAAGCTAAAAACACTCTTCGGAGAAATGTTTGCGGATACACATATAGAAATTCAATCGTCTGCAATAGAGCTTGCCTAGAATGTGTAGATGTGAAGAAACTTTGACTTTCCGCACTAGAATATAGATGCAGGCAGAGCTGTACACACATGCACTTGTTTGCATTTAACTCAATCAATAGTCTGTGCAACCCCGGCACACGCATGGGACCACAGTTCAGAAGGTAGTAGTAATACGCCGGCTCCACACGTTGGCCGTGTTGGCCGAACAGAGGGAGACGGCGCTATACCAGAAAGCAAGACGCAAATAATTCTATCTCGTTTCTTAGTATAGCGCCGTCTCCCTATGTTCGGCCAACACGGCCAACGTGTGGAGCCGGCGATATAATTATGTAAGTAGCACATTTTTTTGCGGTTTATTTGCGTTTGAAGATGATGTGGGGTGCTGTTTGCTTACGTTTGCTTACAAGTAGCGTATTCTCTTGTAATTATTTAAACTTTAATTTTCACCTAATTCTTGGATTTTATTTATTCTCTCTGGATTGGCTTAAAGACTGTAAAGTTATTCCTATCAGCACACAGACAGGTAATTCCATACAAGTAGTAAAATAATTGACTTTTTAATGCCATTGGTTGATTTAGTAATTAGGTATGTACATATTTCAAAATTGTCTACTGCAAAATGTTTAGTGGCAAAATATATAACTACTGTATTTCTATATCACTCCACAGTAACATGAAATGCCATTGATTATCAGGTTAATGGACGTTTTATATTATTAACATCCAAAGGCTGTTATCGCGAAAATAAACGGGGAATGCCGGAAGTGTAGCCTGGCTGTAAAGGAGACAAGTCATCTTATTTTCAAAATATCAACAAGTTGGCAAGTCCGTGGGGTCGCAACTGCCCAACAGCTCGCCACAAGCTGCCCTGCGGGCTTATTATTATTATTATTATTATAAATTATAGATTTATACATTATAGATGTATAAGTAGATATCGCATTTTAGAATAGAATAGATTTTTATTTTTCAAACATGGGTGGTACGTACATAAATTGTGTTAAAAATGTATGATAGTTCTGTCATATTTAACCATTCGGTATGCAAACATGTACAATATTTAATTGCTGCTTACTAGAATTCCTATGAGGTGCGCGTGGAATACGCATACCGGTAACTGGGCACGGTCAATGATCGAACGGCAAGTCACCTTTTGCTCGTCGTCCGCATACCCGCGGGTATAAACTGTTTGGTTTTGGTTTGATTCCTAAATTGGATATTTTTATCAGGTGAAAAACTGTGACGCCCTATGTTATTTGCAAGAGGTCGCTGTAAAGGTCCTGAAACAAAACTATCAAAATGTCACTGTACTATGGTTGTCTTATCGACTAGTGTAAATAATAGTAAATATATTGTAATAATACACGTTGCTACGAAACTAACACGTATTCAACACATGATTATATTAATAAAGAATTTTTAAGTCGATTTTTGAAGTGAAAACTTCTTTAGCGGCGTTGTACACTTTTTCTGTAATGGGTAAAAAATTTAAAACTCGCGTCAGGGTCACGTGACCGTCAGGGTCACGTGACCGTCAGGGTCACGTGACCCTGATCGAAAATGAGTAAGACGTCATTCAAATTAAAAATAAAACATAGTAACAAAAAAGTTTTCACTTCTACCGGCACTCCTGGAGTGCAACCTTTTTTTGAAGTGAAAACTTCTTTAGCGGCGTTGTACACTTTTTCTGTAATGGGTAAAAAATTTAAAACTCGCGTCAGGGTCACGTGACCGTCAGGGTCACGTGACCGTCAGGGTCACGTGACCCTGATCGAAAATGAGTAAGACGTCATTCAAATTAAAAATAAAACATAGTAACAAAAAAGTTTTCACTTCTACCGGCACTCCTGGAGTGCAACCTTTTTTTTTTTTTTGAAGTGAAAACTTCTTTAGCGGCGTTGTACACTTTTTCTGTAATGGGTAAAAAATTTAAAACTCGCGTCAGGGTCACGTGACCGTCAGGGTCACGTGACCGTCAGGGTCACGTGACCCTGATCGAAAATGAGTAAGACGTCATTCAAATTAAAAATAAAACATAGTAACAAAAAAGTTTTCACTTCTACCGGCACTCCTGGAGTGCAACCTTTTTGTTTTTTTTTTTTTATTAAGTACAGCTGTTTCTTAATGAAACACAATTGTCTACCTACACTGTCAATATGACGTATCAATACGCAGTTGTTTTTTTTTAATAATATAAGTTAAAATGTTCGCGCCTTAGGGCTCCTGTACACGATACCGCTGCCGCGCCGACGCGACACCGCTCCGCCAACCGCATCCAACATCGTGTACAAGAGCCCTTATGCGGTGTTGGATCAAAAAACCGGGCATACTCGAGTGGTGCCCCCCCTTCATTCATAAAAAAACCCCAAAACGTTATATTTTTTGTTACATAACTTGGGGCCTTATTATGAAGTCTCAAAACCAGGCTTGTTCCAGTGAGTGAACGAGATGACACTAGACGACTTGTATAACTCTGTCTCTTTCACTCACTGGAACAGGTATATAGGTATAGGTATTTTATGATGATTAGGTATGATCATATTAAATTACTCTCCAAGGAATAATTAACCGACTTCAAAAAAAGGAGGAGGTTCTCAATTAGTCGGAATCTTTTTTTTTTTTTTTTATGTATGTTCCCCGATTTCTCGAAGACGCCTGGACCGATTTGGAAAATTTTTCTTTTGTTTGAAAGGGTATACTTTCCAATTGGTCCCATGATCATCAGGTCAGGATCTGATGATGGGATCCCAGAGAAATCGAGGGCAACCTTCAAATTTTATAGGCACATAGTACCATTTTCATATATTTTCTAAAGTTGTTCAAGTATTTGCATCTGATAATCATCATCTCAGGTGGATGACCTGATGATGGTAGGTACAACTCCTTAACAGTAAGGAGTAGGCATCGATTGATTTACTTTGTGTTCGCATATCTCCGGAACTACAAGTCCGATTTAAGTAATTCTTTTTTTGTTGTACTAGGTATTATTTAACTTAGAGGATGCTGCAAGTTTCATCAAAATCGGTTCAGTAATTTTTGAGATATGGAATTTTATTAGCTTATTGTGTACATGAGTGATGTAAGTACCGGTGCGAAGGATTACAAAATTCTAGTTCACATGTAAGATAATAATGTTCTTGACAAGAATTAGGGTTGAATATTTAAACTAAAAAGAGTAAAATAAAAAACTTTTTCAAAAAAATGTAACCGCCTTCAAAAACAACCACAAAAAAGTGAAAAATAATCTACAAAATAACTTTTCTTTCGGAAGTCGGTGGCTAAAAAGACAATGAAAAGAAAAAAAAACAAAGGCACCGACTTCCGAAAGAAAAGTTATTTTGTAGATTATTTTTCACTTTTTTTTGTGGTTGTTTTTGAAGGCGGTTACATTTTTTTGAAAAAGTTTTTTATAAATACAATCAATTCACATACATTTTTCAACATTATTAAAAGTTATTTATAATACATTTAATTTGCGCGAAAATTAATTAAAACTTTTATCATCAATCAACGTAATCTCGTAATTTTGGCTTTGAGTGAAAGTTTAATCAAAATACGTAATACCGGGGATAAGGAGCACGTTAACAGGATAAAGTTGTTATGGAGAAAAATCTAAAGTTAAGTAAACATTTATTTTTTGCCTTTTCTAAGGAAAGCTCTGTAGCTTACAAAATAATGTTGTTGATAAAGCTATTCCTAGGGAATTATCATCACCTAAATTAATATTATTACATAAGTGGTTCGCACTGGATAAACTAATAAAGCACTTTACTGATTTTACATATTTTTTTCACATACAAGCTACACATCGAGTTACATGGGGCCCGTATGAAGACGATACGTAGTGCTTCTGTAAAATCAAATTAGTATATTGTTTATTATAAATAATTTTATAATATCTCACCTTAATATTTTTTGTGTCTAGTTGATCTACTTTACATCGTGCTCTATGTCGGGTGGCGTAGATCTGTGCCAACGACAAGATCGCGCCTCGCCGACTGAGTGGCGCCAACCACCCTTCATTCATGCTCCTACCCTCTAGCCGCTGCAGCGGAAACAGCGCTGTTTACCCGAATTTATTGTTGCCTTTCTGTTACATTTTATAGCATTGTTTGTTCCAGTTTAAATTGTATTTATGGCGTTTTTAGAACTTTGCTGTAATGGAATACACTAACAATCATAACCAATAGATTTTTAGTAGATTATTTTAGTAATAAATACTATGTTTTATCTAACTTAAAGAAGTTATAAATTTCCAATAAAACCTAGCCAAGGAATCTAATACCTACATTTTTACTGAATCATATTAAAATAATTAGTCTTAGTCTTATTAGCAAAAATATGTGACACAAGAAAAAAAGAAAACAAAAAATTTCAGCGATATGACACTGCGATGAGAAAGCTGTAATTTCACATTGTTTGTTCCGCCTGATAAGGTCGTCGCCCTGGGACGACCACATGGCTGTGACGAGAACCAGGTATTCAATCGACTCGTTAGTAGCGAAAATAAGTTTTGGGACAATCTCGGTCTCTCCCGAGATTTATCGATACCGATAATGTCATGGTCAACAATTATCTTTATCGATTTTGTAGTGTAAATGAAAGTGACAAAATAGGGTAGAAGTAGGATAGTGACTGATTGTGCCTGCTTTTAGGTATGACCTAACCAATAGATTTTTAGTAGATTATTTTAGTAATAAATACTATGTTTTATCTAACTTAAAGAAGTTATAAATTTCCAATAAAACCTAGCCAAGGAATCTAATACCTACATTTTTTACTGAATCATATTAAAATAATTAGTCTTAGTCTTATTAGCAAAAATATGTGACACAAGAAAAAAAGAAAACAAAAAATTTCAGCGATATGACACTGCGATGAGAAAGCTGTAATTTCACATTGTTTGTTCCGCCTGATAAGGTCGTCGCCCTGGGACGACCACATGGCTGTGACGAAAACCAGGTATTCAATCGACTCGTTAGTAGCGAAAATAAGTTTTGGGACAATCTCGGTCTCTCCCGAGATTTATCGATACCGATAATGTCATGGTCAACAATTAACTTTATCGATTTTGTAGTGTAAATGAAAGTGACAAAATAGGGTAGAAGTAGGATAGCGGCTGATTTGATACGGGGTTATTCTAGGTTTGTTCTCAAACTTCTTTTTTACGTTTTGGTGCAACGACTTATTTAAGTTTTAACCAACTTAGAAAAGGAGGAGTTTTTCTATTCAGTCGGTATCTCAGGGCTTTAGGCCTCTATGGGGAGCCGCGTCAGAATGCGCACAGCTCTTTGAGGCGGGCGTGGAACACGACGCGCCGTCAACCCGGGAGGTATTCTAGCCTAGTCTATACTAGAGCACGTCAATCGTGGCATCACTTTATTTTTTATCGTGGTAAAATCATCAAATTATGAGTCCTCCCATCCAGGGCAGGGCGGGAGTGACTGCCAGACACTCGTACTGACTAAAATCCACGACGCCCTTCAATAGCCCTTTACGTTCCAGGGTCACGGTAATGAGATAAGTCCCGCGACCCTAGAGGGCCAAGCCCTCTAGAGTCCCTTTTGTCCTCTAGAGGGCCAAAGCCCTTTATCGCGGCATCACTTGTAACATTTTTCGAGTCCTTCGAAGTGCAGGAGTAGGGCCACATAGAACATCTCAGCATAAGATCCCGGCCGTAGACCATGGCCATAGTATGGACATCGGTAGCATTGTATTAAGTGCTTTCCATATCAAATCGTGCATGTAATTAACATCATAACTTTTGTTCTAAGCTATCAAAAACCTAGACATAAAAAACGGCCTGTGTTTAAATTGTATATCAAAAAATAATGTACCTTTTCTATATAAAAAAACATTGATTGCTCAGCAAAATAGTTACCTCTATCATTATTTTAGCAACCACTTGATTTTGTGAATGTTCGTTTTCAATCAATAAGATTGTTGATTGAAAAGGTGCGTTTAAAATATAACATCATATTAAACTCAAAATGTGAAAGTAAAATCTGAGACATTAATATGTCATTAAATGTTAATACATTTGGCGATAACAGGGTCACAGTTTCGAGTAACGATTAATAGTTTAGTTTTATTATAACTAGAAATTATTACTAATGTTAGTGTTTTATGCTGTTTTAGAGCAACAATGATTGTTCATGTATTTAACAAAATAGACCTAGTTTTTAAGTTACTTTCGATTTTATAAAATATTTGAGAACCAGATCAAATAAAACTTTTGTAGAAGTATGATAAATGTAGTCTATAAAAACAATGTTTGATTTTGATGCAACATGATACGGGACCCCATACATCCGCGAACATTAACCATTAAAAATAAGACATGAAAAATCCAGATTTTCCTATTGTATTTTCGTCTCGTGAAATAAAATTTAAAAGGCAAAAAACAAAGTAAAGCCTACTGCTAAACTTTTTAATTCAAGAGAGAAAACACGGCTGATTTTTTCATTTCCAAGATTACCGTCTAGTTACATCCTGAGACAATACAAAGTAATCCTTCCTTATAACCTGATGACTTGAGATTTAAATGGCTCGCTTTCTGATATACTTTGAATAATTCTACGAGGTGAAGCGTTTCAAGTAAAGGTACTCGAACACCTACTTAAGATATCAGGGAACAGACTTGTGTATAATCTTCACTCAACACGATGGATTTAGTCAAAAGTGGCGAGTGTCTGTCAAACGCAAGCTTTTTGTTATTTTTTTAAAAAGTATTAATTTTATGGAGAAACAAAGTACCTATTATTTATTGTTTCAAAATCAAATCAGCTGTAGGTTAATAAAATGTAATAAACTAAATAATAGAAGTATGAAGCACGGAAAAACAACAAATTCTGCCAGCTGGTAATGATGGCAATGTATAGCAATGTTTAAAAATAATAAAAAATGAACAAAATTAAAAACTTTACAGTACAAAACCGACCAATGCCGGGCGCGAGAGGTCTCCGCCTATCGCCGACGTGAGGACACGGGGTGCTCTGCCCAAGCGGGGCAGCCCTGCACCGTATGCTCCACCGTGTCCTCAGGGCGATCTTCGCAGTGGTGACACCCAGGCGTTTCTTTCCTCCTTATCAGACACAGGTACCTCCCGATACTTCCGTGTCCGGTGAGGACCTGCGTCATGCGGTAGGTCAGAACGCCGTGGCGCCTATCCAGCCACTCCTCAAAGAGGGGGTGTTACTGCCGCGATTGCAGCGTGCCCGGGTCCGAATCGCTTGCGTTGCGAAACGACATAAGTTCCAAAGAATTTACTAAGAGCAAAATTCAGAAACCTGTATTCTGAAAGTGATAAATTATGAAAAGATTTTCCTTCCTATATTCCTCAACAGAAATATTCCATCCAAGCTCATTGAATCAGATTAATATACCTAGAAGGAGTTTAACTCGAGATAATAACATCGGTTAGCTTCGGTTTACGTTCTCTCATTATTAGGAAGTTTTGATAAAGTTCGCGCTGTGGTTTCTGAACGCGTCGTTCATTAAAATTCATTATTAAAGCGAAACACGGCTTATTATTTTGTCGGCTTTATGAAATTATGTTGACGAAAGCTGTTACAATTTGCCATGATATTGTTTTGGAACAGGCATTTTCACATACAATTATTTGCAGCAGTGCACTAAAAATTGATTATAATATGCGATAATTATTATCGTAACACCGTATACATAGTTTTAGATATAAAAAAAGTATTTGGGAACTTTCCAAATGCCTTTTCACACATGAAACGGTCACAAGATAAAAATCAGTGTTATTCATAATATTTTTTTTAGAACACTGCACACGCACAGCCATTTCTTGTTTCCATACAGTAAAATTTCCAAATTAATTATTAAAACTTGTAAATATTTGACAGCCATTTGCGACGTTGCCAACTGATTGAATAAACGATCTTAAGCTTAACACATATCCATTCTTGTCACTCCTCACGTCCATCTAAGCGTTCTCATCTCCACAACATGGTGCATTCAGTCGTTGTTTGTCCATCTTCTTCAAAGCCTGCATTCCATCCATACTATACGACAGGTCTAACCAGGCCTCAGAACGACTATTTACGTTTTAGTGATGTAAAGTAAACAGGAACTTTGACATTAATTTGACGGAAGAAAATAGTTTCTCGTAACTCAGTAAATAGTTCAATTACGCTGTAAATAAAATACATAAATCTTGTGATAAGACCTCAGTTGTATTCCCTTTAATTTGAGGATCGCAAGTTATTCTACTGACCTTTCTAATTTCCTCATTCACTAATTTTTTCACGCGCTCTTAACAATGGGTTGTTGATCATTTGCCACCAAGTAAATTCCAACCCATTTTTTAAACTTCATACATTGAAAACTAGTAGATGTTGTTATTGTAAATTTGCCACATCTCAAATTTCACATAATTTGTACTGAAGACCACCAACACCTCCATGATCGTGTTCTCCTAGTACTTTTTGTTCAGATTATACATTGTGTCCTCGTTTTCTGTAATTTTGTGATTTTTTGTTCTGCTATCCGTGCGGATAAGAGAAAGATGGTGAATTTACAATCACCAAAATAAAAACTGTAGCTAATTTTGCATACTTTTCTCAGTTTCGTTGCGATTATACTTTGTGTCAAATTTACAACAACCTTTAATAATTGTAGTTCAATTTTGGTGTTAACAAAATGTTAGACTACTTTAATGTTAACACTATGGGAACGATGGACGCCATTTTGGATGAATATATCATCCAAAATGGCGTCTATTGTTCCCATATCGGTCCATAAAACCGAATTGGTTTTGTGAAAACATTCTAATTATATAGGCATTCCAAACATCTACGAGTATTCAAAGATTTTCTTTGGAAAGAAAAATTCGAACCGCGGACAGGATTCGAACCTGCGACCTTCGGATTCAGTACATCCGACGCTCATTTCCAACCGAGCAACCGAGGATCGTAACCGCCACGGCGAATTCTTCATTCCATTTCTAACGTCTCATGGTGACGTTATAATAAGTATTAGTAATTATAATAGGTACGGTTGACGTCTTCTGTTACAGCATTGATTTAACTGTAATGTTAACATGTTGGTGCAGTAGTTGGAATACTCTGCAATAGATGGCGCTAAACGTCACCATGAGACGTTAGAAATGGAATGAAGAATTCGCCGTGGCGGTTACGATCCTCGGTTGCTCGGTTGGAAATGAGCGTCGGATGTACTGAATCCGAAGGTCGCAGGTTCGAATCCTGTCCGCGGTTCGAATTTTTCTTTCCAAAGAAAATCTTTGAAAATTCGCTACGCATGCGTTAATGCGTTTAATATTTAAAAATAATCTACGAGTATTGTCTCTCAATTATTTCACCCAAAAAAAAAAAACGGCCGTTAAAGGTCCAAAATCCCATTGTCGAATTTTTTTTGTGCTCCCGACATAGCTTTTAGGCCATGCGTTCGTGGAAAATCTAACGCGACGATCAACTTTTTTTTTGTCGAATGCATTTTTACGACTTATTGTCACTGTGCAAACGATCTTTTGAACGTAGCGTAATATTTTTTGTACGATTTGACGCAGCGACATGTGCAAACTAACGCAGAAACAAATGATATTTACTATTTTGTCATTTCGTTAATTTGCCATTTGTGCCTATGACAAAACACTTTAAAAAGACGACAATACGACAATTATATCGCGTTTAAGTTCCTTTGTCGGTAGTGTTTAAATTTCCTTTGACGCGGAATCTGAGGCCTTTAGACGGCTCCCATTTGTTAAGGGATTTTAGTCGCCACGTTTAGAATTTTCTTTGAGTGTTGCTAAATCATTTTGTGATTCAGTTTAAAGCCTCTTACCCGACTTCTAAAAAACGAGTTGGTACTCAATTCATCGATGTGTGTTCCCCGATAACTCAATGGACCAATTTGCAAAATTATTTTGTATAATACTTCCCAGATGGACCCAAGATCACAGGTTAGCATCTGCTGATGAATTCTGGGGAAATCGAGGGTTTGAGTTTTTATAAATATCATATCTTAGACAAGAAATTCCTTCTACCTTTGGAAGCTTACTGTTCTCGCCGAAATAACGCGTGTCTAAATACGTAGGTACGTGTCTAAATATATAGGTAGGTACAAATAATAATATACGAATAATTAATCATGAAATGTTATAACTATCTTCCAACAAATCGGTGGTTAAAAAAATAATTGACCGTAATTATTAAATTCGGAGTCGAAATACTTACATACACCACAGAAAATCAAACTTCAAATTCATAAGCTATAAATTACATGCCCTATCGTATCTGACTCCGTTAAACTCAAAATGAAGGTGAAAACTCACAAAACCGTCGTGTTTAATTAATGAAAATTTTGTGTCTCTTTCATTCAAATACTTTTGGACCTTGTTAGGGAAAATTAACTCAGTACCGAAAAGCCTTACGTGTAATAAGGTAGAAAATATTACCCACTCCTAAAAACGTCGAAATATTTTTCATTGTTTAATTTGTCTACCTAAGCGTTTCATGTTCTTATCGTAATCCTAAAATATGTAAATTCAACACTAGCGACGAATGTATGTAAATAAATGTAATTTATTCAACCCTAAAGTCGCTGCCTTTTCAGACCAAGATCGTATTTGCTTTTACTTCGCGGTCCGCTAGCACATTTGTTTTAGAAGTTATTATTCGCTCTAACAGGGATTACATAAGTAGTTGGTGCAACTGCTGATATTCATGATGTATTGTATAAAGTTTAATGGTCTGAAACGTTTTTATTTCATAATGAGTTTTCCAACAACAAATGGATTAAAAAATAATAACATATCAGATTGGCTGTTAATAATGTATCAGATTTTAAACTATTGATATTAAATTATATTGCGGATCCATCCTCGAGATTAGCATTAACACATGTAGTATCGCCTACTAGTACATGCCATTCCACACTATTTTGAGAGTATTTAATTAGTTTTTTTTTTTTTTTTTTTTTTTGCTGTGGGTAGTTTAGTCTACTTGGATACTGCGCTCGCAATTCGTGTCATTCGCGTTTTAGTGCTCCGCCGTTCCACACGCGCTCGTTAGAAAAAAGTTATTTTAAAAAGTGTAGTGTTATTGTTTAAATTAAAATAATGCATAGAAGAAAAGTGTGATCGTGTAACGAAAAATTAGAAGAACAGGCGGCGTCGATCGCGTGATGAAGACTACGAGTTATCGTCTACAGGTTTGTGCTGCCCGTTCACCATCACAAGGTATGTTTTCTTTTTTCCATCCTATAATCTGAGTGTACCTACCTAATTACGCAATAAATTTTAAATTAATTAGACTGCGTAATGATCTGTTAGATCCATTAATATGAAAACGGACGACATAATATCCGTCTCGTTTATTCCTAAAATACATAATTAAGAATATCATATACCTACCTGTGTTTTTACTTTTGCTCAAGAAATTAGTGCTACGGACACTAATAAGGGCCAGAATAATCTAAAAATAATGTATTTGTCTATGATAATTGTATCTACCTACCTTACAGTTGGTAATTTAAACACAAACCATTTTTTGCCCGCTTAAAGCATGCAAAATAATATATTTACATTATTGCTTACCCACATAATGGTTTTATACCAATGTTGGCCAAGTGTTTCAATTATAAAAAATAATTCAGAATTTCATACTTTTATGATGTTGTTATTCCTAATTAGGAAATACTAGTCTGCGGACAGTATCTGCTCGCATTGAGACTGTTCCGTTCTTTTATTTTTCAACTATAAGTATTTAGTTTTCAGTCTTTTAGACTGTAATTATGTAACCCACAAGTGAATATAGAATTTAATAGTTCGAATGATCTGTTCTAAACATTTCATGGTTAAAATACACCACCGAGCAGTACGTTGGGACTGTCTTATGGTACTTAATTTATAGACAGTAGGTTTCATCACAACTTAAAATGTAATTTTGATTTGCACCAGCCCAACATTGGGACTGTTGTATGGAGCTTGATTTATTTATTTATAAAATTTTATTTGATAAATGTGTTTGCGGACAGTACTTGTTATCACAACTTGGGACTGTCTCTTACAATCAAAAATCGACTCGTATTGCAAGGCTACGCTACAGGAGACCTCATGTCTCCCTAGTCCCTTCACACAATAAAAGGGCCATGTCAGATCTATATCTGCTTTAAAAATATAATGCAGTCATTTTCCAGCCCAACGAGCAGTACATTGGGACTGTTGCATGGCGCTTGGTAAAATTGTTTGCGGGCAGTACTTGTTATTACAACTTGGGACTGTCTCTTACAATATTGTTTGCGGGCAGTACTTGTTATTACAACTTGGGACTGTCTCTTACAATATAATATTGACTTGCAAGGCTACAGGGGACGTTATGTCCTCTTTTTACAAATCAGCCTCAAAAATCTATCGTAGTCACTTTCCAGCCCAACGAACAGTACATTGGGACTGTTGCATGGTGCTTGGTAAAATTGTTTGCGGGCAGTACTTGTTATTACAACTTGGGACTGTCTCTTACAATATTGTTTGCGGGCAGTACTTGTTATTACAACTTGGGACTGTCTCTTACAATATAATATTGACTTGCAAGGCTACAGGGGACGTTATGTCCTCTTTTTACAAATCAGCCTCAAAAATCTATCGTAGTCACTTTCCAGCCCAACGAACAGTACATTCGGTCTGTTGCATGGTGCTTGGTAAAATTGTTTGCGGACAGTACGTGTTATCAAACTGGGGACTGTCTCTTACAATAAAATATTGACTCGAATGGCCAGGCCTCAGTGGACTTTGTCTCCTTTCTGACATGGAGATATAATAAAAAATTAAACAATGAAATTGTTACGTCAGACCAATATCAACCGATTCTCCTGATCTACAAACAGATGTAGACTTCAGCAGCCTGAGGTGGACCAGGAACCAGGTCCAATCCTTTAAATTAAAGGTGGAAATAAAAGCAGCTGTCTTCATACTATTGATTACGCTTACGCAATAAAACAATATATACAAAACAATCCAAGCGCACCGTGCAGGTTTTGACCTGAACAAAGGATGAAACAGCTTGTGGACATCGACTGCCAATCAGCTAGCCAGCTCCTCCAAGCAGCCTCAGCATCAACAGCAGCGGTGAAACTTCAGACCAGGTGAACCAGGTGAAAGCCTGCTGTTCGATTGTCTTGCTTCTATAAGAATGCTTGATGATCAAGCAGGATCCAAAGATCCTTTCATATAAGTACCTACATAAAAAGAGTTATAAAATTCCCTTTTCGTACCACTTGCTCAAAAAAGTGACATTCTATGCCACAAAAAGCGTACATAACAATAGTCATTTTTAATCTGTTAAAAACAGGGAAAGAAAGTTGTACTGAATTTCATTCATCCTCTAGGGAGAGAATGTGATTTAAATTTGGAATACTTACCGATACTAAACTACATCAGTCTGTCTTTACAACATTGAGTTTGTATATAAAGCATTATACAACTTTTTGAAAAAGGAATACGCATTTATTATGCAGTTATGATTATTCAATAAAATTACGAAAACCGAAGAGGCCGTATGAGCTTGATGCCTTTGCTTTTCCGACAAAAAAATATTAGTCGAGGAATTTGCCGCATTTTTGTTTTCTTCAAATACATAAACGTTAAGTTTATTTTAATTTATTTTTATAAATAAGTTAATGTTAAATGTTAATGTTTAATAAATGCTTCATATTATTATTGTGTTAATTTTTTCGCAAATGGTACGAAAAGTACAGTATTTTCCTCGGTGATAAAGCTGTCTTTGTCTTGGGTGAACTTAAATCCCTCGCTACACTCAGGACTCGTCTTAAATCCCTCGCTTCGCTCGTGATTTAAGTTTTTAACACCCTCGCTTCGCTCGGGAGTAAACCTCGAGTCCTTCGTTAAGCTCGTGATTTAAATCGTCACCCGCGACAGAAGACACTGCTTTATCCCCTTGGTTAATAATCTACTATTTTTTCTGTCGGACATAAATTCACGCAATACTTGCGAGTATTCGGGAATAATTATTTTCAAAAATAGCTCATTTCAATGAAGCCATCGATAAATGGTTATTGTTAGGAGCTACTTCATGGATATGTAAAGCTGAGCCTGGCCAATAATTACCAAAAATATTTTTTAATACTAAAGTACAAGAGCTAGATGCGTCTTAACTTAAATAAGCGGTTTCCCGTGGTTTCAACCCCATTGTTACTATTGGTCAAGACAATACATGCTACAAGTTAGCATGATATTAGCATAATAGTCTTCTTAGATAAATAGATATAGTCTATTTTTATTTAACACGAAAAAGTTTTACAATTCGAACCCATATTTCCCTGAGATTGACACGTTCAACCAAATAAACTCTTCAGGTTTATAATATTATATAAACAAATAAATATAGAAATAAAAATCTGTGAATAGACTTATTGATAGTAACCACTTTAGATTGGAAGACTCAAAAACAGTACTAAAACTGATATCAAGAGTTATGTTCTTTTGACATAAAGGATAACATTGATAAACAGGATAGAAAATATCTCCGGTTCCATTTGAGCATTCTATTTTTGAATTTAATACTTTACCTTTCGCCCACAATACTGCTCCGTTTTGTATTCACAAAGGTAATGAAGCCAGTCATGAAAATATTAAGGTGAACACTTATATTTACAAGGAATATTTAGACGTCATTTGCTTTAAGGATGAGGTCAAGTGGTCATAAAAATCTGCAAGAAACTAAAGATCTCCCCACGAGCCTTGGTTTTATCATACTTAGGGAAAAAGGTCATTCCAATCCTTTCCTCTTTTTATTCAAATAATTAGGATATGCTTTTGATACGAGAAAGTTTCAGGTCACGCTACCAAAAATAAAAGAAACAAAAATTTTTTTTTAAAATCACAAAGAGAAAAATCTTATTCAATGCAAAGTTAAAAAAAATTATGCAAGTTTTATTGATATCTTAGTACTTACCTGCCCAGCTGCGAAGTACATAAGTATAACAGGCTGTACGAGTATACAAAACTTGAAGATTTAATATACCGAGAATTTTTAAAAACACAAATAAAAATTATCATTATGATAACCAAATTATTAAAATTAGACTGATTAGTGGAGTCAAGCTAACAAGCATTCTGTTTGTAAAATTAAAGGAGATAAGTATGATCTTGAATCTCAACAACGGGGGGGGGGTAATTGTGTGTGGTGATGAGAGAGCTATCGATTATAGGTATCTAAAAATTATGGCTGCTTATATAAGCCTTAAAATATTTTCTAAGATAATTCATCAGATTGCAATCAGACAGCAATGGTAACCTATATGATTTTCGCTTTATTTATTCATTCTTCTGAGAACTTTAAAGCATATCAGGAGTTTGATGTATCCATTCAAATGTGGAGTACAACTTGCAAACTGTGTCTTTGTAAAAAAAAAAAAAAAAAAAAAAAAATGTAATAATATTTATAGTCCCCCAAACATAGATTTATTCGCTAGTCGATTAAATAATATTAAATGTCCTGGCATACAAATCCGAATGCTGTAAATGGTTTACAATTTCTTGTTCTGAGTTTAATTTATATGCATTTAATTCTTTACTATGATATAAAGATAGTCTGAAAATGCCAAGGGTTTAATGGTTGACCCACACTGGTCAACATGACCGTGGTTATTTAAAGGATTTGTGGTGTCTAAAAATCGTGATATCGGGTAACTAAAAATTTATTTTTTATCTACTGATTTCAGTCGGCGCCACATGTGCAACACCATTACTCCAGCGGCAGGGAACTCATCCGCGAGGTGATAACAAAAAGAGGTATCCCACCGTCATCTATAAAACGATGCGATAAAGGGTGGTTCATTTATTATTATTTTTTTATAACATGTTTTAGGCATCAATTCCAAATATGTATTATGAAATTCTTTACATGAATGTATAATAATAGTGCCAATAAGGAACCTTAAATTCAAACCGCTCTGCTCGTAAGTTTAATTACTAAAGAAAACATTCCCAGGAATGAAAATATTAAAAGATTCTTTATGAGGTTTTTGGTTCCGAATCCTCTCTGTCTGTGAACAGCCCCGAGATGTTTCTGGTACTTAATCTTGATAAATGATACCCAGAGGAACATTTATGATTTAAAGATAATAATACTAATAAGATATATTGTATATATATTATTAAAAAAAAAAAAAAAAAAAATGCTACCCAGCTCTCCGTACAGTCACTGTACATAGGGTGCAAACAAATTTTATAATAAATTAAAATGTCTAATAATGAAGGGTATGGGACCTTCCATTATTAAAATTAAAATTCCCGTTCCGTTCCTATAAACAGTCCTAAAATTGGATAATGAAAATGGATAATTTCAACCTATGCTAGTTATTCCGTTTTTTGATAAAACGTTCGAAATTTGCCTTTGCACAGCACAAGCTACAGAAACAGTTACCTGAAAATTATTGACCTTATTCATAATTCTCAAGCCTTGTATTTCATCCAACTATATTTTACGATTCATATCTCTAAAAATCTACATGTGTTAATGCTAATCTCGAGGATGGATCCGCAATATAATTAGAGATTAAACGAACTTACCTGTAAGTGAAGTTCTATCTTAATTATATGAAGGATCCATCCGAAGAGATTAGCAACCCTCCCACCCGGTAGAGGACCGAACGAGTTCGGTGTACCCCTATCAATCGTAAAATATGAAGTTAATATCGGGTTAGACTCTAAACTAAATGACACGAATTGCGAGCGCAGTATCCAAGTAGACTAAACTACCCACAGCAAAAAAAAAAAAAAAAAAAAAACTAATTAAATACTCTCAAAATAGTGTGGAATGGCATGTACTAGTAGGCGATACTACATGTGTTAATGCTAATCTCTTCGGATGGATCCTTCATATAATTAAGATAGAACTTCACTTACAGGTAAGTTCGTTTAATCTCTAATTATTCACGAACATTATTTTCAAATAATTACAATTTTTATGAAAGTAGAAGTAGGCGAAGTTTTATTTTGTGCAAGTAATCTTTTTACCCATGAACCCTTACGTTTGAAAAGTTAATATTCCGGCTGATAAAGAAATCTAAGGTCGGTATTTTTTTGGAAAACGTTTCAAACGACTATACCGAACGTGTTAACAAATTGCCTGCCATTTTTAAATTAAAATTTTCAACATACTGTATTTGTCTGAAAATTGAGACTAAAAGTGGGTACAGTGAGATATCAATTCCGAAGTGAGTGTGATCTCAGACAATAAGGCCACCACACCAATTATGCGTCGTTCAAACATCGTTAACGAGAACCATCACTCGACTTCGCAGTCTAATGAAAAAATAACATCTCAGAATAATTAGAGAATTAAACATCTAATGTATTGGAGTGGATCGTGCCCGTCTGTACTTTGACAATGGCATGATGGCATCGGCAATATGGCGTATCGTCACGTACACCCATTCCCGCCGACATTCATATGATTTCTTAATAAAGTGCGAGCCAGCCCCGAGCGTCTAGCGCCCATATCAATAAGAGCTGAGGGAATTTAATGAAATTCTCTTTAAGAATTCCTTGCCAGCTCTTAGGTGAGTTCATCCCGTATTTCCGCGTCATTTTATGTCCTTATTACTTTTAATTGGTTGATGATATTTCATTTAATTTTTTAGGTCATGTACCGGTCCTATCTCATACATGTTCTTAAGGGGGGCATATCTTAGAGCGCAGCAGGCATTTAGAGTGATTTCCCCCCCTCCTGTCACGTGGCATCACAGCGCTATTCAAATGAACTTCGCTGACCCCGTTGGAAAACGTACCACCTTGAGCTTATTCTAGCCTAGTACTTTGGCAGGCCATTTAGAGTTACCTTATCCCCGCGCTGCGTGTCACGTGGCGTCAGAGTGCAAGACATACCACCTTGATCTTATACTAGCCTAGTACTTTTGCTGGTTAGTGAGATTCTATCAGTTTTTAAGCATAGCTGGAATTTAAAAACTTTTTACTTTTGAAAAATGCGCAATACAAAGCGTCTCAAGGAGATATCGACACGGGCGTATTATTGCATACCTTCATGCATTTTTATTTCGAGAAATTCTTTGAAACATGTTTAAAATTCATCTCTCTTCAATTTATTTAATAAAAATAGTGTATCCAAGTTAAAGCACAAGTTACTTGTGCACTAAAAGTAAAAGTAACATATTATTAGAAAAAAATAAATAAAAAACAAATAACAAATCTTTATGTAATGCAAAAAGAATATCATATCAAGTAAGGATCGAACCCGAACCTCGTAGCTTACCAGTCCCAGCGTTCTTCCGTTCGACTACGCGGCCCGCTGAGTAGACATTTAAAATAGCTGTTCATAAACTATGTCATGATTTTTCATTGGTTCTTATAAAATACAGCAGAGGACGAAGCTTTATCTTTCACATTTTATGTAATCCTGGTACTATCGGGACAAATGCATGCAAATTTTACGACTCTCCAAACTATAAGGCGACAGTTACACATAAGGTATTTACTGTGATCCGTCAGTATAGTATTTATTGATGGATTTCAGTTTTTACTGATGGATTAATACACCAGCCTACACGTTCAATATTTATTACGTCAGTATTTTGTTCGGTCTCCTGCTGTTTAAACGTCTAAAATGGCAACAGAGCTGAAAATTAAAGGTTGCGTGGCTATTATTTTAGCACTTTTTTTTTTTTTTTTTTGGTGGTAAAATCATCAAATGAGTCCTCCCGCCCTGAGTGGGGCGGAAGGGACTGTCAGACTCTTACTGACTAAAATCCACCCGTGTTCCTTCGGATGCCCTTTACGTTCCGGGGCCACGGTATCCTGGGTTAAGAAAAAACCCGCAACCCCAGCAGGCATTTGGCGCGAAACACGACGCGCCTCCGACCCGGGCTTGTTCCTTGGTCGGACGGCGAGCTACCCATTACTCACCGTCCGCAAGCCCGCTCCGCCGCTGTGCCCTCTGCTGATCAGAGGGACACGCGTTGGAGCGACCACACGACAGGCTATTCGCATACGGGCAAAGAGACCCCTTAGGCACACAGTGCCTAAGGAAGAGTTTTTGCCCGCATCCCAGGGTGCACCGGCCCGAAAAACTGGTCTTCCCCCCGGAAAAAAATGTGGAACGCTTCACGATTTTGCGTGTCATCCTTGCGCAGGGGCCATGCTAATCTTCTCTGTATCGTTCCAATTTTAGTATATGTACTGCCGAAGCAAGTACATTATTTTAGCACTTAGTTTAAATAAAAAGGTCAAGCGAAAGCGATGGGCAAAGAATTGGTTACAAGAAAGGGAAAGGTACACACGTTTGAATTTAATGGCAGAAATTAAATTACATGGTGAAATGGATGATTACGGGAATTATTTTCGAATGCCTGAACCCTGCTTCTCCTTTTTTTATTAAATTTTTGTAATCTTTTGAAGAACTATCCCAAATCTCTGGCAATACTTCTAAATTTAGGATAAATTCTTTTAAAACTTCCTGATCTTTAGTAAGTTTCGAGAGGGTGCGGGGCGGCGACAACGACGGTGCGTCCGTCGCCGCCACAAGATCCAAAAAGTCGTCCTCCTCCATTGCTAGCGTAACGCGTACTGACGTGATAAATATTGACGCGAGGCTACACGATCAATATTTATCATAATCCGACGGATCATCAATACAGAATCAAGAAATCTAGAAATCCATGAATAAATAATGACATACATCAATACATTAGGTTACACGTTAATTAAATACCACGATACGTCATTATTTACTGATGGATCACAGTAAATACCTTACGTGTAATCGTCGCCTAAGGCTGCGTTTCCACCAGAAATGTGCGAGGATGCGTAGCTAGGGATGTGTTTGTAAAGAACCAATAGAATCGCTTCATTTACCTCGCTTCGGTCAGCACAGCTCTGGTGAAAACGGCTGAGCGGAGCTAGATTTTTGCGCATACAAAACAAGCGAGGGATTTGTTCGAAGGATGTGTGAGAGGGATGTGTTGCGAAGGATGTGTACGAGAGATATGTACGAGGGATGTGTTGCGAGGGATGTGTAAGTAGGATATGCTGCGAGTGATGTGTTGTGTCTTCACTCCCACTACACCGCACCCTCGTCGCCACATTTCACAGCTACGCTACACATCCTCATAGGCACATTTTCATGCACAGCTTTGGTGGAAACAACCACACCTTTTACAGCACAGCTAAACATCCTCGCACGACACATTTCCATCGCACATCTCTGGTGGAAACGCAGCCTTACTGACTGAAGTGAAGCGATGCGCGCCGGCCGTGACAATTTATAAGGGGGCATAACTTGTCCTGAATTCAGGATCCGATATTCACAATATGATTTAGAGTAAGAAACTTAGTCGCCAAAGCATGTACTAAATCGTGTCCTACACTTTCCTGAATTATGGACGTCCTGAATATCGGAGCCTGAATTTAGGACAGTGTAAATTGCCCCTTATGTTTTGAAAGTCTAAAATAGTTTGAAACACCGCCCGCCGTGATGATATCTTTCGTAATATGTTTGCCTGGTAAGATCGTCAAAAAATGCCCATAAAAAATGAATGAAGGAACTTCGTGAAAATAAATGTTTGTTTACTTACGCTAATGTCAAAGAAACTCTTTCATATCTATGATCGCCTAGTACCAAAAACTTCGTGTATGACTTGTTAGAGCAGTGTTGTATAGTTTATGTGGCAGATTAGATAGAGAAAAAGATACCCTATGAGAGAAACATCGAAGATATCATGGTGTCTCTGTCACACGACAGTGACAGAAATATACTTCGATGCCGCCTGCACTGTGTCTGTAATCTAACCGTTGCGTTTTATGCTTTCCTGTTAACGTGGCTACAAAATTACACTAAATAGTTAAAACTCAGAAATAAATGATATTACGTATATTATATCGATCACTAGCGGGGGGAATGGCGCGAGCCAGCAAAAGCGACACAGGTCCTACCTCGGACACGCCTCGCGGGCGACTGAAGCAATGCGTGTAGGGCACGTCGTTATATAGTAAAGGGTAAAAAAAAAAACAGAAATGTTTAGAAAAAAAGTAACCAGAAATTGTTCTGACAAACATCATTACCTATCTATTGATATGTTTTTTAGGACCAAAAGCATGGTCTACTTCAAGTACCACTGAAAAAACGTTAAAAAAATCTCTATTTTCGCGATTTTTTTTGATCAAGTCAAGTTATAAATATCGCGTTTTCAACCTGAGATTAATTTAGATAGTTTATTGAACTACAACATATATTTTTTTCGGATCGAAAAAAAGAATATTTGATTGTTTATTGTTGAATCAAAAATAGGTCGATTCCTGATTACCTGGCCTTAACTCATTTCGTATGATTATTAATTTATGTTTTAAAAACATGTTTTAACATAATAGTAGAGAGTAAGGACACATTATTCTTGATAAATGTTATACTTCTACTAACAATTATGAGATTTTCCTATGATAATCAATAAAATATAAAACCCTTTATTTCAATAGAAAAAGAAGCGGTTGCGAACTTGCTAATGAGCCGACAAACAGATCTTGAAAAAGTCAAATTCAGCAAAAACCGAGGAATTGCGAGCACGAAGAAGACATCCTTTAATTTAGAAGTTCAGATTAAAGCCAACAGATGTTTCTCAAAGCTCACTGGAGATAATAAAACGGTTCCAAATAAAATGACTTCCTAATGTGCTGAACAGAATAAGATTCGTTCTAACTCAATCTCGTTGACACAGGACGATGGACGATTTCTATTGAGGTTGGTGGAATCATGAGGTCGCAATTTTCTGTTTAGTTAAAGGATTATAAAGAGAGTGTGAAATAGGGAAGTTCTTACTTCCGTAGAAGTGCAGTGAAGCAATAAAAATCTTGATTGGATTTGTAATTCATGTCAGAGATACTTTGTCGTTGAATTTTCTTAGAATGCACCAAGAAATTTGAGAGAAATAGAACATTAAGGTGACTAAAAATATCCAGAAAATACACAGTTACTTTATTACCAAAAAAGATTCTGACGAATTGAGAAACTCCTACTTTTTCCAAAGTAGGTTAAATATTACATTTAAGAACTTTTTGCTTACATTCTTGACTAGCATAAAAGTAAAAGTGTGAAACCTGTACAAAAAATAGTAATACATTTTGCACTAACAAGATTTGAGCCCAACGCAAAAATAACGTCTTAATTTCACGTACAAACATGCGTCGCGTCGGCGGCAAACACGTTTTGAGCTTGTTATTTTTAATTAAAAGAAACTTTCTTCAGGCACCCACGACATACTGAGTTCGTGAATTAATTTATATTATTTCCCACGTAACAAATGCTAAACTTGAAGAACATTTAAATTCGAATCAAAATTAATTCTGAGTAAACAATGCTAATGAAATTACGATGAGACTTATTATACTTTTTGGCATAATTTCCTTAAGAATTGATTCAATAATGAAATTCATAAGATTCTTTAAGTAGGTAGATATTTATTCAAAATCGAACTATGGAAGAAGTTATTGAAAGTCTAGTCTGTTGAAAAATCGACCTACTTATAATAAAATTTATAAACACGAAGTTACAAGAGGGAGAACATTCAACATATTTTATAAAAAATCGTCTACACAGTTCGGACGACGGACGGAATCGTAGGTAGAGTAGGTACTCTACCCGCCACGATTTAGTCCACTGGGATGCGTATTTCAGGTTTAGAATTACTTGTTTTCTTCATAACACTTTAACGATTTCGTTGATAAAGTAGGTATATTGAGTAAGATTAAATTTATTTTCATACCAAGTAACCACGAAAATGGTTATTTATAACATTCTTAAGAAATCTACTATAATAGTAAAAATTAAGATAATTATACTTAATCTATTATTTTTAATAAAACTGGTAACCGGATTATCTTTTTCAACTTTTCTACTTTTTACGATTCTAACTAGTCAGCTAAGCCGATCATTCCTATCGGTTTAGTTTAGACGTATTGATATCCAATCTCTTTTATAATCTCTGACTAATCCAAATAAAAAAGGACTACACACTGAATACGAAACTCAAATTCGCAATGAGGTTGAAACAGAGAATCAATTCAATTTCACGCTACTTATTTTTATACGGGTAAAAACTGAACCGTCTTTGTGCAAATACGAAACGTTCAAAAACGAACGAGTAAACGAAAAAGAATGATTGGATGAATGAATGTTTTCCACAGTCTCGGCTCAGGCTAACCTGGCATCGTTGGGGTGCATTCCTCCGTTATTACATTTCGTATTTATTATGAAATTATGAGCGCCTTGCGTCCACAAAATACAATTAGCGTCAAAGCTCTTTGCTTCAACTAAAGGCACCGTCCAAAATGGTTATTTAGTTAGGTTTTGTAACACTAACTGCTTTACGTCCTTTTTAAAGTAAAGTAATTAGCAAAATTATGAAATACGTCACTACTAAGATATACTTAACCTTTTCTCGTTGTTAAAAATATAAAAATCTTACAGATCGAGATCTTCGAGATTAAGCAGCGCTTGACCTCAAAGCACTGCAGTAAGCCAAATTAGTACCTTGAAAGCCTGACCAATCAGTATTACCAAAGGATATTACGAAGGCCAGCCAGGAGCCGATTCCTAAGTACCTACGAAAAAGGAAAGGCAGGTAGGCAGAAAATAGTATGTAGACCCTATGATGATCCAGGTGACAGCAAGCTTGCGCCTCGCGGCCCGCGAGCGGACTGAGCTTGCACCTCGCGGACGACGCGACGCGTAGTCAGCACGCTTACGGCTAGCCGCAGCCAAATTCGACGTGACGGACGCCGTGCTGCAGCTGCGCCATTGCCGTGCCGGTAATAACCTTTAATCAGATTTGAAATGTATGTTGTCAACATACCTATTCGATCTTGTGAGAATTACTGCGATAGCTTGGTTGGTAAAAGCGTCTAGTACCACAAAAAAGTTTATACACCGTCATGTAGTTTCTACGACGACAATTGACGGCACGGTTGGCGCAGTGTCTGATCAATCAGCTGCCTGCACAGCGTGTCGCGGGTTCAATACGGAACGGAAAAAATATCTGTCTAATCAACGAGTAAGCCAATTGTCCACGTAACCGCACGTCATACGCACGCTTTCGTCAATTGACGATTGCAAGACGAATGCTTGCATCTTGCGTAGAAACAATGAAATCTGTGTCCACGAAGCGGCAACGTCACGTCAGCCGCTCTTGTTGTGTTCGTAATGAGGTGCGCGCGCGCGGCAACACGTCACCAGCGTTGCCAGACATCCTTTCTCAAGTTTGACTAAATTGCGTTACTTGCTTGATCAACTAGATGCATTGTACAGACGCCAGCAGGTCAATCTACCCGAATCTGTCAAATTTTTCCAATCGAATACCTATTAATCTTCCACTATACTGATAAGGTTGAAAATTTAAATAAATTTGACAGATTGAGGAAGTTTAATGTGCTGCCGTCTGTACATTTATAGTCCGCAATGTAATCAAACTTGCATGCAAGGTCTTTCAGTGTCTAAAAAGGCCTTTTTAACCGTGGTAAAATCATAAAATGAGTCCTCCCACCCAGGGCAGAGCGGGAGGGACTGTCAGATTCGTACTGACTATCCACGGTATCCTTCAATAGCCCTTTACGTTCCGGGGTCAACGTAATTCGTAAGTCCCGCGACCCCGGCAAGAATATATTATACGTAAAGGTCTCAAAAGGCCTTTACGTATAATAAACATTTATCATCCAATTAGAAAGCAGTAATCAATGAACATAATACTGAGGTCCAAATAGGCCGTTGTACACAAGCCTCATAAAACTACCCTCATCATCATTACCCTGCTTAACGTTCCGTACAAGTTTTAAGCATTAAGTAAGGGAAGTAAGGTGCTTAAGTTAAGGTGCCATGACCTTCACCTGTCAAGCGTTGTATCGCTTAGTTTTGATTTCCTTATCGAAGGTAATATTTTGAGTTGTATAACATTTTTGCTTACGAAATGTTTTGATTAAGGGTGAAATGTTATACGTTAATATTTGTGGCGGAAAACTGAGTAGTGCCCGATAGCGCCTTAACTGCTTAGCACTTTTAATTAATATAAATTGCTTTTTATGCATGCTTTGACGTCGGTAATATTGCTAATGCAATTTAGTTTAGTTTTTAATCGAAATCAAAAACTGTTCAATTCGAGTGATGCAAATTGCATCAGACTAAACACGAGGACCTTTTAAAATCGTATAATTGGGCTGCGAAACTAACGCATCGATTCTCGGTATTTACGAGTATATCATTCATAGTGTGTTTGCTTACAGTAGAATGACGTTACCGTATCACAGACAGAAATTCCGCATTTCGACTAACCGTGTAGGCACCCGCCTACACGGTTAGTCGAAATGCGGAACTGTAGAGTAATGTGAAATTCTTACTGATTTATTTCTAGAGATGGGTCATTTTCACATTTTATCTAGAATATCAACAAATGAACGGTTATGATATTGTATTCAGCACATGAATCTGGGATTTATTCCCTTTATGTCGAGTCCCGTTACGTCGAGTCTGGAAGTCTATTGTTCTTCAAAGTATTGATATTTTACGCTTTCTATTACCTTTATGTCGAGTTTGGTGATCAAGTACAGTCAGGGATGTAAATTAAAAGCCAATGGCATAAAAACATGTTAAAACAAGTATAGGTGAAGATTACCTAAAAAGGAAGCTCAACTATTTCTGCGTGTGTTAGAAAATATAGGGGATATTTGTGTGATGGATAGAATGTGTGTTTCTGGTTTTATTGACATTATTATTAATATCGACTTTATTATCAAGTTTTAGATATCAGGATGGTTTATGTTATTTATTTACTGTATGTAAGGCATCTCTAAGGACTTTTGTCCAGGAATGGGTTTTTAAAGAAAAGCACAAAATCAAGACTAGGTATTTATTACCAAGCTACCTCCGTTCGCAAATCCCTAGGTCCTCGTGGAGAAGATCGGAGAAAGAAACTCCACGGCAACATATTTTATCAGTACACAGTCACACATTTATAAAAATACATCAAAGTCTCATCATAATAAATATCAATTAACTTACATTTTCATTGTTGAACATTAATACACAAATTATAACTTTCAGCATCACACAGTTGGATTCTCAATTATTAAATCACATTAATTAAACAGAACAACACTCAGAGCACAGCTTTTACCTTATAAAACGATTGGATAATAATGACCCCGAATGTGAGGGTACATCTGTTTTTATAAACTTAGAATTGTACCACTTCCAACAAATATTGCCGCCATAATTGACCAATGGCAGATTGTCATACAATTTAGCTAAATAACTAATGAAATAAGTAATAATAAACAAATCGTATGTAGTAGAACCTTTTTAAAACTTGATTACATCATTTAGAAATTTAGTTATTATTTATTTGTCACCTTTATTAAATTCGATACAATATTTGACTATCAACTGTTTTCGTTCGGAAATCAGTTGATCGTAGTTTTAAATATATTTCTATTATTAATTACATAGGAGCTATGTATCATAAATTCATAAATCTAACACGGCCATTCTGACCATACTTCGTTCTCGAAGTTTATACCTTTTTGATAAAAAATATTAGTTAAATAATCTTAATATACATGATCTAACATCAACATACATTATTCATCATCACATACAGATACACAGTACATGATTTAACATCAACACAGTTTTATACTATCGGAATAGCCACAGTTAAATCCACAGGCTCAGTCTAAGTCATAGGTTAAAGTCTCAGTCATGGCCACAGGCACTGGCAACAGGCACGGGCATAACTATATGCCGACGGCACTGGCGCAGTATCAGCCATGGGCACGGTCATAGTCATAGTCATAGCCACAGGCACTGGCACTGGCCCAAGTATTGGCACGGGCACTGGCACAGCTTCAGCCACAGGCAAAGTCATAGCCACAGGCACTACCACAGGAATATCCACATGTACAGCCACAGGCAAAGTCATAATTATAGCCACAGGCACAGCCACAGGAATATCCACAGGAATATCCACAGGCACAGCCACAGGCAAAGTATAGTTATAGGCACAGCCACAGGCACAGCCACAGGAATATCCACAGGAATATCCACAGGCACAGCCACAAGCACAGCCACAGGCACAGCCAACAGGCACAGCCACTGGCAAATAGCCACAGCCACAGGCACAGCCACAGGCACAGGCACAGCCACAGCCACAGGCACAGCCACAGCCAAGTTATTAGTCACAGCCACAGGTACTGGTACAGGTACGGCCACAAATATTTGCACCGGCACTGGCACAGCCTCAGCCACAGGCACAGACAGTCATTTTATTTTATTTAACTCTGGCTTCAAGGCCCATATAAAATATAATAAAGTACAATTTGACACGTGACTACCATGAAAGTACAATACACAACCTATAATAAAATAACACTTACAAAGATTTTAGTTTGCTATGGTTTGATCTTTAGATTAGACTCAGGCTCGACTTTTTAATTTCGAAATGTAGGTACACATCAGACAACATTTAATATCTACTTGAATCAAAGAATTTGAGTTTTATTATCCAAAGAAACTTACTGCTCGGTCATTCTGACAATTATTTTTATCATTCCAGTTGAGACCTTTTCAAAAACACGACTTTAATCGATGTGCAAAGCATACTTTTAATTTTAAGACTTGGCTTTAAAATGTATTTGAAATCCTTCCATCAAATTATAGTTTCATAGTAGTCAAGATCTTGTTACATTGATCAATCCTATGATCTTATGATTAACTAATGATTTTAAGAATCTCAACATTAAAATAATTTCATTATCAAACCGACTTATTATTTTAAAAGATAGAAAAAAAAAGTAAAACTAATGTTTACCAATATACCCACTAATTGCAAAAAAAAAGTTTTTTTTTGTTTATAAATCAATGTATTTTTTCTTATGAAAATGACCTTAACTTTAAGATCTGGTCATTGAACAAACGATCTACAACTACTTTGCTTTCTACGTCAAGTTTAAAGTATGTACACCTCCAGGAAAACTATCTGTATTTTTCAAATGAAAAACAGAATCAATAAAGAAAAACCTCATTAGTCTTGATCAATTGTTCCTTTTACTCAATGCTGTAACAACTTGTTACGGTTTTTTTTTTGTAACCTGTTGACAGTTTTTCATACTTTTTTTTTACTTTTAATTTATATCCCTCCCCCTTTTTTTTAGGTTCGTTAAATTTTTAACGAAGCTTAACTTTAAAAAACAATTATGAAATAATTTTCATGGTACAGATCTCTCTGATCTTTACTACTCGCTTATAATTAGTTTACAACATATAAACAGAAGCCTCTGAAGGCCTTACCGACATTAGACAATAATTCATTCTGTGGTGCAGAAGTTCTCGTTCCGTTATCCTCGGCATGGCTTCAATCCTTTTCAGCAGCGTCGCAGTCCCGCTGTTCGAGATGGCAGCACGTCTTCATCGCCCTTCCAAAGACGATTCGTCCACCGGATGACGTCACAGCTTTCAGCAGGGACGTGCAGATTGATAGCTCCAACGTTGATTATGAAAAACATAATAAAAGTTCATTAGAATTAATAAATAGGTTAGGGCACAATCCCGCTTCTGATGTTAGAAAATATAGGGGATATTTGTGTGATGGATAGAATGTGTGTTTCTGGTTTTATTGACATTATTATTAATATCGACTTTATTATCAAGTTTTAGATATCAGGATGGTTTATGTTATTTATTTACTGTATGTAAGGCATCTCTAAGGACTTTTGTCCAGGAATGGGTTTTTAAAGAAAAGCACAAAATCAAGACTAGGTATTTATTACCAAGCTACCTCCGTTCGCAAATCCCTAGGTCCTCGTGGAGAAGATCGGAGAAAGAAACTCCACGGCAACATATTTTATCAGTACACAGTCACACATTTATAAAAATACATCAAAGTCTCATCATAATAAATCGACTCATCCGAAGAATAAAGTCCGATGTGACCATAGGCCAAAAATCAGTTTAATAGCTTAATGAGATAAGCAATTAAAACTCTACAAACTTGTGTTTTTAGAATTTTGATATTTTATTTAGTTCCGGAAATATAGAATCGAATAACGTCTCATCTGAAATTCGTTCCGCAGAATAACGCACGAAGTGTATAAGTGACGGTACGCAGGCATCTGGGGCCACGTCTCTTCGTCAGATCGGCCATTGTTTGTTGGAGAGAAAATATTTTCGTTGCATGATCTTATTTTTATACACTGTATAGTCTAAGTCACACATCACGTTTATATACTTTTTAGTCTAAGTAAACAGTTGTGGACTATCGATGTTTACATAGAACGGTTTTCGACGGAAATGTTCAGAAACGCATTTTTTTCGATGGTATGATTATTTTTATAAATATTCACTGGCACTCATGAACTTTTAAGACGCTGTTATACGAATTTAAATAATCTTCTAAGCGTTTTATTTTTCCCCACCGTCGTATCTCCACGTTGTCGTCGTGGTGGGGCTTGTGGTTTCAATGATCTCTGGGCATCTGCGCTCAGAGGGAGAAACCAAAACCAAGAGGGATACACCGGGGAAAGGGGGGGGAAATGTTCACTTCCGGTACGCGTCTAATCTTTAGACGTAACCGTGAAGTGAACCGGGGAGGGAAAACGGGGAGTAGGGAGAGAGGAACTCACCTCTTTAAAAAAGTGAGAAAACCAAAATGAAGAGAGAAAAGCTATTTAAAGAGAATCTACCCCAGGCGGGTACCAGCTGCTCCGCAGCTGGAGAATCCCGCACCGGCTCCGGCCGGTCAGTCCCTTCGTATTCTGGGGGGGACAAAAATCGCTTTTTTCCTTTGTTTGCTCCGGCAGTCGCCGCATCGAGCCAGGGGGGCTCACGTACCCGTGACGAGGAGTCGCTGGATCAGTCCAGCACGTCCAAGTCACCGGTACCAAACGAGCGGGCACAGAGTGCCGCTCCACGTAAGGAGGGGGCGATGGTGCTCGAGTCGGATTCCGACTCGTCATCAGACGCCACGAGCTTCCAGAGCGTAGGCTCTGGAAGTACTGCGAGGAAGAGTGGGGGGGGCGCCAACAGGAGGAGCGAGTTCCTCAAGCGCCCCCGAGAAGAGGTATCCTCGTCTGAGGAGGGTCCTGCCTTGGGCCCGAAGATCCCGACTAGTGTGCGGGGTAAAGGCCGAGGCGGGACGTGCGGCAGAGGGCGGGAGCTAGATCCCTCTGTCGAGGTAGAAAGGAGGGTGCAGGACGCCATTCGCACCCTAGGCAAGCATGGCGGGCCCGGTAAAAAGGGCACTAAAGACCGGGCCATGATGAAGGCCAAAGAAACAATCATGGCGGCGGTGCTCAACCGGCCTCCTCCGGCATCGACAGCATCGGACGAAATGTCCCAAATGCGGGAGGAGGTCGCCAAACTTACGGCGGCGATGGATGTTCTCCGTAAGGAGAACATCCAACTTAAGACGGAGCTGGCCGGGCTGCGAAAGGGCGGCCGCAAAGAGGAGGTCCCGCAGACGCGGACGCAGACGCAGGCGCAGACGCGGCAGAAGGAGCCGCCGGCGAAGCCCGCACCAACAGAAGACAGCAATGCTGTCCTAAATCTGGTGCGGCAGGAGCTGGCGGCCTTCAACCAGCGGTTCACAATGCTTGAGAACCGCGTCCTGCGCCCCCCGCTCGCGTCGACGTCTTATGCGGCCGTAGCGGCTTCCACGCCGCCCAGGTCAGCCCCGGAGAAGCGGGCCGCGGCGAAACCACCGGCACCGCCCAAACAGGCCACGGGGAGAGCTGCCCCGGCGGCGGCGGTACCGGCTGGGGCGAAGGCAGCCCCGCAGCAGAAAAAGAAGAAGGGTGTTCCGGCGGCGGCGGCGGCGGCGGCGGCGAGTCAGCCGTCCCGACCTGTCCCGCCTACGCAGCCCTCGCGTCCTCCCCCAACCGATGCCGAATGGCAGGTGGCGGGAGAGAGCAGGGCCGCGAAAAAACAAAGGCGGCGACAGCGACGACGGCAGCGCAAGCGAACCGTCGCGGCGAGACTCCGCGCCCCCAAGACCGCGGCTGTAGTAATCACTCTACAGCCGGACGCGGTCAAGAGGGGCGTGACATACCGCGACGTGTTCGCGAAGGCGAAGGAGGCGGTGAACCTCCGGGAGCTGGGAATCGACGGGGGCCTCCGGGTGCAAGTCACCGCGACGGGGGCCAGGCTGCTGTCGATTCCCGGCGCCTCCAGTGGTCCTACCGCTGACGCTCTGGCCGAACGGCTAAGAGCGTCCTTAGATGTGGAGGAGGCTCGGGTGTCCAGGCCCGTAAAGCGCGCAGATCTGCGCATAATGGGCCTGGACGACTCGATCACGGAGGGGGACGTGGTGGCCGCCGTTGCCAGGGCTGGGGAATGCCCCGCCGACCAGGTCAAGGCTGGCACCCTACGCCCTGACTTCGCGGGGCTGCTCTCGATTACGGTGAGCTGCCCCGTGCCGGCGGCCAAAAAGATTGGGGAGGGCCGAAGGCTCTTGGTCGGCTGGGTGTCCGCGCAGGTGAAACTGCTGGAACCCAGGCCTCTGAGGTGCTTCCGCTGCCAAGTGGGTAACCACACGGCATGCAAGTGCACCTCAGAGGTGGACCGCAGCGGCGACTGCTTCCGCTGCGGTCGGCCCGGTCATAAGGCCGGCTCTTGTAACGCCCCGCCGCACTGTTTCCTATGTGCGGCGGCTGGCAAGCCGGCCGATCACCGGGCAGGGGGCAAGTCCTGCGCCCCGCCCGCCAAGACCAAGAGCAGAGGTAGGCCCTCTGCCACCGCCGTCCCCGCTACTGCCACCGCCGCCGCAGCTCCTGCTGCCGCCGCCGCCGCCGCCACCGCCGCCGCCGCCGCCGTCGCCGCCGCCGCCGCCGTGGCCACGCCCTCGCAGGGGGCCCTGGAGGAGGCCGCAATGGATTCAGATTAATGTCTCCATTGCGCTTCCTCCAGGCGAACATCAACCACTGCGCCGCTGCTCAGGATCTTTTGCTCCAGAGCATGGCGCAGTGGTTGATCAACGTCGCCGTGGTCGCCGAGCCGTACTTTGTCCTGCCCAGGAATGACTGGGTAGCGGACCTGGACGGCTCGGTGACCCTAATTTCGTCGGCCGCCGCCGGTACCCCGCCCCTCGATCGTGTCGAGAGAGGGCACGGGATTGTCGCAGCCCGGTTCGGGGAGATCGCCGTGGTAGGCGTTTACTTCTCCCCGAACCGATCTATCGCCGAGTTCCAAGACTCCCTAGAGGAGCTGGGAGACGTCGTCGTCGCCCTCGGTTCCCTCCCCGCGCTCGTCCTGGGGGACTTCAATGCCAAAAGTCCGGCTTGGGGTTCCCGGAACACGGACTATTCGCGGGGCAGGAGGCTCGAGCGCTGGGCCCGTGCGCATGGCCTGGTGATCGAGAACCGGGGTTCCGTCCCCACGTGCGTGCGGTACACGGGCGAGTCGGTGGTGGACCTTACGTTCGCCACCCCCGGCCTGTCACCGCGCGTCACTGGCTGGCGCGTTGTGGAGGAGGTGGAGACCTATTCCGACCACCGGTATATCCGGTTCGACGTCTCCACCCAGACCTCAGACGCGCCGGTCTCAAGTGGACGGAACCTAAGTGGTCCGCGATGGGCGCTGAAGCAGCTGGACCGGGAGCTATTCCTGGAAGCCTCGATCGTGCAGGCCTGGGTGTCACCACCGGACAGGCCTGCCGACATAGACGACGAGGCTGAGTGGTTCCGGGAGGCCATGTCGGAGATCTGTGACGTGGCCATGCCCCGGGTCCGGCAAGGACGCGCCCGGCGTCAGCTGTACTGGTGGTCAAGCGAGTTAGCAGCGCTGCGCGAAGCGTGCGTTGCCGCGCGCCGCCGGTACACCAGATTCCGCAGGCGCCGCACCCGACCTCCGGATGCGGCGGCTGTAGAGGCGGAGCTGTACGAGGGCTACAGGGCAGCGAAGACCGCCCTCCGCGACGCGATCTGGCGGGCCAAGGAATTGGCCCGCGAGGAGATGCTGGGGACTCTGGACGGGGACCCATGGGGCCGCCCCTACAAGTGGGTGCGAGATAAGCTCCGCCCCTGGGCTCCCCCGTTGACGCAGAGTCTCCGGCCTCAGTTCGTGGAGGACGTGGTGAGCGCCCTGTTCCCTTCGCGAGGGGAGGAGTATGCTCCCCCGCCCATGGCTCCGTCTCCGACGGAATCTGAGGAGGAAGCTGACGCAAACGCGGACCACAGCGACGACGACGTCTACGACGCTCCAGAGGTGACCGAGGTAGACCTGAGAGTGGCGGTACAACGGCTCAAAGCCAAAAATACCGCCCCAGGACCCGACGGCCTGCCAGGAAAAGCCTGGGTCCTGGCCTTCGGGACTCTCGGGCCTCGACTGGGGGGGCTCTTAAGCGCGTGCCTGGAGAGGGGCCGGTTCCCGCTTCGTTGGAAGACGGGGAAACTGGTCCTCATCCAGAAGCCCGGGCGCCCTGCGGACTCTCCGTCCGCATTCCGGCCCATCGTGCTGCTCGACGAGGTGGGCAAGCTCTTTGAGAGAGTAATTGCAGACCGCCTCGTCGGGCACCTGAATCGGGTGGGCCCGGACCTGTCGGAGAGCCAGTTTGGCTTCCGCAGGGGGCGCTCGACGGTGGACGCCATCATGCGCTTGAGAGCCCTCACGACGGGGGATGCAGTGGCCCGGGGCAGGGTCGTCTTGGCGGTGTCTCTGGACATCACCAATGCCTTCAACACCCTGCCCTGGAGTTGCATCAGGGAGGCACTCCTGTATCACCGGGTGCCGACCTACCTCCGCCGAATAGTCGAGGACTACCTGACGGACAGAGCCGTCATCTACCCCGGTCACCGGGGAGAGTGGAACCGGCGAGAGATGTCGTGCGGTGTTCCACAGGGTTCGGTCCTGGGACCGCCCCTGTGGAACATCGGATACGACTGGGTGCTGCGCAGCGACCTCCCTGACGGCGTCAGCGTAATTTGTTACGCTGACGACACGCTCGTCCTGGCACAGGGAGAGTCGCACCAGGCGGCGGCCGACGTGGCGACGGAAGCGGTCGCGACAGTCGTCGACAGGATCCGGCGGTTGGGACTCGACGTGGCGCTGCACAAGACGGAGGCCATGTGTTTTTATGGCCGCCGTAACGCGCCACAGTCGAGTTACAGCATTACGGTGGAAGGAGTTCCTATCGGCGTCGAGAGGACGATGAAGTACCTGGGACTCGTCCTCGACAGCCGGTGGAACTTCAGGGAGCATTTCCTGAGTTTGGCCCCAAAGTTGAACCGTGCAGCGGGCGCCCTCAGGCGACTCCTGCCCAATCTCAGCGGGCCAAACGCTTCCTGCCGTAGGCTGTACGCCGGCGTCGTGCGGTCCATGGCCCTCTACGGGGCCCCTGTGTGGGCCCTGAGCATCCGGACGCGACCACAGAAGCTGGTCGCATGCCAGAGGGTCATGGCTATCCGGATGATCCGGGGATACCGCACGATTGCCGGCGAATCGGCCAACCTCCTTGCCGGATTGCTGCCCTGGGATCTGGAGGCGACTGCCCTCCAGCGCGTCTATGAGTGGCGCGTGGAGGCGCAGCGCCGGGGCGTGACCCCGCTGCCTCGTGAAGTCGAGGCGCGGCGAGAAGACCTCCGGCGCGATCTCAGGGCAGTATGGAAGGAACGACTGTCGCGACCGAAGGCCGGGCACGCCGCAATTGCGGCGGTAAGACCCCTCTTTGAGGAGTGGCTGGAGAGAAGTCATGGCGTCCTGACCTACCGCTTGACGCAGGTCCTCACCGGACACGGAAGTTTCGGGAGGTACCTGTGTCTGATGCGAAAGGAGGAGACGCCTGGGTGTCACCACTGCGAAGATCGCCCGGAGGACACGGTGGAGCATACGGTGCAAGACTGCCCAGCTTGGGCAGAGCACCGACGTGTCCTCACGGCTGCGATAGGCGGAGACCTCTCGCGCCCAGCATTGGTCGCGGCCATGCTGCGGGGCGAGACGGAGTGGGAAGCGGTCGCCTCCTTCTGCGAGGCAGTAATGCTCGTGAAGGAGGAGGCGGGCCGCGAGCGAGAGAGGACAGAGTCCTCCCTCCGCCCCATCCGCGGTAGTAGACGCCCACGGCGACGGACGTCGCTAGATGATCTCCGGCCACCGTAGGCGCGGGCATGCGGGCAGCGAGTAAAGGGCAACTCGCTGCCCGACCAAGGACCATGCCCGGGTCGACGGCGCGTTGTGTCCCACGCGCGCCTCAAAGAGCGTCAGCAAAATGACGGGGCCCCCCTCTCAGAGGGCCAAAGCCTGCCGGGGTCGCGGGATTATTTCCTTACCGTGACCCTGGAACAGAAAGTCAGTAAAAGTCTGACAGTCCCTCCCGCCCTGCCCGGGGTTGGAGGACTCATTTGATGATTTTACCACGCTAAAAAAAAAAAAAAAAAAAAAAAAGCGTTTTATTTTAAAATAGAACGTTTCTGTGCGGAATCAGTGATATGATTTATGGGTTCCATGTTAAGATGGGACGTTGTTCCTGGTAGAATGAAATCAGTTAGGACGTTGTTCGTTTAAAATGTTTGCTAAATATAAAAAAATATGTATTTATGAGTGGGTAAATTAATTCCTACGTGCAAAGGCTTGCACTTCACATAAATGATATTTCTTTAATATTCTATTTTACAGTTTTATTTTATTTCATATGTCAATTTAGAAGGAAATATCAATGAGTCCTTTTTGTGGCCTTTTGCATCCTGATGCAGAAGAAATAAGCCAATAATTAGCAGATATATTAAATTAAGAACTTCTACGTGAAGATCATAACACCAAAGAAATCATCGGTGATAGCTAAAAACAGGTTATCACGTCAACTCAGACAGCAGAATATATTATTTACAGTAATCAACCTAGTACATTTTCTTTGGAATGCCTTCTAATCTCAAAATTTCACCATTAATACAACATGAGGACTTAGAATTTTCTCATCATAATATTAAGTATCTACCCCAGTTATTTAAAACTATCAGAGCCAACTCCTACCACTGTTCATTCGATCTGCGATAACTCATGTAGACAATTTCTCTGCGATTCCTTTTTCGTCATTAGGCGCCACAGACTCCCTTGCTATTGCTACTTTCCTACTCCAAAACATACAGTGCCAGTACGCATACGGACTAATCGTGTGTAGATCGGAATGCAAAGCATGCATAAAGTTGCATGCTTGCCATTTTGATTTGCCTCTCCTTCAATTCCGTGGTAATACCTATCAGCACCCCAAGGATTTAAGACGGTAATAGGCATCTCTGTTGACTTGACATAGACCACCCTGCATCAAAGTCCCCGCCTCCGCCAACACTGCCGAACCCTCACACTACACACCTTCAAATATTTCGCAAGACTGAATCAAGTTAACGGAGCCTCACTTGGCGGGACTACTATCTGGGGTCGGCCTGCATTATTTATAGGAACCTAACTAAATGGTTTGGTACGGTTTGGTTCTGTTTTCGGTCCTCACCCTTGATGTCGGTTCTTCTCGTTCAAAAAAGCACAAAGGTCAACATTATTATACTAAAAACATCTTAAACTCTTGTCAGGCATAATGTTATGAAAAGCAACTAGGTGTTCGAAGCATGCACTGAAGTTTCGTCATGAAAATAATGGAGAGTTTAATTTTATTTTAATGTGCGATGTGAAATCTCGTTTCTCCTTTCTGACTAAACAAGGGCACGCAGCCAATAAGTTCACTAAAATGATCTATGCCTGAATTAGGTATTCCTATATTTCAGGCAGAGGAAGGTTTAATAAAGAGGCGTAACGGTTATGTTAAGCTACATTTTTGATATTTTTTTAAATTTAATAAACTTTTGAAATAATAATATCAGTTTTATTGACTCTAAGGAAATGTAATTATTTAACACATCGAAAATTATACTTATATATTTCAAGGTAGGTAGTCAGATAGGACTCATTAGGTGTCAACAGGGAATGTCCCATTCCAACAAAAAGACACTTGTTAATATAGAACGTCACTAAAGTTGAGGCGTTTCCGTAAAACAACGTCTAATATTCACTACGGACCCACTTTTTTCTTCGTTCTTTCACTATAAAACGTCTTATGTTGATATGGAACTCACTATATCGTGTATTAAAAGGATTATAAATACACAATACCTGTCATTTAACTAGTCTAGGGTAATATAATAACATACCAAAAAATCAAAATGTCAAGTATCGTAGTTTTAGAGTTACACAGAGTTACACAAGTCAACAACTTCTACAAGCTCTACTGAAAACCATCAATCTTGCAAATCGGACTTTATTCTTCGGATGAGTCGAAATATCAATTAACTTACATTTTCATTGTTGAACATTAATACACAAATTATAACTTTCAGCATCACACAGTTGGATTCTCAATTATTAAATCACATTAATTAAACAGAACAACACTCAGAGCACAGCTTTTACCTTATAAAACGATTGGATAATAATGACCCCGAATGTGAGGGTACATCTGTTTTTATAAACTTAGAATTGTACCACTTCCAACAAATATTGCCGCCATAATTGACCAATGGCAGATTGTCATACAATTTAGCTAAATAACTAATGAAATAAGTAATAATAAACAAATCGTATGTAGTAGAACCTTTTTAAAACTTGATTACATCATTTAGAAATTTAGTTATTATTTATTTGTCACCTTTATTAAATTCGATACAATATTTGACTATCAACTGTTTTCGTTCGGAAATCAGTTGATCGTAGTTTTAAATATATTTCTATTATTAATTACATAGGAGCTATGTATCATAAATTCATAAATCTAACACGTGCATGGTTTAAAGTAACCTAACACGAAGGTTCGAACCTAACCTGTCCGTGTCGGAGTGCCCACAAGTCCCGAGCTCGCTTCGCTCGCTCTTGGATCCCAAGTTTTAATAACAATTCCAATCATGAAGGCAAACAATCAAAGTCCAGAGGACCCATCATTGAAATTCTTAATAATATCCTTATAACTAAACTATCCTTGTCGGGGTACCTTTTTTGTGTAAAAAATGATTCTAAATTATGTGCATGTATACATTTCATTGGACGTGACTGTATTTCTAAAATATGATAATATAATTAAACTCGACATTAAGGTAATAGAAACGGGACAGAAAACTAAGCTCGACATAGGGGTAATAGAAGCAAGACAAGGTTTTCAGCTCGACGTAACGGGACTCGACATAAAGGGAATCAATCGAATCTGGACATCTCAGCGAAAAAAAGACACTTCGGTTGTTTAAAAACAAAACAGCTTTTCATGTAAAGGCTAGGTTGGGATGATGGTACCTAAAATTTATTTACCATGAAGTTTTGTTCACTCATTTCCTTACCACAAATTGTGTCATTTACACGAATATTTAATTGTTAAAACAGTAAATTCGCAGTACATTTATCAGATAACTTTTTCATCGTTACTTTATCACATCGTTGGAGACAAAAGAGTGTCACAGACGGACAATTTGTCTTCAATGTAAACCTCATTATGTATACTCGATCCTTTCTTCTTGAGACAATTTCCTTCGCTCCCGTTTGACTCTCGGAAACCTTTTGAAGGTTCAATAAATATTAAGATTAAAAAGTATCTGTGTCTACCAAGATGTCTGCTTCGTGATACTGATTGACACGAGTTTCTGATAGTGATGGTCATGTCATCTTGGAATATTGATTTTGAAGTTAACATCAAATTCCCAGAAATTATGTTTTATATCTCGGCTTGGGCCATTACTGCTGAGCGCTGGTAAAAACGTTCTATTTTTATGATATTCCAGGATTCATTTATTTTATTTATCTTTTTTTAATTGAGGTCCGGATAAAGCATAATTATATTTTATGTATGCTTCTTCGTAAAATGGAATTTAATCGAAATTCGATATTAGATAGAAAATTGAAATCAGTGTCTTCGTTGGTGTATAAATATCCCTTTTTTAATAAAAGAAGAATAAGCAAGTATCATTACAAAAGTCAGCTTCAAAATAAATATAAGTGGATACTCAACATCGCTGTTGAATTGCTTGGCACTTATTATTGTTTACTCAATAGACAATTATTGATGTGGGTTTTCAATATTTTAAACAAACAAAACTGTTTTTTTGGATCATGTTAAAAATGGATAGATATTCAACCCAAACAATTTACCTTGTCATATTTTTTATAGAAAAAGGTTAATATAGGATGTATAGTGTAATAAACTTTTCACATACCAGTACTCAGTAAGCATTTTTGTAAAGCAATAGTATGATCACGGTCAGACAATTTATACTTGCGTGGCGCTAGATTCATACCAGTAAGAAATCACAGAGCTGTTGCAGATGAAGAAAAGCTTGCTCTAAATCAGAATACATCACAGCCGATTCGATAACTGAGAGCAAACGCACGCCTCCTCCCACTACTTCTAACCACCATTGTCCATCTAGTCACGTGTAAGTCCTAATGGGTACGTACAATCGAACCACCTTTCCACCTGAAACGATAGCCTTACCACTAGCATTCCCGACGTGCTAACCATTCTCCGCACCATTACACATTTATATGCCGTATTATTAACGCAGTAAAGACGTGATTCGCTTACAGGATCATCCCTTCGATTGTATCATTAAGTGCGATTGTACAAATTGAGTGGAGTTATGACGCGGCATGAAGATTCGTGGAAGCACCCTCGCGAATCTTGAATTTGTAAGGGCAAGTTGGCAGTCATCGTGGTAATAAATGATCTTGTTGAAACGCTACGCCGCAGTATAGGAGGTCGTTGGCTTACTGAATAATGGCAGCTAGTATAATTAGCATAACTGCTTTGTACTTCTGCGTAAGTATATACGAGAAAATGTTGCGCTTTAAAACTGTCAACCGCAGTCGGCTAGAATTCTGATCGCTTCGTTTTCTTTCACCCTTCTGATCCCTATCCCCCCAATCTCCCCTAGGCCTGTTGCATCTCCCTCTTTATTTAATACCCTCAAACATTCGCAGCCTTAAAATTTATTGCGGGGAGATGCAATAAAAGTTTCAACTTCGCTTTTTTCATAGTTGTACAATATATAGGGTTTGAGGAAACTTAATTAAAATTTCCGTTCGAAGTCGTGGTTTATTTAAGAAAGGGTATTTGCATGAAAATTGGTACCTTAGTTTGGGAATGAAACTATTAAATTCTAAACGAAGCTAATCAGTGTTACATCGTTATCAGGAAAGGCTGACAAAGTAGATAAAAGCCGTCTAGGCTAGCGAATTATATTTTGCTCATTATGAAATGACAGGCCAACGGAGTAGCATTTACAACTGGTTGAATATTCGCTTCATAGTGTACATAAAAGGGTCAAAGGCTCAGGTGGCTTTGACGAGGATTCCGGGATCACCGACGGAATATTTTGTCAGTTCCGGTTAAGACTGTTCAAATCGACTTTGTGTTTGTTTTGCCGCTCAATGGACGTGCCGCTGCCGTTGTCGTAATTGAGTCTATAACCACTTTCTGTTGTTTCGACATTCAGAAAGGACTCGAGAACAATTTAAAAGTTTTACAATTAAATGAACAAAACCATTTATTTTGAAGAGCTTATTTTATAAATGGATTATTAATAAAAGGATTTTCATCTAATTTATCGGTGACGGATTTTTTTTTTAAATTTTATATAGAATTCTTAAATAAAGAACTAGGATATTTATCTGGGCTTTTTCAACAACTTATACAAAAAATATCTTGAAATCTCTATTTCTCTCTGTTCCCTTGGTCAAGATTTTGTTTGCTATCTAGGTAGGTTGCTTGCTGGGTCCATTGTAAACAAAACTTAATTAACCTAATGAACTCGATTTCCAAATGTAATTTATTGAATACATTGTATATAATAGTCGTTTTATCTGTAGACAACGACGTGCAGAGGTGACAGTACGAGTTCATGGTGTAAACGTCTACTTCGATTTAAAAATTAAAATCCTTTTTCCCACCTTAAAATCTATACATTCAACAGCGAAACGCCACTCACTGAACACAAAATCTCAGAAACTACAAGTGCTAGGAATTTCGAATTTTGCGACGTAAGTGCTCACTAAGACGTGATTTTGCAAAATTCGACCGTTTAAAGCCTTTGTCAAACTGATAGGCGAGGCGAATGCGATCCGAAGCGTTTTTACCCGACTGCGCCAGGAGGGTTATGTTTTTCGAGTGTATGTATGTATGTATGTTTCTGTGTGTTGCTCTGCAGCCTAAACGGCTTGATGGATTTTAACTTGAGAGGTGTCGTTAAATTCGTCTTAAACGTGAGAGTGTCACTGGGTACATAAAACTGGCCAAGTGCGAGTCGAACTCGTGTGCAAAGGGTTCCGAACTAAAAATATTTTTTTTAAATCACTCACATTCTATCAAGTGGGGTATCAAATTAAAGGATTTTAAAAATGGTTTACCAAAATATATATAACTTATATGTTTCGATTTAATTTGGACTGATAAATGCTAACAAAAACTAAAAATAGTAAAATAAAATAAATATTTAAAAAAACAAAAAACCCGACTGCGTAAAAAAACTAAAAAGAAAGAAACAAGCCCAGTAGTTTAGAATTCACTCATTCACACTCACAGTCGGGGCCCATTCAAATTATACCAATCAAATCTTCCCAAGGGGCCCCATAGTCTATGTGACTGGCTTCAAATAATTCCATAGGTACATTACAAACAAAAACGCTTCGGCACGCATTCGTTTCGCTTGTCAGTTTAACAAAGGCTTAAAGTTGTTGTTTTTGAAAACGCGGGCAAAGCCGCTGACCACAACTAGTTCACATAAAGTAAATTCAAAAACAAAATAAGTAACGAGAGTTGAGCAACAAATCGCTCATTTTCCTTTCAAAACTCACGAAAGATCGATGGATGAATATTAATATTATGTATAACAAGCCAAATTGATATCTAAAGAGTAATATTTTGAGTGTACGTGACTTGTTATGTTGTTATGTATGTACTTGGTATTTGGTAATCGAAATGATTGATTACCGTGAGTGTACAATGGGGGTTGGAGCCATCTCGCAGCGAGGGGAGCCAATGATCGATGCTCGTAGAGCACTGCCAATTATCATAATCCAGTGCTGGCTATGAATGTATATTTGAGATGTATAGAACATACTCATCGCTCTTGTAATTTGGATTAAGGTAAAGAGGATTGAGAGCAATGCTACCTACCCCATTGGTAATGACCCCGACTTAGAGTTGTAGGTCACGGCTACGAACCCAAACAGATACTTTACATACTTTGTGTAATTTATTTTATAACCACTGCTCTCAAAACAGGCTTGTCCTAGAACTAAAAATTCAAAGAGATGTGACATCAATCACAGCTATTTTGTAACGTTCAGGAGCTGACTTGACCCAACGAATATATTTGTTTAAAGTCATCGCAGATTCTATTAAATTCGAACAGTGTCTCGTTGAGAATTCGAGATGATTTTCCTATATGATGAGGTCCCTACGTACGACTTTAGTATCCAGGCGACTATCGCAACACAAATCCAGTGCGGGTGGCCTTAAGGACCTTACTCCTAAACGTAAACAGAATATCACTACTGGGCTCGCTTTGTGGATCAAAGCGCACTCCCTCTCACAGGCAACCCTGTGTCCAACAGTGGGAACATTATAGCATATATGTTGATATTACAATGATGAAACAAAATCGCTATTTTTTCTAACCCAGCAGCATTATATCAAAAAATATTTTGTCTATGTAAAAAAAAGAAGCACAAGTTATAAATAACACGTAACAAGATAATAATAATGTTTCCTTATCATCAGTGAAAAAATTGATTATTTGATTGAAAAAGTTAAAAATAGGACCGTCGAGAGATTAATCTGTAAAATGAAATTCAGTAATGCCGCCGGTTTGATTTTGTTCGTAAATAATTTTATAACGAGGATCCTAATCCGATTGTAACCGAAGTACCCGGGAAACAATTGAATTGCTTGTCGTAAACTTAGGCTGTTAGGAGGCTCTAACACGGCTTTTCACGTTGTAGTGATGTAAAGTAAACGGGAACTTCGATGGAAAAAAATTGTTCCTTGTTAGTACACTTATAGAGGCACTTTTTCATTTTCCATACAAGAAACGTTTATCTTGTGCTAAGGCTTTCAAACGTTTTGCAAATGTGGGGCATTTGGCAACTTCTCGTATGGTTCGTATTTGAACAGTCAGCACAAAGGTCGCAGCCAGGATACGCAGCGCCCCATCGATTTATTGGAACAAGAATTTTACGGACACATGAAAAAGCTGCTGTCTAAAAACGGAAATAAAATTTATTGAATGTGTATCCTATTCCTGACAGAAAAGCTACACGAAGATAAAAATATTTATAACTTTATTCCATTGCGTTTTCTCTGGAGACTTTCGCAGTTTACGCCGATGACGTTGTACATACGAGGCAATGGAGTTTATTGAACTACAAAAGTTCGTGATTCTGGCTTTAATGTTACAGATACTTTCGTCGTAGAAGTAAAGTAGAACTTTCAGCTGAGCTTTGTCTAAGATTTATAGTGAAGAAAGAAAATTCTAGTATGTGAAGTTACAGGAAAGGTTGTATTTTCTTAGATTGTGCCGTGGGACGTTTGTAGATCACTAGATTTCGAACGCGGCTTCAAGTGCCTCCAAGACTAAAAAACTATCTCACAGTAACGTTTTAAATATAACTATGATACTGAAGGGTAATGTAGCTACACGGTGCTCAGAATACGCATGCTGAAGTGGATGTGGGTGTGACTTTCACGGCCCATTCACGGTCTCCACTCTAGCACATGGAGCAGACATGTGCTAAAGTGGAGAGCCGCGAATGGGCAAATGTAGTGTAGGAAAGCCATAAAAGTAACTAAACTAGTAACCTGTCAGTGATCCTTAATATTTTCGCTTGGCCGGATAGATAAATTTTTTTAGCAATTTTTAGAATCAAATCAGCAATTCCAAAGGTTACCCGCTACATTTAAAATTGTAAAATGTACCTCTTTATAACACATATTAGTATATGATCTATTGTACATACAAATAACTAAAATATAATAAAACTAAACTAAACTATCACAATGCAAAAGCCAGCCCCTGGGGCCTTGGGTGACCAGGCGTTTTGATATGAGTTTAGTATTGAGTGCTCACAGCCTTTACAAAGAAGGCTGGAAGCACTCGGACTCCATGTTCCTAAAGTTTCAACCCGAAACAGCTCGAAAAAATAGTTTCCACTGAGGTGACTATATTGTGCCGCTTGAGGTTATACATTTCTATAAAAAAAGTTGTCCCACACTAGGAATTTCTCCTGTTTCGTGGATGCGTTTACAAACATAGAAACTCACATACATAAAAATACCCAGACCTGGACAACTACTTGTAGGTCATAGAAATATTTGCTCCGTATCTATGGGAATCAAACCCCCGACACGCTGCACAGCAGTCCAATTGCTCAGCTACTGCGCTAACCGTGCCGTCATAATAATATACAGGGTGGAATTTTGCAATGCCACCTGGAGGGAAAGTACTCTTAATACTGCAGATAGAAAATTTTACTCAAATCCGTGAATCGAACCGGCTAAAACCTGAAAAATTATTGGTATTGCAATAAAAGTACAGGGTATATTTTTTTTCAGATTTTAGCAGGTTCGATTCCCGGGTGTGGGAGAAGAGAATTTTCGAAAATCTTTGAATGCAGTTTGCTTTCTATTCAAAAATAAAGGAATGTTTCCTTTGAGTAATTTTTTTTTATCTGCAGTATTAAGAGTACTTTCCCTCCAGGTAGCATTACAAAATTCCACCCTGTATAAGGTAGCCGTGAGATATAAGATTATTTTATTAAGAGAGGGAAGTTAGTACTCGATCAAAGGTCCGTTCGGGTGAGACCTACCCTATTGAATAATTGTGGCATATCAAGTATTTGGGTCAGACCAAGAGGTTAACATGAAAATTGTTGATGAGGTTACGTGTTTGTGGCATGGTAAAGTGTACCCATTAAGTAATAATTTGATTTAATACAACGTTAAATTGAAAGAGAATTTTCTGAAATTTTTCTTGTGTTTTCAGGAAATTCTCTTTTACATAATATTCTAAAGCTGAAGAGTGTGTTTGTCTGGTTGAGGGCGCTAATATCGGTAATATTTATATCGTCTAGAAGTGATCGTTATGTTTGTTAACGGTACCCAGGATACAGGAGAAAACCTCCGTGTAATCTAACCCAGGCAAGTACCCAAATGCCTTTTTCAATTTATATATTATGTACTTTCTTAGTTTATCATGAAAATCAGTGATATCAGTGACGGAAAACATCGTGAAAAAAGTTGCCAGAGGCGACTTAATTGACTGTGAAACCAAAAGATGGTCACATCCTCACACAAAAAAGAAAAAAAGCCCACCACAACAAAAGTCAACAGGTTGTATACCACGGATTCTACCGTCCACATTACATTACATACCGCAAGAGTCGTCCTATCAGGACTGGATTTCTATGGAGAAAGAGACAAAGTCACCACTCAACGATTTTTTTTTGGGACAAACCCACCACACTATTCCCAAACTACTGCAGCTCCTGAAAGCCAGAATCAACAGTGGGAACCACCAGAAAAGCGCCGAGACAATGAAGCTCGACGTGTCCCGGAGAATGAATTTACCTGTCTTGGATCCTGCAACGAAATTAATCAGAAAAGAATAGTGGAGGAGAAATAAAAAACCACTCAACGATTGTGAACGTTATTCAACGCAGTACTCCATGGAACAGTAGGATGTTCTCGAAGATGGCGGAGTTTTTAGTGGGTCCTAGCCCTGATCCCAAGACGTGTTATAAGCGTTGAGCATTTTCTACGTTCAGTAAAAAGTTTATGAGACTAAGGCCTGAAACTGCGTTAAGCGGATGCCCGCGCGGTTCAATACAAAAACGCTCCGTCGCGGGGACCCGCGCGTGCATATTATTTTGTATCGAACCGCGTGGACATCCGCTTAACTCAGTTTCAGCCCTAAGAGATCATCATTATTTCAATCTGTTGCAGTCAATGATTTATATAAATTAACTATAGATACGTTGTCCGCACTCTAAAATGGCTACAAAAAATGAAGCCAATTGGCCACATTGCGCTTAGTTGCGTCTCCCTCCCGCCGTACGGTGTCATATTTTCTTTCTCTTTCTTCACGCGTATAAGTAGTTCTAGTATTGTCGGTTCTAAATTTTTTTAATAAACACACTTCTAATGAAAGTGAACGTACAAGACTCGATATCATACCCACCTTGAAGTACCTACAAATATACTTTAAGTGTCAAACAGTTGCCACAAAGTCTGACGGCCTCGTATCTTCGCTCGCAGACACCTACAGGGATTTGAGGATTTTACTCCAGAATTATTACAGAAACTTCGTAATAATTTTGAGTAGACACCTAAAGGTTTTAGTTTTGATTGAGTACTGCGATAACACTCACCCTCATGGGACAGCGGTTCATTTATTATAGGTATCTACAAGTAAATAGGTGTTGCTACAAGAAAATAGAGGTAGGCCTGATAAGCACCATGTTTTCGGAGTCTGGCGCTCAAAAGTTTTTACTGTGTTCCGTCAGTATGCAGGAGTTCTAATAGAGGGTTTCAATGCAAGTTTTAGCCGTCAGTGCAGTGGTGCTACAAGCGTATAACGTAAACAACGTTCAAATGTAGCTTCGAGTGTGTAGTTATATTATCTGTGGTGTAGTGTATGTCAAGTTCATCATACAGTAATGTCTTTGTCAAACTGAAAAGCGTGCCGAAGCGTTTTTGTTTGTAATGTATGCCTGTCACATAGACTATCGGACCGCTTTCGCTTTTTTATATTACAGGATTCGGACCGCATTCGCTTCGCCTTGTCTGACAATAGCTTAAATGATATCATGCGCTGATAGCGCCATCTGAGCCGAGCTTTACGTGAAATGCCCATTCTTTCTGGGTGACGAGCTTGACCCATCTTCTGGGCGAGATTGAGACCCAGAGTAAACCCATTTAAATGAAAAAATTAAACGCGTGTATTAGAGAAAACGGCCGTGATGTTTTGTGTAATGTATGTAATAACATTAATTAATCCACAAACCACAATATTGAACAAATGAACAAGGTGGTCTGATTAATTTTATTATTTAGATACTACTTTTGGTACTTGCCTAACAAATATAATTACATTTTATCCAAAAAACTCTCGTTGAACTGTAAATCCAAACCATTGTTTTAAACACAGTAACTGAATGTTTCAATAAATGGAAATAATTGCAAAAGAACCTGAAAGAGAAGAATTGTGTAAAAAAGATTTACGAACTGGATTTTAATTAACAAACGAAAGAGTATGAAAATAAAAGTAAACTTATCTGTACATTTGAAGTGTTTTTATTTTGATTGTTTTATTTCCTGAGACACACCATTTTTAATTGCAATGGCTCAACTTTTGTTTCATAGAGCGTGAACTTTAGTGTGGAGAGGGTGATCCTTTGACTTCAGGAGTCGACTGTTAGTTGAAATAAATAGACCGAAACGGGGCTGAATGTGTGAAGCTCAAAATAGTGCCGAATAGGTAATCTTAAAAAGAAAAATAATGTAACTGTTCTGCAAAGAAGGAACCAAGCAAAATGTAATCATGCAAAAAAATTTAATGTCACCATGAAAATGTCATCACAATCATCGATTGTACTATTGGTTAGAATCATGTCACGCGTCACTTGTTGTTATATACGACCTGTGGTATATAAGCATAAACATACTACATACTTAACAGGGCTTAGGCTTAGTGTTAATAGTTATGATAAGTGATAACACGCACTCAAAGTTAAAAGTATATTCCACTTAGCTCTTGAGCGCCACGTCTATTGCACAGGCAAAAACTTTAGATCTTACGAAACTAAGTTTAGTTGCTCGAACTATTTATGTTTATATTTCGGATGCTTGATTTAAATGTTTGATTTATTTTGTTGATCTAGATCTAGAACATTTATATATAGAAATACCTACGTTTGTAGAATTTCCAAATTGAAAAAAAAAATCTACGTTCGTTTCGAAACTCAGCTGCGCTAATACAAAATATAAAAAAAACGTCGTCTGCGCTAGTCTCACGGAATTTCGAATCGGAATTCCAAATAAGGAAAACGTGTGTATACAGCCAGCTTAAACCTCCGAAACAAGAAATATTTCGTCGGTTATAATGTGTTATTGTTTCATAGAAAACTGGTATTTCTATATCGCAATAAGTTGAACTGGATGAAGCTGAAAATCAGTATTTTACATGGAGCGAATGCCTATTTGACATCGACATTCCAGTAACTGTTCAGACCTTCTAACCTTCTAACAGTTAATAGTAGTCTAAGATCTACAAATAACAGCCTGAACCAACGGCTTAACGTGTTTTCCGAGGAACGGCGAGGAATCTCGATAAGATAAATGGTCTTGGTCACCCATCCTATTTCGGCCAGCGCGGCTTATGTTTGAAACATGTTTTAAAACAAATACCATATTTTGTTGGCTGTTTCAATCTCAATAACGTTTTTAATGTTCAGCATTAAGGTTAATTGCATGTTTCATAAAATACAAGTAATCAAACTAAGCGGCACGTCAATCCATTCATCAGCAAATACATTATGTGTAGATGTATCTGGTTAACCATGCACAGTATGCAATAACATTCCAGCTCTAGGCTAATTAATAACTGTGCAAATATAATTTGTCAAATATGTGGCAACACAGGCGACCCCGCGTGAGGGCACATAAACAATAGGTATAATTTGTAACCCGCCCCCGACGGATCAGAAAGGCTAAAATTAAATGGACCGACCCCCGGAAAGGCCATCGGTATGGAATGTGATCGTTTTGTTCTAAATATAAAATATGTGACTTGATTATCATCTGACGCATGTCCTGTTCACAATTTAGGACTTGTTTAATGTTAGTAGGTATTTTTATCAAATTGATGCTAGACAAGTGGACTTGTCTTGTATCCCAGTTGTTATTGTCTTTTTGTTCCTATTAGCCTAGTTTTGCTCTGTCTCCTGTTTGATATGGAGAGAATGGAAACTTCGTATTTTTCTGCTCCTCCACTATTCTTTTCAGATGGATTTTCCGTGGGATATTCATAAAAACCGTGTCATGTCTATGCCTTTTTTCTTTGGTAGGGGGTTGAAGAGTTATTAAAACATTTATATGAAGTATAAGTATGTAAGCAAAAGCTGGAGCACAGCCTAAATTGCCAAAATTCTGAAAGTTTGTATTGATCGATGTTTGTTACTCAAACGGCTGAATGAGTCTCGATGAAAGTTTCAATAATGCGGTTATAGATTTTACGTTTCCCTGTCCCTAGCATAATTTCAGAGTAACAATTCTTCGTTTCCAATTATCCTACAAAATGTGCACAGCAAAGAGTGGAACTCACTACCTGGCCTGCGTTTGAGATCCCGAATGAATACAATCCGAAACTTCGAAGCTTCGTCGGTGTAAGTTTTCAAATCTCACTTTGTCTCTGTCACCTGTTTTTTTTAATATTATGGTAATATCATCAAATGAGTCCTCCCCGGGGCGGGACGGGAGGGACTGCCAGACTTGTACTGACTAAAATCCACGGTGTCCGTCTAATAGCCCCTTACGTTCCGTGGTCACGGTTAAGTACCTGATAAGACATTCCCGCGACCCCGGCAGGCTCTCTACAGTGGCCCCACCAGATTGCTGACAGCTCTTTGAGGAGGATGGCGAGTAACCCATTACTCGCCGTCCGCATGCCCTGTCTGTCACCTCTAACGTAGATTAGATTAGATTTTACCCGTGGTGCTAGGCAACTGGGCTTCTCCCAGTTGTAATGTCCCTTTGTGCCTATTGGCCTTGTTTTGTTCTGTCTCCTGCTTGCTTGGAGGGAAGTGGAAACATATTTTTCCTACTCCTCCACTATTCTTTTCTGATTCATTTCGTTGCAGGATCCAAGACAGGTAAATTCATTCTCCGGGACACGTCGAGCTTCATTGTCTCGGCGCTTTTCTGGTGGTTGCCACTGTTGATTCTGGCTTTCAGGAGTTGCAGTGGTTTGGGAATAGTGTGGGTTTGTCCCATAAAAAAAATTAACGTAGATTAGAGTCAAAAACAAACCGTATGTAAACCAAAATCTCAAAATTGTCCGCAACCTTTAATTTTTGTTATACGAGTAATAGGGAGTTTCACTGCGAGTTTTAGCCGTTATTGGCGCTACAAGCGCATAATGTAAACAACGCCAAGTGTGACTTCGAGTGTGTAGTGAATGACAAGTTAATCATACAGTAAATGACATCATGCGCTGGTAACCATCTGAGCCGAGCTTTGCGTGAAACCTCCCATTAACTCGATATTTTTTGTAAAAGGTGTAACGAAAGATATTTTCGTTGTCTATATTGGACATAAAACTCAATTTTCTAGATCTAAAGCAGTCATCTGTTATATTTTATTATACATTTGAAATTGCTTTTCAAGTTAAAGCCAAATAACTTTATCATCGGATCACTTAACTTATAATTTTATTCTAAGTTATTTTATATGCAAAGATACCACTTATGAAAACAATGTTATCTTAGGCTTTGTAAATCGATTCTTAAAATTAAACGTTGCGTGACTTCAAAACATTTTTTTTAAATATTAAAAGGGTAAACTGAGTGACATTTTTACAATTTGAATATAAGGCGCTTTCTCCACGAGCGAGAGAATCGCGGCGAGTTCGTCCTTCTATCGTCGGAGAATCTCCACGACGAGCGATTATTCCGCCAAGCGTATCGTCACGACTCGCACCGGAAACGCCGCGCGCGCGCGACGACTCGCAGCGGAATCGCCGCGCGCCCTCGATGAGTCGTTGTGCTATAGTTCTGTTTTGTTTCGCTACTGGTAACGCGCTCGCTGCAGCGAGAGCGCAACGTTAATAGGATCGTCTACCGAGCGCTCGTCCATACTAAAAGAGAAAACGTTTTCATACCCCTAAATGTTATCCTATCTCAATGATTTTTTAGAATGCTTCCTACACAGTAAAAAACTAGGTTTATAGGTTTTCTGTTTTTCAAAATTAATAATAGTTTGAAAGTTACAGGCGCCAAAGAGTTATTATTTGTAACATATAACTATCAAGTGCAGCTCATTGTTATGGCTGCGTTTCTACTGAAGTGGAGCGGAGCGGAGCGGAGAGCGATTTACCATCACACGGCTTGAATGGAGAAGAGATGTGGATTTCAAGCCATGTGATTGGTGAATCGCTCTCCGCTCCGCCTTAGTGGAAACGCAGCCTAACTCCACCATTTGTGAACCGATTTTCTACATTCTTTTTTATTTAAAAACCTAGTTCCTGACTTGATCTCATTGTCAGCAAGTCAAAATCTGATGGTGAAATCCCAGGAAAATCGAGGGCAACTCTCTATTATTGTAAACATACAATAATAGAGAGTTGCCCTCGATACCGAACCTAATCGAACCTAATAACAATTAGGTTCCCCAATTACTAAAGACGCCTGAACCAATTTGGAAAATTCTTCAGTTTTTTTAAGGGTCCCTTGGTTAAAAGTGGTAGAGTGGCACTATGATCATCAGGTCAGGATCTGTTGACGGGATCCTGAGGAAACTTGACGCTATTTTTTTTTCTGTTTGAAAGTGGTTTCCCTAACGGTCTCATTGAATTAGATTATTCTCTAATGAGATGTTACAGTAGTATTAGAAAGAAAACAAATAATAATTAGATACTTAGGGAGCTTACCCATGGCGCGTTGCGACGCGATTCAACAGATTCCAACTACAAGTGAAAATCAACCTTACTACTACGACATAATATGACATAAAACACGTTGATATCTACGGGTAGATGAAAACAAAACACGATCGCCACGACAACGTCAAGTCAATCGAATTGAATCATTATTTCTAAGTAGCGATAAGGTTGATTTTCACTTGTACCCTTACTCATTATAAACACAAAGTATTTCAATTTTCCCTGACCGTCCTGATGAAAATGCAAAATTTTTGCATTTGGGAAACTTAGTTTCGTAAAGCATCATTTAGTGGAAGGAACTATTCAGGTCTGTCATTTGCATCCGAGGTACCTAATTACGTTCTTGTGATGGTCTGAACGGCTTTCGGTAAACACATTGACCTCCTTACGGGTTATCTGCAGTTGGGTAAAAATCCGCATGAGCTCTTCAGATGAATAATTCTATACCTATCGTTTTTTTGTTGTTTTTTATATTATTTGTTGTTGTTGTCTTATTGTTGTTGTTGCTAGATGATATGCAACTCATTTAAGATGAATATTTTAAACATGACACTTGGAAGTAATTCGAAAGTACGTACCGTAAAAGCTAGACTTCTGCCAGCGACTATGCGGGAGCATAACACCGGTACAAACAGTAAAATTTCATCAAAATCGTTGAGAAGTTCTGACGTGATTGAGTAATAGTCATCCATCCATCAATTCATCAACCCAAACTTTACCATTTACAATATTAGATAGATAAGCTTAGACATGATTCATTTTTAATCATTCTCCTTTATCAAATATACATGACCAATAAATGTCATCTACATATATCGCATGGGTGTATTTCAAATCTATTGTCTAGTAATAATTTTACTTGGAGGTTGGTGGATATACAAGCACCCACTGATATAGACACTCAGTAAAATAAATACTTAGTAGGTAGTTTTGTAGGTCCACATTGTAGGCGATTTTCGATTGTTCACAAATATAATTTATTATTGTGTTGTTTCAAGATCATTTCTCTGATAAGAGAAATAAACTGAAGACGTCCCTTCGACCTTTACAGATCTATTTATTAACTTTTTTTTTACGTGGTTATCTTCAAGTGAGTCCTCCCACCCAGGGTAGAGCGGGAGGGACTGTCAGACTCGTACTGACTAAAATCCACGGTGTCCTTCAGTAGCCCCTTGTGTACCGAAATCGCGGTATACGTGTGTCCCGCAACCCCAGCAGGCGCGCGTGGAACACAACGCGCCGTCGACCCAAGCATAGTCCATGGTCGGATAGCGAGTCGTCCATTACTCGCCGCCCGCATGCCCGCGCCTTCGATGGCCGGAGATCGTCTCGCGACGTCCGCCGCCGTGGGCGTATACCACTGCGGCGTGGGTGAGGGGTGGACGCTGTCCTCTCCCTCGTGCGTCCCGCCTCCTCCTTCGCGAGCATGATTGCTTCGCAGAAGGAGGCGACCGCTTCCCACTCCGTCTCACCCCGCTCTAATAATAAACATAGGATTTATTTACTCAAAGGATTTTAAAGGACTCTGTTAATAGTTTACTGAAGTGGCAGTTGGCTGGCCATGTTTGTCAAATGACCAATGACTGGTGAAGCAGACGAGTCCTGGAGTAGAGACCGCATAGCTAGATAGACCGGCTGGGACAAATGGATGCGGAAGTCAGAGGATATGGTGATGTGGCGCAACCATGGAGAAGCTTATGTCTAGCAGTGGATTGCGATTGACTTCTTCTTCATCTTAGCGTGTCGATGGCAAATCATTTCATATATTTTGTTTGGCCCAAAATTCAGCTACGCGAAACCCGCTCACTGATGCAGTGATAAGGTCGTCAAGTGTACAGGTGACAGGACTTGCGGTGCAGGAGAGAATGTGATCATTGTCTGTGGGGACACGTCGAATATACCTACATTTAAGGTCTGGACCGTCAGTGAATCCCCATCTGTGGAGGTTATCTTTGCTGGTGCTGACCTGCGTTCGCAGTCTATTAAGCGATTTCCAAGTCGACCATGGTATCGCGTAACCAGGTGGAAGGCTCTCAGAAGGCTGCGATTGACTTAGTTGATTGATTGGTTGGTTAATAACGATAGTCAAGGTACGTACTCTTTAAGAGGAAACAGGGCCTCATCCCATATGAAGATAAATATCCCACACTCCTTCCACACGGTATAATCAACAAATACCAGTGAACTTTTGGAAATTGAAGGATTACACAGTAATAAAAGTCCAAACATATTGGCCGTACATGTCAATAACTATATTCCAAGTTGTTAGTTCTCTAGTCTAGCTATGAAGGACCATGCCCGGGTCGACGGCGCATCGTGTTCCACGCGCGCCTCAAAGAGCGTCAGCAAAATAACGGGGCCCCCTCTCAGAGGGCCAAAGCCTGCCGGGGTCGCGGGATTATTTCCTTACCGTGACACCTGAACATAACAGGCTACTGAAGGACACCGTGGATTTTAGTCAGTACAAGTCTGACAGTCCCTCCCACCCTGCCCGGGGTGGGAGGACTGATTTGATGATTTTACCACGCAAAAAAAAAAGTCCAGCTATGAAAGAAGTAAAGTTTAGAATAAAAACCGTATTTTTATTGACACTTTAAAAACTTTTTATGCTTAGCCATTAATGTCCCACTGCTGGGCAAAGGCATGCCCAATATTTTACCAAGTGCCATCACAGTGCGTGCCCATTATTATCATCACACCACCTAAAAAAATATTTCGCTATAAAAAAGTATCAAAAGTTTAGAAGAACAAAGAGCTTAAAACTCATCGTAAGACAGATTTAGAAACGTCCCCAAAATATCGCTCTGTTCAAAGAACTCGAAAACTTTCAACTTTCAAACTTTCTACGTACGAGTAGCAAAGATTCAGATAGGGAACACACAACGAAAGCAATTACGATATAAAAAAAAAAACAAAAAAAAAACAGTACACTTTGTTCAACTACCTACCTAGTTTAGAGCGACCTTGGAGAAACTCCTTACTCTTCAAAAATCTACCTTTAAGAAAAAACATCTGCTCTGCGATACAGAATGAAAGAAAAACAAGAATCAGCTGGTTATTTTCACGTACCAGCCATAAAAATTCAGGGTACTCGTACGTGATAGTGTAGGCTTAGTACCAACAGAAGTTCGTCTTCATACAAGGAACGAAAAGGTACCGAGCTCACATAAGAGCGACCACGATAAGAGGGTGAACGATTATGCCACAATATGGCGCCATAATTGTGACGTCACGCATGCATTCCAACATTTACGCGCTCCTAAATGAACAATTATTGTCATAACAAAATAACACTACAAGATAAAAATGAAAATAATTTTATTTAAATAGCATGTTGTTTTTTATAAACGTTATTTTTAAGTGACAGTGATGTTTTTTTTTTTTTAGCGTGTTAAAATCATCAAATGAGTCCTCCTACCCCGGGCAGGGCAGGAGGGACTGTCAGACTTCTACTGACTAAAATCCACGGTGTCCTTCAGTAGCCTGTTATGTTCCGGTGTCACGGTAAGGAAATAATCCCGCGACCCCGGCAGGCTTTGGCCCTCTGAGAGGGGGCCCCGTCATTATGCTGACGCTCTTTGAGGCGCGCGTGGGACACAACGCGCCGTCGACCCGGGCATGGTCCATGGTCGGGCAGCGAGTTGCCCTTTACTCGCTGCCCGCATGCCCGCGCCTACGGTGGCCGGAGATCGTCTGCTGACGTCCGACGCCGCGGGCGCCTACCACAAGTGACAGATGTTGACAAATATAGGTCTGCAAGAGATGTGCCTGCGTTTTCACTCGGAATCAAACCTTCTGTTCATACTATTTTATGGATAAAGGAAAGCCTAAGTCCTCAATGCTCTAAGTCTGAAAGCGAGTAAGTTGTTCATATTTTCTTACTTATCATAACAGTTGTTTTTTCAGGCGCCTGAAGGTTTTATATGAGCAGGTGTATATTTTTATGATTTAGCTACTTTGCATTCACATTCTGTGTTCATATTCTTAGACACCAAAATGTATTTAGATATCAAAACTAGGCATATCACTAAAAAAGCTTACAGAAATAATGCAAGTATTTCCAATTATTTTCATTCACGACATTCATTCTTTTCATTCTCATTTTCTATTTCATTCGATCCTCTTTTCATCTACTTTTTTTGGTACTTTTTGTGAAATTCTTGCATATTATTTTATTTTGATTCCAATCATACAGGCTACCAAGAATTATTTCAATTTTAATCATACAAGAATATACCTATTTGTTTGATCCCATGTATACGTTTTTAGGACTTCATTACGACATTTCAGAATTCCACGACGTATTTAAAAACATTTTATAAAACTAACAACCAATGATCCACATTGGCCTTGGATAGGTTGATGACATCATTATTATATTTTCTATAGCAGAAGTCAAATAGGTAGATTTATGAATTGTGTCACAGAAGAGACGAAAACGTATAATTTGCAAACGTAGGCGATAATACGGAAAATATTAAACGAGATGCTTCGACAACTGGCCGTAAAATTAGGTTCTTTTTTCGAATTTATGTCATTGGCATCCAATCTTTTTTAATGATCAATAGAAAATTATATACAATTTGGAGAGCCAGTGTGAAGTCGTTAAATATTAAATGTTTTCAATCGATCGTCTCAATTATTGCCACCTACTTTTTTTTACCATACACTCAAGTTTTGTTTTTGTATTTAAAAGGTTTCATTTCATCACTATCCCTGGGATTAACCACTCTGCACGACAACATTTTGACACATGACACATCAGCTGAGTCGACCGGGTGATTCGAAATTTGAGCTACTATAGTATGTGCCATTTAACACGGCAATAGCGGTCATTGCTCCGACTTTCATCCCGATATCTCAATATTAGCGATACTTCCTCTTCACCCGTACAAATCTGTCGCAAACAGTCGCAAAACTGACATCGCTTGAGTCTCATAATACATAAAAAATTACCACAAAAACAACACAATGCACAACCCAAAATAATAGAAAATCTAGCAAACGTACCCTACGAAATATTTTTTTTATAATAGTGTATTTTCGTTTTTACACAAGTTTATCACACTGAGACAATTTAACAAAAGTAAATATATTATTATGCATCATTTAATTTTGCATTAACCTATAATACAATACTGAGTAAATATAAAGTTAGTGCATATTGTATGGATATAAGTATATTAATATTTTTTTGATATCAGGATGGTAAAAACACCTTATTTTTCCTAAAATAAATTACAAAAACTATTTCATCACAGAAAATGCTACTTTTGATCATAAGTCGTTTTTGTTTTACGAAGTCATCGCGTCAGGGGTGCAGCACCCCCGGCAGCAGCCGCCATTTAGATTTAACATTTCGTGTGGAAGTTCATTTGCGTTCGGTCTGTGCAAAGACATTAAACTAAATACGAGCAATAGACGGGACATCACGAAGAAAGTTGTGATCCAAAACTTTTTACCATAGGTAAAAAGTCGCTCAGTCTAGTAGTCGCGTTGCTATGCAACGCTAGATTGTGCTACTGACACACGGCATCAATAATTTTGTATGACAATTTTCCCAATGCCCGCTCTATAGGTTCTTTTAAATCTCTTTGGGTCTGTGCTATAATTTCTTTGCTTTTATTGTTATCGTTGTTGAGTTTGTTACTGTTTTGTTTTTGTGTTCTGTGTTGTTATTGTTACTTCATTTGTTGCTTGTAAAGAATCATGGAACCAGAAGCTTGAACATCTACTGGTGAAACCAGTAAACGCCGTCGTCGTCCAAACATATTCTAACCTCAAGAAGGTTCGGAATCGATACCGTTAAAATCGTCGCCGCCAGCAAAAAGACAGAAGACGATTCTCACCAGCGGAGAACGTCTTATGATTATTAATATTTTTAAATATGTCCAAAACACCAAGCTCGAGGATAAATATTTAACTAACCATGATCTTGTCAAACGTACGTCAGAAATATGTAGGGTGAGTGAGAGATCGATATATCGGGTATTACGTGAATACAGAAATACTCATAAAATAACGCAACCTGAAGGTAAAAGGAGTAGACCAAACGTTCTCCAAAAAGTTGATGATTTTGATAAATCGGCAATTACTAAAACTTTTGGAAAAAAAAAAAGATTTTTCATACAAAATGAGAAAATGATCGAGTCCATCAGTGTGAAAAATCATTTTTTCCAAAACTTTTTGAACAAACATTGTTCAGTAACATGGGCTGAGTTACTCCACGAGAGGTTTTGCGCTATTAACGTTACACGTTCTATATACATTTGATTCTTTTGATGCCTGCGCATTCCACATTTTTTTATGATGATTCTTTCACAGTCCAGGCTGTCGTTTGTGGAATGCATTGCTTGTATCAGTAAGACAAGCCAAGTCACTGGTTTCTTTTAAAAGCTTAGTCTTAAATCATTTCCTTTCTCTCTAATAATACATATTTATATTTATGTATGTATGTGTATTTTATTTTATTATTATAAATGTTTGTGTGTATTGTATTTATATTATCGGTTATCTATTATTTGAAATGCATCACTGTCTACCCTCATTTTTTTTTAAAGTTCTTCAAGTCCATCATAATTGTCTGGAAGATCAGCCGATGTCTATTAGCGATAAGACCGCCGTTGTACTCTTAGTATTAATAAAAACTTTTTTTTTAAAGTACCGACTTTAAAAACAAATACAAAAAAGTGTAAAATAACTTTTCTTTCGGAAGTCGGTGGCTTTTGATTTTTATGTCATTGACTATTGCCACTATTTTTAAAAAAGTTTTTATTTTACCCTTTTTAGTTCAGACATTCAACAAAAATCTTCGTATAATCGGCAACTTTAGAAATTTATATCCAAGCGAGCAACAAAAACGGATCCATGCGGGTAACGTCACAAGACATCCAATATTATAGTATATTAAAACCTTCCCTAGACTGTAATAAACATTTTTCCGTAAACCGCATGAAAATCGGTTCAGACAAACGCGAGATAATCGTGAACAAACATACAATCGACTTTGAAAATCTACTATGATCCGCGCGCGGACGAAAATACATATGAAGGGAAAAGGGCCGTTACCTATCACTACATCCATTAAATCCGTCACACACAGTGGAACATTTTTTACGTCACGCGTAAATTTATAAGCACACAATTTGATTTCTTGAAATAAAAAATAATAATTTTGAATTAGAGCAACACAAGATTCACAACCCCTGTATGTCAAGCAGGCTGGTACCACGATACTGTAGCGATAGAAGCAACTATCGCTTATTAGTAGTTTTAGGTAACATTAAGTGTCATTATCGCTTAGTGATGAAAAACTTGGTAGGAGGGAGTGAATGACCTCTTTTGCCATGTTAAATGGTACATACTATACACAAGATTTTTTGTCAACTTTCAGCATCCAATTTTTGATCAAAAATATGTTACTACAGCTATTTCATTCGATAAGTTTGTGAGCAATATCTCTATGAACATGTTGAGGTCAATAAAACTGCATCATTCTGTTTTAAAATGTGTGTAACATACAAAATGCTACATCGTTCCAAAAACTAGGTAATTTAGATGTGCAGAAAAATATGTACATAAACAAGCTTATCACATGATAATAACGGTTAAACAGTGAAATAAATAAAATAACTTACTATATACATTATTAGGTTTGCCAGTGTTCATACATAATTTCATAAATAATAACGATCAAAGTCTGGATAAAAATTAGCAAAAACTATGTTGCAACATGACTCTTTTTAGTGCTGACCATAAACCCAATGTTCACAAAACGATTAAAAACGTTCATTCAGCCTAATCGATACTCGCAACATAATCGAACATGGAAAAAAAGTAAAACAAGACATAGAGCATGGACCGATTTTTCTGCTTATTTGACTATAGAAAGCTCAGTCCATGCAATAAGTCTATGAAACTAAATCTGAATCATTTTATAATATTTCAAGTATTATTTCGTTTACGCAATAATTTATTCAATTTTATGTTTTATATCTAATCTATCGAATATCTATAAACGAGCAATTCTTGTATATTTTATATTTATTTATATATAATCAGGATCTCGGAAACGGCTCTAAGGATATTCATGATAGTTACAGATTAGGGGTTTTTCGGCTCAAGAAATCGATTTATCAAGGTCCCAGGTTCAAGAAAAGCTCGGTTCCCAAGATATAGACATTTTAAAAACCGAGCGAAGCTTGGTCAACCCGATATTAGTAATAAATATCGGTGTTTCATTGGAGGCTAAACATGTGTGTCTTCTAAATTTAAATTCAATCATAAGGTTTTACCTATACCCATTTTGTGTTTTCGTTAATTAATTTCAATTTATCTTTTTAAAACGGATCTAAAAAACGTGAAAAGACAAACACCGGGTTCGGATCTAATGCTGAGAGATGGGAGTACTTCTAAATGATTCCTTGCAGTAATAAACAATTAGAATTTCCAACGGGGCGTGGATGGCTAAATTTTAAACTATGAGGAATAGCGAAAAATCCTAAAGGAAGTCTCGAGGCCGATTTGATAAAAATTAAGTAACATCATAAAAATTCAATTAATGAAATATTAATTCAGCAATCAAACTATCAATATTCTGTACAGTAGTAACATGCGACAAACTTGAGGTAGAAGGTTTTTTTTTAACCGACTTCAAAAAAAAAAGGAGGTTCTCAGTTCGATCTGTATGTATGTATGTATGTTTGTCCGCGATTATCTCGCGTTTGGCTAAACCGATTTTGATGCAGTTTTCAGGAAAGTGTTCATTACATTCTGGAGAAGGTTTTAGTATATAACACTAATAGATATCCCGTGACGTTGCCCGCGTGGATCCGTCTTGTTTACTTGGATCGTAGATTTTCAGGGACGATTGCATGTTTGTCCGCGATTATCACGCGTTTGGCTGAACCGATTTTGATGCAGTTTTTAGAAAAGTGTTTGTTACATTCTGGGGAAGGTTTTAGTATATAACAATAATGGATATCTCGTGAAGTTGCTCGCATAGATCCGTTTTTGTTGCATATTAGGATTGTAGATTTTCAAAGAAGCCGATTTTATGAAGATTTTTGTTGAATATCTCAACTGAAAAGGGAAAAATAAAAAACTTTTTTAAAAAAAGGGAACCGACTTCAAAACCAAACACAAAAAAACTATAAAATAACTTTTCTTTCGGAAGTCGGTGGCCATATCTCAATGAAATAATAAAAACATAGCCACCGACTTCCGAAAGAAAAGTTATTTTATAGTTTTTTTGTGTTTGGTTTTGAAGTCGGTTCCCTTTTTTTTTAAAAAGTTTTTTTTTAATAATTCGATTCTTACGAGGGACATGGAATCATTATTCCATTAATAACATTTCGCTACATGTTCACAACATAGTGTTCTCATTTCAAATTTTTATTATCACTTCGCGTGCAAATACATTAACAATTTTTTTGAAATTCGAACTTTAAGTGAGTTTGCGCGAATTTTGATTTTGATCTGCTGCTGTACACTGACTAAATTATTGTTTCAAGTATAATAATTCATATTTTACCAAATTATCATTACTTCACCGAATTTGATCCTTAACAGCGACATCGAATAGTGAAAAAATTTGAAAATATACTTAGCATTTTCTTTTTTTAAATTCAAAAGCTCGATTTCTGACGTGTAATACTTACATGACCAAACCAATCTCACGGAACAATTTTGTACAATAAAACAATTAATTTGGCTATCTTTTATTTGGAGCCGCGAGAGGGAGAGGACAGCGTCCTCTCTCCGCCCCAACCGCAGTGGTAGACGCCCGCGGCGTCGGACGTCGGCAGACGATCTCCGGCCACCGTAGGCGCGGGCATGCGGACGGCGAGTAAAGTGCAACTCGCTGTCCGACCATGGACCATGCCCGGGTCGACAGCGCGTCGTGTTCCACGCGCGCCTCAAAGAGTGTCAGCATAATGACTTAGAGGGCCAAAGCCTGCCGGGGTCGCGGTATTTATTTCATTACCGTGACCCCGGCACATAAAGGGCTATTGAAGGACACCGTGGATTTTAGTCAGTACAAGTCTGACAGTCCCTCCCGCCCTGCCCGGGGTGGGAGGACTCATTTGATGATTTTACCACGATAACAAAGAAAAAACTTTTATTTGGTAGGAAACAAACTCATATAATAAGCCTATCAAGGTCCAAGGCATTCTATATTCAATCAACCTTAAAAATTATAATTATTATTGTACAAAATAAAATGTACAGTAAAAATTAGCTAATAAATTAAAATGTTATTACATAATTTGAATAGCGACCACAGCGAGCGCATTCCTTATTCAAAATTTTATTTTTAAACAATTGCCGCGCATTCAAACATTTATAACTGACATTCTTCCTTTGTCTATTATTGTTTTTTGGGAATGACAATGTACGTAATATTATTATAAAAGCTTTAAACAATATTATAATAGATAATAATTGTATTCTAAGCTTAAAACAAATTTATTTTAATTTTTATTAATCGATTTCCTAGTTTCCTTATTTTTTTCACTCGAGTTGACAAAAAAATCAATTATGGAATCGATTAGAATACTCGCTTTCAGACATCATTACGATTAAAAAAATAAACATGGTTGTCGTTTACGAACACAAATTGAGTAGTGGTAATGAAAAATACGTGTTATTGGCCCTTTATTAGAGAATTACGCCAAGATCTGTACTTTTTTACGTTATTTATAACATTTGGCATGATATATATCTTAATAGTTATTGAGTATAAGCACGCGTATGTGATCAAAGTGAAAAATAAAAATGTAAACAAACAAAAGTGGCGCGAAAGTTCGAGTTCAGATATCAAATTCTTCATTACCACTGCAAATTTATGTTGAATGATGTATGAATTCGTTACAATACTAAATGAGAAGTTATTCATTCCTCCTATAATGATCCGTTGGATGTCCGAAAACCACGTTTTTTATGATTTTTAGCCCTACCCAGCACAGCCATCAAAATGGCGAAGATCGTATTTACACTTTTGGATTTTGTTACGGTAAATTAAGAAAATAAGCGCTAAATGTAGAAGTTTAAATTTCGTGAATAAATCAGATTTTTATTGAACATTCTTAATTAATGCGCACTCATAGGATTTTACGCAGGGAATATTATATTTTTTTAATTTATAATGAGGATGTCGTATGACTACAACGTCTGCCCCTTTTGGACCCACTATTGAGCCAGCGTAGGTTTACTTGTCGCGCCCATTTCGGGGGCGGTACCGAACTATACGGTTAAACTAGAATATAGCAGTACGTAGTGGACGTTGTAATACAACCGTACTCCCGCCAATTCTGGTCCGTCATCTGATGACAGCCGTCATTATGTTAACCATTCGGTACTCAGAATAATGACTAAAGCTTTAGTCATTATTCTGAGATTCGTTACGTCGCTCTGCTAGAGTGACATTCACCAACCAGTGTCATTTTAATCCTTTAGTAGTTCCTATTATAGTCTGCGTTACGAAGCCTTTGACGCGGCGCTAGTGTCTATGTCATTAAAAAAATGAAGTACCTACCGAATTATCCGCAGGGCATTAGTTTGTGGTGGCGCGAACTCTAAATTCCTATCAACGGACCACATCACTAGGTGCGCAGACAGGAAGCGTCAGCGCACCTAGTGATGCACTAGCGTCGTTGACAGGAGCGTAAGAAACTCTTGTTTGGACGGCTGGACGCAGATTCTCGTACCAATGAAAACAAACTTTGCGTCTGAATGCCTTAAATTTTTAGGTTCCATTGAGCACTTTCACGACACTATATCGGTGGGGTTTGTAGTTTCATACATTTCTAGGGAAAATGAGCGAGAGAAAATGATATATAACCCGGTTCATTGAAGAAAGGATTCTTAAATGGCGGCGCTTATCGTGTTCTCTCGCTCGCACACTAGTGCCGTCTATACTCACTCCCGCGCGTAGCGTAAGCAGAAAAAAAATAGTCTTGATGTCTTGACGCGCTCAGTGATCTTTTTTATGAATATTTACTATAGTTTCTGTTATTTTTCCGTTGTTACCTGTTGATTATTGTTGTTTTAATTTTGGTTTATTGTTAGGTTGAGTTTGAGAAATTATTGTGATCCAGTCTTGTTTTTATTATTTTTAATTTGAAAAAAACTTTAATTTGAAATTTTATATGCTAACTGTACTATCTGTCAACGCAAGTACAAGCCGCCATTTTAGAATCCTTTCTTCAATGCACCGGCTTATACCAGTGTCGTGTCGTTACCATTCTCGGGTAATGTGATAGCACTCATATGGCGTAGTACCAGCAGTTCTAAATCTCTGCAACAATCTTATCAAATCTTAAGTTATATAATAAAGATTCTTCACTGTTGAAACTCTAAAATAGGACTTAATTTTCCTAATTATGATGTCTAATTTATTTAGTTGATAAATGCATCATCATCTGCGTAGCCTTTTCCCAACTATATTGGGGTCGGCTTCCAGTCGAACCAGATGCAGCTGGATATCAGTATTTTACATGGAGCGACTGCCTATCAAACCTCCACAACCTAGTAACTGGGTAATACGATACCCTATGGTAAGACTGGCTGTCAGACTTTCGACTGTCAAAGATCTACATATGACAGCTGGGACCAACGGCTTTACGTGCTTTCCGAAGCACGGAGGAAACTCGCTATGACAGATGGTCACCCATCCACAGACCAACCTCGGCAAGCGTGGCTTAACCCGGAAGATCGGCCTGTGCGGCTGTAATTATTTAGTTACGAGCTCCTAGTTGATAAATGCACCATTGGATGAAAAAAAAATATAGGGTAGCGTATTTTTTTTAACTTTCCTAACCAATCTTTTTAGTATGATTATACGAGTATTTAGAACAATTGTAGACCTTACATTTTCTTTCATAACCGTCGTAACAAAGGCAGTATCAAATTAAAATCAGTGCAAAGCTGGCCTCAAAACACGGGTTATATTACCTTATACTTTGAACAACCCGTACCTCGCACAACCCGAGTTTATTATCTCTTTGAGACGAAACTCTAAAACACAGAGAAACTAAAATTAATCTGTTCATTCGAGACAGACTATTGTGAAGGGAATTATTTGTAGGAATGGGTCGTTAGTCACGTGCGGCTGGCCCTTCGCTTTATACAATACGATGAAGACACAATTCAATTTATTATGTACTAAAGAATATTTGAGGGGTCCATGGTTACGCTGAGGGACGATTTGTTTTGCTGAATTATTAGATTTGTGATTTTTATGATATTATTTGTATTTTTGGGGAGAAATTGATTTGGAGAATAAATGAGGTTTTTGAAATGTAAGATGATTTGGTTTCATTTCTTATTCTCTTTTTGCTGACTTTAATTTGTCTTACTTTACCTGGAGTTTATCGTTTGCCTCAAAGTTAGTTACGTCGTGTATTCAAGGATCACGATTAAGCCATGCTGGCCTGGGTCTTTTTGCGGATGCATACAATACATAGCGAGTTTCCACCGTGCCTCAGAAAGCATTGACTATTGACTATTGACATTGTGTATTTAAAACCTACACTATTATCGTTGATAATTATTATCCAATTTGATAGTGATGATATTTTTATGAAACGTGTACACTAGGAATTTTTCTAGTAGTCGATCGCTAAACCACTATCCGACCCGCACTGGGCCCGCGTGGTTGATTATGGCCCACTCCCTCTCACAGAGAGAAGGCCTGTGTCCCAGCAGTGGGAACATTATAGGCTGATGATGATGATGAAACCACTATAGCAACCGTGCCGTCATATTATTAAAATAATTATTTATTTATTTATTTAAGCTTCATATACAAACAGTGGTACATAGGCGGACTTAATGCCACAAGGCATTCTCTACCAGTCAACCTTTGGGTTAAATAAGAGAATATTGTGGTAGGGTACAAAAAATAAATAAAAAAATATCCGAAATAATAATTAGCAAACAGAAAAAATAATGCTTCATTATATTTACGTAGATTCTAATACATATATACAGATAAAATAAACTAAACAATATTATAGTAACAATAAACATAAAAAAATAACTTAATAATAACCATTATGACTTGACTTGACATAATTATTATTGTAAGAGTAATTTTTTGTCAAATAAAACAAAACTAAATTATCGAAGGAGTGTACATTTATTTTTAAATATTAAATTCAATGTACAAACACGAAAAACATAGCTGCTAATTACAGTTGATGTTTTACCAACAAATCTGTTTCCGGGACGTTTGTTTAAAGTGTTAGTTTATTCAAACAAGTTTAATTTCCGCTGCAAATATTTTTGATGTTTCCTATCTAATTACGAAAGTCTCACAACCATAAACCCAGCAACGGGCTAATTTCGGCATATCGCTCGAAATTCCAAACTTTCACATTGTCATAATAAGGGTTAACTTTAATTAATGATACTCGTGTTACAACCGCTTTCCCTGAACATTGAGAATGCATGTACAATAGCGAGCAGCGATATGTGAAAACTAAAAAATACACTGAAACTATAGTAGTAGGTATCACAATTATGTGTGGAAACATAAAGGCTGATTTTTTTTGTTACATTTTGAAATTTTTATTTTGAAGTCGTTCTTGAAGAATTTATAACTAACGCGTTGAAAGTACTTATTTGACAGACGAATCTCGATTTAAATTAAAAACATTTGGACTGTAACTAAACCAAAACTGTTTTGATAGATTAACAGTGTCGCGATTTGATTATTTTATTTTATATTATACAGAATGAATTTTTCAACTCGGTGTGGATGGCTATATCCAAAACTATGAGGAATATCGAAAAATAGATACTGAAAGGAGTCTCGAGGACGATTTTGATGAAAACTTAAATTGAATTATTGGACATTAGAATAATCTTGGTCAAAAATCGAACCCTGCTGCTGATATTGAAATAAAAAAAAAACAACCACTGTGTTATTACCTACACCATCCGATAGTGTCGCTAATAATATTCAAATTCTGGGAAGTAATGAAATACATCTTAAAAAGAAGTCATCAAATAAGTACCTACTAAATATATTTTTGTATTTAGTAGGTACTTATTTTCTTAAGAACTTTCCCTTGTTACCAGGCTTACGCTTTTCTCGCATTTCTAAATACCTATTCATAAATTGTAACATTCTTATAACAACATATATTTCAAAAGAGTGACCATGGAATTTCTTGAAGGTTATTCTCTAAGGAAACGACTGACCCGGACCGAGCACCTGATTTTCGACGTTTAAAAAGTGCCCTCATGGGCCTATGTGAAATAAAAGTATTTGATTTTGATTTTGAACAGTTTTGACTATATAGCAGTGTAAAATTCTAAAGTATTCTTCTTTACGTGTCGATACTCAAATTTGTCAGACCAATTTGTAGCTACCGCTCAGCACAGCTCTACCATAGAAGCCATTAAGCCTCTTTTTTATTGGTATCTAAAAAATATCAAATGAGTCCTTGCTGGGTTTTGCGAAAGGGACTATCAGACTCTTAGTGACTAACAACTGCACTGTTCCTTCATTGTTGTCTTTGCATTTCAGATTCTATAGGACTATTCACAGTACACCCTTTTAAGAGAGTCTCGCGACTCATTGGTTAAGCCAATGGTCGCTAATTTCTATAAAGTTGCTTCGTATCCACATAGTCACGCTCATGACTGTACATTCTGACAATGGGCCACCCCTTGCTATTAGAGCTGGCTAATAATTACAGATCGTTGAACATTGGACCGGTAGGGTTCTCATACATTAATGTTTCGCGCACTAAGTGGTTCTGGTTGAACAATTATCACCGCTGTGTATTTGTGGTTACTCCCTCGTGGCTCAAGTCGGAGTGTTATGAGCTGCGTAGTGCAACTGAATTTAGATCTATCTAATGTCTAATGGAAATAGCAAGCAAATAGTGTCCCTTTTAAGTTTACGAGAATCAGTATTTTTTGCATCGCGTTTCGAAGGCTCTTTTATCCATCGTTGACGATTCGTCAAAAAGCACGACGGGTTAATAATTATGACGGATGGACTTTTACGTTGTGCACGGAATCGTGTTACGTCACGATTCGTCAAAATTATGATATTACATGAAATATTTTTGGAGGATGTGGGTTTTTAAAAGCTGATTCGTGATTTAAGATGAGACCATAATAATTGTTCACTATTTCTGTAAAGTGTGAACACGGCCATTAAAAATAGAAAGCTGCCGACAACAAAAAAAAAACGAAACGCGAAATAAGACATCCGTAAAACGTCCTCTTGTGAATGCGCCGCCGTGAAATTGCTGAAAAAATAATATAAAAGTGGACTATTAATTAGTCATTAAAAGCTATCTAAATACATACATTATGTGGAAAAACTAGGATTTATTTATAGTTCTAAAAATATTTCTAACGGTTTCTATTTATTTTCTACAAAGTCTTCTACATAATTTAACCTTGCAAAGGAAGGTGTTTTATCAAGACAAGCAAACTACCAGGATTTACGCTTCAAAACAAGTACGAATGAATCAGAGAAAGTTCTTTTTCCCTGTGGGTTTAGGGAAACTGCTGCGCACTGCTTTATCTAAAAACAAAGTTTTCTAGTGAAGACACAGCTTTTAGAAAAGACAGAGATATGTCTATAGAGATGAGTGAGAAGGAGTTAACTTTTGTTAGCCACTTCTTTGATCTTTGGTAAAAGGCGGTTTGTAGTACACTAAACAAGATAAAGAACATCACACATTTATTCTATAAGAGGTTTTTTTTTCTTGCGTGGTCAAATCATCAAATGAGTCCTCCCACCCAGGGCAGGACGGAAGGGACTGTCAGACTTGTACTGACTAAAATCCGCGGTGTCCTTCAATAGCCCTTTACGTTCTTTAATTTGATAAATCCCGCGACCTCGGCAGGCTTTGGCCCTCTAAGGGAGGCTCGATCATTTTGTTGACAGCTCTTTGAGGCGCGCGTGGAACACGTCGCACCGTCGACCCGGTCACGGTTCATGATCGGACAGCGAGTGGCCTATTAATTCTTTAAGAGGTCAAGTAGAAATGAGCTTTCTCTACTCCACATGCGCGCGCCTACGGTGGCCGGAGATAGTCTTGCGACGTCCATCGCCGTGGGCGTCTATTACTGCGGCTGGGCTGTCTGGTGGAACTCTGTCCTCTCCTTCACGCTTCCCGCCTCCTGTCTGAATGCTACACAGTGTCCTCCGAGCAATCCTCGCATACTGCCCTGAGATCGTGCCGGAGCTCTTCCCGCCGCGCCTCGACTTGTCGAGGCAGCGGGGATTCGCCCCGTGCGTCGATGCGACTCCACGCGCCACACATAGACGCACTGGAGGGTCGTCGCCTCCAGATCCCAGGGCACTACTGAAGCCTTACTATTTTTGATTATGGATTCACTTTTTGCCAGTTTCTGGACAACACAAAGGTTCACCTTTGTGTCGTCCAGAAACTGGCAAAAAGTATGTAAGTATCTAGGCAAGCATGCTGAAGCATGCTTGCCTAGATACTTACATACAACCAACCACTCTTGGCTTAGCATTAGCAATTTTATGAAGCCTGTTTACTCTTACTTTACGTAGATAATTATCCAACGCTGGAAATTAATAATCTATTTCGTCTGCTATCAGTTGGATACCAATCAACGACCAAAGCCAATCCGAATTTTCGATATACAATCAGAAACAGCCGTCAAATACAGGAACGGGATTTGGATTGAGATTCAATGTTAAGTTCGGGTGAAAGTAGGTCGATTGCGGGATTTTAGACACCAACCGTACATAAATATAATAGGCTGATTTCGAGAAGTTCTTGAAGAAACATAAACTCAGCCGACGAGGGCATAGAACCCATACTCAGCAGTCGTACTTACAATTGTCACACTAAACAAACCCATAAAAACGCATGTCATTATGTTGTGGTGTTCTGGTGGTAAACATGAGAATGCAAACAACGTAATCAACAAAATAATTATAAAACCACAAACGTAAAAATCACAGTATTCGGCAATATGTCTGCGGTACAGAGCAAAACTGTTTAAAATAAAATGGTTTGAATTGTTAATGTAGCGGTTTCATCTCATGTAATTGAGGATTGTAATGGTTAATTCAATGATTTTTTAAAGGACATAAGGATATATTAAGGTGCTGATAAACTTGGCTATTCACTTGTAATGAATATTTTTGCGAATGTTAAGGCGCTCCCTCACCGCGAACATTCACCTGTAATGTAACGTTACAGATTCGAACATTTCATCAGTGACGGAAGACAATCGAGCATCATAATGCGCACCTTGTATCAAATCTATACTAAATGTACGCGAATGCTCGTCAGTCATGGAGGTAATATTGTAATGTAATGTTCAAAGTTGAATCTTTAAACGTTACATTACACGCGAATGCTCCCGAGGAGCGCAGCAATTAAAAGCGTTTTAGCGAGCTTTTTGCCGAGCCGACTGTCACGTCTGACAACTTCATGTAGAAAAAATTGATAACGACCATCGACTGGAGGGTTCGCTACAAATATCGTATAAATGTTTGTTTTTCTATGCTTGACTCTGTTCGTTGTTTAGTTTGGTAAAATTAAAAAGGGCGAAGGAGAAAATGAATGTTCAAGTCTATGAGAACTTTTGAGTTAAGGAATCAGATTATCAGACGTTACCTACTATGCGAAAGTTCGTAAAATTACATGTTACATAGAATATTTAATTTTATGTCTGCAAAACCAAATCCAGGCAGGTACAAGATGCCGGCTCACCATCCCAGCCTCATGCTTAAACAAAAAAGAAAAGTTAGCATGCCACGTGACCAGATCTATGGACATTCAATTTCACCCCTCGATGAGGCATTCTCACGAAATGTTGATTCGATGTCCATGTTGACACGTGGTAAAATTTCGGCCACTGTGTATTTGCGCCAGAACGGCCAAACGCGTACATCCTACATCAAAGGCTGGATTTTGTCTCACCGAATTGTCACCGTGTTTCTGTATGTAGCCTAGGTTCTTAAAATTTAACAAGATGTTACGGATAACATTGTGAAGTCTGTAGATTATTCCTCCTTTATCTTTTGTTCATACTTTAACAATACCTTACTACATACTAAATCTTTTGAAAACTTCGCTGTTTAGTTATTGTATTCTGATGAAAGCAGGTATGGTTACGAAGCCACATAATTAACGATGTCCCACAACCTGTTTATAACACAAACCTCCGAGCATTCACCTGTAATGTAACGTTACAGATTCGAACATTTCATTAGTGAGGGAAGACAATCGAGCATCGCAATGTGCACCTTGCATCAAATCTATACCAAATGTTCGCGAATGCTCGTCAGTCAGGGAGGTAGTATTGTAATGTAATGCTCAAAGTCGAATCTATAATCGAATACGAGTACTATAACACGCGAATGCTCCCGGTGGGGAGCGCCTAAAGCTTCATTTGAAGTATGAACTATCTTCTTTCCCACCTACTTTTTTAAAATATTGGATATCTCTGACATTTGTGAAGGAAAACATCGTGAGGCAACCTGGACTTATAAAACTAATAAAATGTCCAAAGCCATGTCAAAGATGTGAGCAGTGGTGGCCCAGTGGTATCGGTCCCGACTTACAAGTTGTAGGTCGTGGGTTCGAACCCCGCCAGGCGCATTACTTTGTGTAATTTGTTTCATCACCACTGCTCTCAAAACGGTGAAGGAAAACATCGTGAGGAAACCGGCATGTCCTAGAACCAAAAATTCGAAGACATGTGACATCTGCCAACCCGCACTGGGCCCGAGTGGTGGATTATGGCCCATTCCCTCTCACAAGAGAGGAGGCCTGTGTCCCAGCAGTGGGAACATTATAGGCTGATGATGATGATGATGATGTCAAAGGCGTTTTTAGTTCCCAGGGATAAATTTGACTTCCATACAGGAAAAAACTTGACCGACTTGACCGAAGTCACTGCTAGAACTATCGCAAAATTATAAGAATCCCGACACGACGAATAAAACTGTTTAAGAATCAAATGTAGGCGTAAAAAATTCAAAAGCTTTAAAACTGTGAAAGTACTTGAAACTACATACTTCCATTATAAAATAAAATAAAACTCGAGCAATTCACATAAAACGCAATACTTGGTACGCAATGTCTTGCACAATAATATCGCATTGTGAACCCGCCATAGTTCATAGTTCCGACAACTAGGTTGCTGGCCCATTGCCCGCGACTGCCTGGAAGCCATTGTACTCCACATAATATTGTTTTTCATTCCGACACTACAATGAAAACGCCGACCCATGGTTGCCAAAGAAACGTGCTGGCCTTAAAGCCAAGTTTTGATTTATTGCCCTAGTATCTTAACACTCGTCTTTCAAAGTAATTTACACTTGGTACAACGCTTATTTTTCTTTGAGCTGCATTTAAATTGTAAATAGAGGATTTGATTACGTTTGTTTTGCGGTCTGCGGAAGCAAAACGAAGAGTTGTAATTAAATGTGCCTTCTGGTGGTACAGGTTTACTCAAACTGTGACTTTGCCGGAATGGCTAAGATTTGCCCGGATTTAGCGGGACTTACAAGCATTCAGTTTTATTCATTTTGTGTCGTGCGTCACGATACTACCAGCATTTATATTTAACTACTTATTCAAAATGGAATTAAAATGTCATCACCATCTTTCTGTCCTTATCCCATTTTCCTTGGGTTCTGCGCAACACGTTTTTTCTTCCATTTTCCTCTATCAGACGTCACAGTATCATTTACTCCTTCTCTTTCATATCATTCCTTAGACAATCCATCCTTCTTTTCTTTGGCCTTCCTCTTCCTCTCCATCCATCAACATATCATACTCATCACTTCATTAGTCACATGAGTGTCATCCCTCCTCATCACATGCCCATACCAAGATATATATTTTTTTTGTAGGAGGCGCCTCTTTCAAACTTCCTCTTATAAACTCATTCATTATTTTATCCATTCTTGTCACTCCACACATCTATCTGAACATCAAAATGAAATTCAATTGTATCACTAACCAGACTAAATCTATAAAACAAGCTATGCTTATGGTGCGTCACGACACGTAGGTATGTTTCCGTCTTTAGTGTACGACCAGAGTGCCCGCTCGTGTTGGAGTGTTCCAGGTGGCCAGACTTAAGTGTTGTAGGTCGTGTGTTCAATCGAACCCAGGCACATTATCTTGTATAATTTACTAGTTTTTCTCTGTGGTTTCATCTCCGCTATTACTCTGCTTCTATTGTTCGTATAGCGCGAAGTTTTATAGCCTAAGGCGCTCCACCCACTGAAGACGTGTCCCGTCGCCGCCGCGGTGCGCGGAGCGACAGATAACGCGCGCGGCGACGGAGGCGCAGATCTGTCTTACTAAGCGGTGTAATCTGCTCCCCCGCGCGGTGATGCAGATTATGACGACCTCGCGATAAATAAACTCATGTGTTCACTGTGTTGTTGATCGCCGTGGAGAATTGACGAACTTATTCAATTACAAGATGTTGCAATTATATTGTCATTTTGGTTTTTGTCTACAAGAATTAAAAGACACTGCGTCCATAGAAGATTTTGGATACATCCCTATTTACGATCGCGATCTATAAATTGATATTTGCACTGCATTACAAAGAGAAGAATTTATTTTCATATTGAGAAAATATGAAAATAAATTCTTTAGCTACACACGTATGTCAACTGCATATTTTGATTATTTTTAAGCAAAATTCACTATATTCTTTGCTTTTCATATTCCCAAATTGCAGGGCGTTGCTTAATTTCTTAATTTTATATAAATTTGTCTACGTCCATCGTGCAAACGTCTTTACAGAATCAAATCACGCGCGGGACGGCGGCGTAGCCAGTGTGCCATATCCCGCGGCACGCCCCGCGCCTCCGCGCAAATTGGCAGAATCTGCCTTCCCGCGCGCAGTTTCTGCCAAACTGCGTGGTGGCGTGGGGCAGTGTGTTGTGCTAGGCGTGATTTCTATACAAATTGAAATATTTGCATACAATGAAAAATCTGCCATCCCGCGCTACGCGACGGGGCGCGGTGCAGTGGGAGAAGCGCCTAATAGCCTTCCTCGATAAAAATGGAGTATCCAACACAAAAAGATTTTTTCAATTCGAATCTGTAGGTCCTGAGATAAGATTTCATCACTACTGCCTAGATTGTACCTAAAGCTTTACTGACAATGTGAAAACTACATAACGATTCCCCACAACTTTGTTCGCATACTAACTTTACCCCATTGCTCGACTATTTGAGGGGTGGATTTCCCTAAAACCTTTTCTTGTCGACATCCCAAAAATAGTTACAATACTTCGTAAAAGATTTGCGTACTTAGTTCTCGGTACTCTGTGACAAATAACGATAACGACTTTATTGTGTCTTAATCTGATGCCAAGATATTTCTTAGCACTTAACATAATTATTATGTAACCAATCTAGATGACATCAAATATACCACTTTTAAAATAAAATCAAGTCACTTTTAAAAAAATATACCTACCGCTTCTTCTCCTTCTACACAATTAAGGATAAAAACACAAATCAATTTTTATTGAATTAAACATTTCGAAATTCCAGAAAACCCCAATGATGAATCCCAGGGATTGTTAGCTTTTTCCCAAAAATCGACTCTATTCAATAAATTCAATCAAAAATTGAAAAATATTGTAGATCCCCACTAGGTTGTTTCTAGAATAGAATTGTTTCTGTGTTATATTGACATAATATAACTAACACAGAAAAAAAAACAAAACACAAAAAATACGCTGTTGTTTAACGTCCCTTAGATTCAGCGAACTCAACGTTTATTGATTGTCAAGCATGACTCAATAACACAAAACAACCCCCAACTTCTTATTGAGGGATCAAAAACCGACCATTTTCTTTTATTTTTTTATTGTGTAAATGCATCTTCTAGCCCCTAGCATCCTGTCGCCCCCTCTCCCTTCGTCACAGTTTTATTATATCATACGACCATCTCGATACAGCGGACATTGCCCTCTGATCGTAAATTATTTGAATCGTAGCTTCTGCCCGTCTTCGTTCGCCTGAAGTATTAGCCGGCTAACATTTATATCAACAACCTTTTTAAATGTTCCCACTGCTGGGATACTGGCATCCTCTTTGTAAGAGGGAGTGGGCCATAACTCACCACGCGCGCCCAGTTCGGGTTGGTAGATATCACATTTTAGTCATCGAGTTTTTGGTTCTAGGACATGCCGGTTTCCTCAAGATCCTTCACCGTTTTGAGAGCAGCGGTGATGACACAAAGTAATGGGCCTGGCTGGGTTTGAACCGCCGACCTACATCCCGTAAATCGGGGCCGATACCACTGGGTCACCACTGCTCTCTACCACTAACATTCATGATAAATATCCTAATGCACATGATAAAAATATAATTTGTCGTCGGTAACACACATTTACTTGCCCGGGTTTGGGCAGTGGTCCGACCGGCGGCGAGAAAACGAGTAACTATCGGCGATTTTCTCTCACAAGAAACGCACAATAAATGTACATTTCGTGTAAACGAAAGAGATGCATATATTAATAGTTGCTCTTTGACTGTTCACATTGCCGGCAACGACTCGCTTTACTAGTTTATCCGCTGAGCGACGAGCTTACAAAAATAAACTCGCTCAGCAATACTCGTTCAGCGATGCCCGCTTGGCTCGTTTGATCATTTCTTTACAGTGGACTGACCGACCGCGGGCGAGTGGCGGGAGTAATCACTCGTCGCACTTGCACACTCGTTTAAAGCCCGGCGACAAAACTATCGAAACTACACTCGCTTCCCGCTGATCGCCAACTCTTTTATAGTTTCTAGTTCTACTCGTTACTCATTCGTCGTGTCGGACTACTACCTTGAATTTACAACCTCGTGCATGGGAAGCGAGGTGTTAACCGCTTTCACGACTTTCACTCAAGAATAAGGTATGTTTCTATTAGAAAAACTGGTCAAGTGCTTGTCGGACCATGCACATGAAGGTTCTGTAGTTGAAAATGATTTTCTATACGAAAACTTAGTTATCAACATGAGTTGAAAGTACTTTTTGAAGTATTTTCAGCCCATGCAAATCACCCTGTAATGTATATTTCCAATATAGATATCTCACATTTTCACATTATTATTGTTGAATTTTATTGACATCGAATCGAAGTTAAATTGGACGAATTACAAATTGCCATCATATAACATAATACAATAATATTATGGAAGAAAATAATTGTATCTAACATTATCTGTTAGTAGGTACTAAGTACTCATTTTCTAATTCATGATTCTTGTCCAACTCTGTACATGGATGGGTAAAATGGTTTCCAGAAGTTACTGCAATAAAATTTACATAGGTAGCAGATAATAACCCTAGAGCTAACTTAGTCTTTGTTTCATTGTCGAATATCTCGAAAGTTCCTAACGTATGGAAACTGGAGTTTTGACTGGGGAATTGGTATCAAATGTGAGCTGTTTCTAGCATAGTTTAAAACTAACAACTCCGTTTTTTTTCCAGAACAAAAGTCGATACTATTCAAACACGACAAGAAAGAAACGGTGATGGCGTAATATTGTGACATGACGTCACAATATTACGCCATACGTACGTTTTTCTAACTCAAAACGTGTATGAAATCACGTGCAAGTGCCACTTGCACGCTCTTAAATATTTTCGTATTATCATGACAACAACTGCTTAATAACAATATTGTTGTCATGATAATATTATTAAGAAAATTTATTACATAATTACTTATACGAAAATTATCACACGAATATAATATTATATAATACGAATATAATATTATACGAAAATATTATTACATAATTACTTTACAGAATAATTATATCCTTCCTTCCTTTTCCGAAAATCATCATGTCCACTCGTGCGAAGCCGGGACGGACCGCTAGTAATATAATAAAGATAACAAACGTTTTTGAAAATTAATTTGCATAAAGCACTTTCTGAGAGTTTTTGGTAATCGTAAGTTTTAAGAAACAGTTGACATGTGTAGGTCATTGTCGTTTTCGTTCTATATGAGGTTGCACAGTAGTTCAGTTTTTTTTCGAGTACGTATGAAATTATAGTACGGCGAGGGAGGTCGACTAAACCAACAACAACTGGCCCACATTTGACCTGGATCGAGGGAAGTAGATGTCATTGGCCCAGAGCAGTGGGATAGCAGTGGTTCTGTGAGTTTCTATGTTTGTAAACGCACCCACGATATGAGAAATTCCTAGTAACAGGGCAATGTTTTATTTAAAAAATAATTTAACGAAAAAAAAAAACCCGACAGCGTTAAAAAACTAAAAAGAAAGAAACAAGCCCAGTAGTTTAGAATTCACTCATTCACACTCACAGTCGGGGCCCATTTAAATTATACCAATCAAATCTTCCCAAGAGAAGGCTTTTTTTTCATTTTGACAACATGGCGTGTGGTTGTCGCTGTGGTGAATTTTGATTACTGTCATGTCTTTAGTGACACTCGCAAGGTTAAAACAAATTGATTGACGTAAGAATTGTCAAAATCGGCCTACGCATTTGGTCTCTAGAACGCCACATAGAAACAACCATACATACATAGACTGATAAACACATTACCCGCCTTTGCGTCGCGCATTCGGGTAAAAAAAGAAAGATGCAGGCTAGCAGTCTCAGCATTAGCATCAAAACAATTTATTATTTATACACAAATATTTTTTTTATTATTTATACACAAACAAAGAGGTCTAATTTAATCCGAATCCCTTCCATACTTTTTGCTTGAAAGGGAAAAGGGTAACAAACATCCATCCTCAGAAACTGTCGCTTGAATTATAATAGTGATATGATCAGATAATTTAGTGGCTTTCCACGAGTAACATTAATTACGCTAAGTCCCTTCTACCTTTCCGGCCCATTGTGCTGCTCGACGAGGTGGGCAAGCTCTTTGAGAGAGTCATTGCAGACCGCCTCGCTGGGCACCTGAATCGAGTGGGCCCGAACCTGTCGGAGAGCCAGTTCGGCTTCCGCAGGGGGCGCTCGACGGTGGACGCTATCATGCGCGTGAGAGCCCTCACGACGGGGGATGCAGTGGCCCGGGGCAGGGTCGTCTTGGCGGTGTCTCTGGACATCACCAATGCCTTCAACACCCTGCCCTGGAGTTGCATCAGGGAGGCACTCCGGTATCACCGGGTGCCGACCTACCTCCGCCGAATAGTCGAGGACTACCTGACGGACAGAGCCGTCATCTACCCCGGTCACCGGGGAGAGTGGAACCGGCGAGAGATGTCGTGCGGTGTTCCACAGGGTTCGGTCCTGGGACCGCCCTTGTGGAACATCGGATACGACTGGGTGCTGCGCAGCGACCTCCTTGACGGCGTCAGCGTAATTTGTTACGCTGACGACACGCACGTCCTTGCACAGGGAGAGTCGCACCAGGCGGCGGCCGACGTGGCGACGGAAGCGGTCGCGACAGTCGTTCAGAGGAACTTCAAGGAGCATTTCTTGAGTTTGGCCCCAAAGCTGAACCGTGCAGCAGCCGCCCTCAGGCGACTCCTGCCCAATCTCAGCGGGCCAAACGCTTCCTGCCGTAGGCTGTACGCTGGTGTCGTGCGGTCCATGGCCCTCTACGGGGCCCCTGTGTGGGCCCTGAGCATCCGGACGCGACCACAGAAGCTGGTCGCATGCCAGAGGGTCATGGCTATCCGAATGATCCGGGGATACCGCACGATTGCCGGCGAATCGGCCAACCTGCTTGCCGGATTGCTGCCTTGGGATCTGGAGGCGACTGCCCTCCAGCGCGTCTATGAGTGGCGCGTGGAGGCGCAGCGCCGGGGCGTGACCCCGCTGCCTCGCGAAGTCGAGGCGCGGCGCGAAGACCTCCGGCGCGATCTCAGGGCAGTATGGAAGGAGCGACTGTCGCGACCGACGGCCGGGCACGCCGCAATTGCGGCGGTAAGACCCCTCTTTGAGGAGTGGCTGGAGAGAAGTCATGGCGTCCTGACCTACCGCTTGACGCAGGTCCTCACCGGACACGGAAGTTTCGGGAGGTACCTGTGTCTGATGCGAAAGGAGGAGACGCCTGGGTGTCACCACTGCGAAGATCGCCCGGAGGACACGGTGGAGCATACGGTGCAAGACTGCCCGGCTTGGGCGGAGCACCGACGTGTCCTCACGGCTGCGATAGGCGGAGACCTCTCGCGCCCGGCATTGGTTGCGGCCATGCTGCGGGGCGAGACGGAGTGGGAAGCGGTCAGCTCCTTCTGCGAGGCAGTAATGCTCGTAAAGGAGGAGGCAGGCCGCGAGCGAGAGAGGACAGCGTCCTCCCTCCGCCCCAGCCGCAGTGGTAGGCGCCCACGGCGACGGACGTCGCTAGATGATCTCCGGCCACCGTAGGCGCGGGCATGCGGGCAGCGAGTAAAGGGCAACTCGCTGCCCGACCAAGGACCATGCCCGGGTCGACGGCGCGTTGTGTCCCACGCGCGCCTAAAAGAGCGTCAGCATAATGACGGGGCCCCCCTCTCAGAGGGCCAAAGCCTGCCGGGGTCGCGGGATTATTCCCTTACCGTAACCCCGGAACTTAACAGGCTATGAAGGACACCGTGGATTTTAGTCAGTAGAAGTCTGACAGTCCCTCCCGCCCTGCCCGGGGTTGGAGGACTCATTGGATGATTTTAACACGTTAAAAGAGATTCTTTGCAACCAAATTACAATAACGTAATTTTACACTTCAAATCATTTATTCTAACAGTCCTTTCGTAACAACAGCTACTTGATAGTAATAGTAATATTGTTCCTACTATTTGTGTGCATAATACGTTGATATTTATACGGATTTTAATATACGTCGTTGTTCCGAAATACAAAGAACAGTGGCAGTCGATCGCTACTAAATAAATAAAGGAACCAATAACGTTTTATGAGTCGTGTGTCTTATAAACGGGTCTGGCTGTGGCTCAGAAAACACCGAAACAAACCAACAGAGATACATCCCAACAGAAAATAAAATTGATGCGAACATTTTGGGGCAAATAACTAGCTTGCTTGTTTTTTTCCTCAAAAAATGGTCTTTTTAACAGTTTTTGTTCAGTGTTCAGTATTAAAATCTAACTGCAATGTGCCATAAAAACAGTTTAATAAAAGCTTTATATTATTAAAAAAAAAAAACAAAAAAAAAACAGTTATTAACAGCTACATCAATAAACGTCTAAAATTTTTAAAGAACTTTAAAACAGTAATTAACAGCTACTTCCGAAATGGAACACGCTACCCTCTTGGGCGGCTGTGAAAAGAGCCCCGTTAGAGATTCCATTTGAAAAGAACAAACAGATGAGTAACCTCGTTCATCAACCCGCGAGAGCCCCTGGCGCTTAAGCGCGCCCTGTATATAATAGCCAGTCTTCTCGTAGACCGGGCGATAGCGCACGCTTGCTACGCGCACCGCTACGCCGCTACGCGCTACGACAATACGCAATGAATAAATACGCTACGGACAGTGCAGTGCTACATAAAAAATATTAGTAAATTAAAAGAAAAAGTGTATCGTAGAATAAATAAATAAATAGTTATTTCAATGTAACGTATTAGTGATAGTTGGTTACTGTTATAAATATTAAATTCTATTTAGTTTATAAAATGTTCGACTTAAGGATTGCGATTGGAACATTTATATTTCTATTGATAACGAACGGTAAGTGGTTATTTATTTAACTTTTTAAATCAACAATAAATTATGTTTTCTTTTACATTTAAAATAAAGCATGAAAATCAAAATGTTTTGGAGTGATGCGGCCAATTAATTTTAACCGTTTTCTGGATATTTTTAAATAAATTTTTCATAATCTTTTTCTCTAAACTTTATAATTTCATTCAAGGATTTATTTACTTCATAGTTGTGTAAATTTAAATGTAACAAAAAGTTTAGTTTATTCGAAAGATTCTTCGACTTTTGATATTCCAATGAAGATAATTTTATCTGAAGAATACAAATAACTTAATTTATGTACACCATAATTTACTATAACTGTAACCTAAGATCTACGTGAAATTAAAATAACTAGATTAAGGAGTTAGATTTGAATAAAGATCTATTACGGGATACTTTTAAATTTTATTTAATGTTAAACGTGTGTGAGCTACACAAGTTTGGCCACTAAATCACTAATAGTAAGCGATGGTGTAATAAAATAATTTAATTATTTTTGATCAATATAAAATATTTTTGAAATGGAACGTAAGAGAATTTAGTCTTAAAATCCTTTGAGAAAATATGCATTCACGTCAGATCTCTCATCTGATATTTAAAAAGAACTAATTGTACGGGAAACAATAAATCATTCTATCTATAATAAATTATTATATCTTTGAAAAAAAAATACTCCATAGTAAAAGATATTAAATTTTCAAGGAGCTTTTACTGAAATAATACACACATCAAAAGTGTCTAGGGATCAACATATATTTTTGCAATAACTTTTCTCCTGATTGATATTAATTAAAATGTTCTTTAAGGATTCATCAAATACAGTGTTATCGTTTGTCACAGTAACGATAAACCAAGTCACCTTTGCATTCATAAAGAAATTTGCCATTTTCCTAATAAAGGGATTTTTGACATTTGAACCACTAACATTAAAGTTCGAAAAAAAGACTGAAATAACAGTTTTCTTTAAAATTTTATTGGGTAACTTAAACAATTAATAATCCGTGTTTCTACCGCGAACACTAACAACACAAGAACATCGGTTTGGCATACTCAAAATGAGTTCATCCAAATCACGCTGTGGAATGGCCGCCCATGTTCGTTGCAACAACAAAAAAAGGTCTTCTTGCGACTGGATACCCTCCATATTCGGCAGAACTCTTCTCTGTAGCATATCCCATGCATGCTCAATCGGGTTCAAGTCTGGCGACTGAGCAGGCCAGGGCAGGACATTGATGTTAGCTGCGGCGAGAGTCTGTCTTACAACTCTTGCGGTGTGCGGTCGTGCATTATCATGCATTAACTGAAATAAGGGACCGATTTGCACTTGTAGAGGAACGATGACGTCTGATACAATCGTCTCAGCATAAATTTGAGCGTTGAGGTTGCCTCTGATCCAAATCAACTCAGTTCTTCCGCCGATCCAAATACCCGCCCATACCATGATGGTTCCACCACTATAAGGATGGACTTCCTGGCAGGATTTTAATCGCTGTTGGCGTCCAGGGGTTCTCCAGTGTCGTATACGTCTTGTATCCGGTCTCATACCAAAACGAGACTCATCAGAAAAGCACACGAAACGCCATTGTTCTTCTGCCCAATTTCTGTGTTCAAGAGCCCATTGATATCGAATCCTACGATTGTGCATTGCTATAGGTGGTACCCGTAGCGGTCTTCGGGAATGAAGGTTCACTTCATGCAAGCGGTTTCTGACTCTCCACAGCCACATCTCAATCTCAAGAAATCCGCATAAAAATGCTTGATCCCTAGACACTTTTGATGTGTGTATACTGGGAACTGAGAAGCTAAGCCCATTAAACAAGTCAAATAGAAACGTAAACTTAATCAGCCAATAAATGTTTCATTTTTCGTGGCACAGTGGACCAAAATTCACACCTCACTATGGTTCTACACATCACTATGGTGGACATTTTCTAAGAATTTTAATTCCTTCCACAATTATGACAGTTTCCTCACTAAGTTGTCTTGTATCGTTTTCTGAAGGTAATTGTAGTAAAAAAGAATATATTCGTTCTCTCACGTCTGTTTACATTGGGTAAAGTCTAAAACTACTTTACTGGTTTTTAAAATCATCTCCTTATAATATAAAAATCAAATTTTAATGCTGTTCTTTAGTATCGCTAATACTCAAAAAGGTCTCGATATATTTGAATAAAAAATGATGTTGTGTTCGTAATAATTGTCTGGGTAAGGTTTATATAGAATTTAATGTAAATTAGTTGAAAACAAAAAAAATAAGAGCAACTAATTTTATAAAATAAAAAGATTTCTTTTTCAAAATTCTACCCTACCTAAACTGAGACCATGAGCCTAAAAAGAAATAATTAACACAACGTAATTAAAATATCTACTAATTGCTTAATTGTTTTCCGCTTAAATAACGCCAAAGGTTGTTTGTACAGAAATTTCAGGGGATTATAAAATAAATATTTTGTAATGGTTTTCTTGAGATTGTACCTCGTTTCTTGGGAAATGTGTTTGATGTATACTGGCGGGCAATTAGGAAAGCTTTGTTGCCTTGCTCGAGAGGTTTATGCGTAAGTAGTAAGGTATTAAATATGTTACTAAAACCATTGATGGTATTATTAGTAGTAGTATTACCATCAATAAGTAAGGTATTAACATAGTAACCTTACATGATAGAAGGTTTTTTTTTTAACGTGGTTATATCATCAAATGAGTCCTCCCATCCAGGGCAGGGCAGAAGGGACTGTCACGCCCACATGCCCGCGCCTACGGTGGCCGGAGATTGTCCTGTGACATCCGTCGCGGCGGGCGTCTACCACTGCGGCCGGGCTGTGAGGTGGACGCTGTCTTCTCCTTCACGCGTCCCGCCTCCTCCTTCGCTAGCATGACTGCTTCGCAGAAGGAGGCGACCGCTTCCCACTCCGTCTTAACTCCGTCTCGTTAACACCTTTTTTTTATCTGGTAAAATAATCAATGAGCCCACGGTATTCCTTAGATCGTTCCTCCGGTTACCTTAGAAGACAGTCCTGTGACTCTGGCGGGCTTTGGCCCTCTATGAGGCCCTCGTCAGATTGCTAAAAGTTCTTTGAGGTGTGCGTAGAACACAACGCGTCATCGACCTGGCATGGTCCATGGATGGATGGGATGACGAGTCACCCATTACTCGACGTCTGCTTTCCCGCGCCTACGGTGGTCAGAAATCACCTCACGATGTCTATTGCCGTGGGCGTACGTACGCCAAGTGTCGTGGACGTAGGGCATAGGCCATAGGTTAACACCTGTACTATTAAATGATTTACGAGTATGATGTACATTTTTTTTTTTTTTTTTTTTTTAGCGTGGTAAAATCATCAAATGAGTCCTCCGGCCCCGGGCAGGGCGGGAGGGACTGTCAGACTTTTACTGACTAAAATCCACGGTGTCCTTCATAGCCTGTTTCGTTCCGGGGTTACGGTAAGGAAATAATCCCGCGACCCCGGCAGGCTTTGGCCCTCTGAGAGGGGGGCCCCGTCATTATGCTGACGCTCTTTGAGGCGCGCGTGGGACACAACGCGCCGTCGACCCGGGCATGGTCCTTGGTCGGGCAGCGAGTTGCCCTTTACTCGCTGCCCGCATGCCCGCGCCTACGGTGGCCGGAGATCGTCTGCTGACGTCCGACGCCGCGGGCGCCTACCACTGCGGTTGGGGCGGAGGGAGGACGCTGTCCTCTCTCGCTCGCGGCCCGCCTCCTCCTTCACGAGCATTACTGCCTCGCAGAAGGAGCTGACCGCTTCCCACTCCGTCTCGCCCCGCAGCATGGCCGCAACCAATGCCGGGCGCGAGAGGTCTCCGCCTATCGCCGCCGTGAGGACACGTCGGTGCACCGCCCAAGCTGGGCAGTCTTGCACCGTATGCTCTACTGTGTCCTCCGGGCGATCTTCGCAGTGGTGGCACCCGGAGTATGATGTACATAGGTTGAATTTACGGAATACAGAGTTTACGGAATGTACACGTACAGTGAACGGTATTTTGACATATCTTAGTTTGATAAAGGGTTATGTCCGATAGGAGAATACGATTATGTCTGGTTGTGAATTACTATTGTTTGAATATTATGTACGTATTGTACATAGCGCGCATACAATTAGTTTTGTATGGATTTTGTCAGTATAGTAGTAGAATGAAAAAGGTGCTCAACGCCCTTTTTTTTACGTGGTGTAATCATCAAATGAGTCCTTCCAATCAGGGCAGGGTGGAAGGGACTGTCAGACTTGTACTAATTCTGATCCACGGTGTCCTTCAATAGCCCTTTACGTTACGGGGTCACGGTAGCTCGTTCGTCCCGCGACCCCGACAGGCTTTGGTCCTCTATTGGCCCGTCATTGTGCTGACAGCTCCTTGAGGCGCGTGGAACACAATGCACCGTCGATTCGGGCATGATCCATGGTCGGACAGGGGACACTGCGTCCGTCGCATCGTTTCCCCCGCTCTCGTTTGCAGTTTACAAACTATCAACCCCAAAGACAACCACTTACGGTACAAAGGAGAATAGGCGGTCCTGGGCGTTCGGCGGCCATCAATTAATTTAGTGTCAAATGAAAGTACTGTTCTTTAGGAATAACTTTTACTATGGGCGTAACTCTGTATTTCATTAAGGAAAAAAAAAATGAGGGTCAATATAACCTAATTGCATGAAGCAATATCGCACAATAATTGTGTTCATATGCAATATTGTTGTTGTCAAAATCCCGTCTTTGTGAGCACCTACTTCCAAAATATGAAACTCCAGCATTTGCTTTTATTTCGATACTAGCGACCCGCCCCGACTCCGCGCGGGTGCGATCTCTATAATATTATGCATTTTGTATACATATAAACCTTCCTCTTGAATCTATCTATCTATTATAAAAACCGCATCATAATCCGTTGCGTAGTTTTAAAGATCTAAGCATACATAGGGACAGACAGCGGGAAGCGACTTTGTTTTATATTATGTAGTGATAGTGATAAGCGACACTTAATAGTCCATTGAATTACTCGGGTAATGTTAACCGATCTATCAATATATTAGCCCGTCAATGTAAGTCGAAGTGTGGCAAAGTTCCGCCATTGTCTACAAGACTTGGGAGTATGTTTTGAACGCGTGCCAGCTCCAAGATAGTTCTATTAGTAAGATGGTAGTTTTCGTCGTATGAATCACTGGTTTTGGAGAGTAATTTAATGGTCTGGTTATAAAAATCTAATTAATATTATAAGCCTTGTTTTGGCCCAAAATGTATCCATGTTATTTTAGTTATTAAATGTTTCTAACTTTAGAAGAAACTATTGAAAACTTACAAAACTAATTTTAGTTTGTTGTTTGGTTTAGTTCGAATATTATTTTAATTTTATATCTATTATTTGTGAGTTTATAACTGTAACTAGCTTTTACCCGTGGCTTAACTCGTGTTAATTTTGAATTTGACAAACAATTCAGTGAGATATAGCGCCATCTACTATGATAACAATGCTATTGTTATTCTGCTCGTGAACCGTGCCTTTTTTTTTGGATAAATGTACCTTATGTTCCTTTTTACATCTGACAACGTATACGCAGAATTCCGCATGATCGGTCCAGTAATTAAGGCGTAGAAAAGTAACAAACAAACTTACTTTCCCAATTTTAATTTTAGTTAGAACAAATAATTATGATATTATTTTAGTTTAAAATGTTTACTTGAATAAACTAGATCAGTTGAAAACTGATAAAATGAAATTACGATTTGATTTTCAGCTGAAAATACAGAATGGACAGACGACCCAAATTGCTAGCCAAACCTTCAGAGGTCAGGGCTGCGTGTTAGATTATCTAATTCGAGACAAGCATGAAATCGTGTTAAAGCTACCAAGTCGGTTTTAAACAGCTATTCTATTGTTATTACACTTACATAATCTGGCCCACTGGTATTTGTAGAATTCGGATTTCAAATACTAAAACTAGACCTTAAGAACGAGTGGCGTACACGTTCTTATATGTATATCCCATCATCTGCCTAGCCTTTTCCCAACTATATTGGGGTCGGCTTCCAGTCGAACCAGATGCAGCTGAATATTATTATTTTACATGGGGCGACTGCCTGTCGGACCTCCACAAACCAGTAACTGGGTAATTCGATACTCCATGATATTAAGACTGGTTGTCAGACTTCAGAGCTTCTGACTTACAGTAACGACTGTCAAAGATGTACAAATGACAGTCGGGACCAACGGCTTTACGTGCTTTCCGAGGCACGGAGGAAACTCGCTATGACAGATGGTCACCCATCAACAGACCAACCTCGGCAACCTCGGCTTAACCCGGAAGATCGGCCTGTGCAGCTGTAATTATTTAGCCACGAGCTCGTTCGTAAACGTTCTAACCCCACGAACGGCATTTCATGTGTCCAGTCCTTATTTCTTTTTAATGACTATTACCCATTTTATTCTTTCACGCTCGTAATCGAAATACATACTTATAGTAGCCATACACCATCCTGCCTATCGACGATCGATTTGACGCTTGCAATTGTTTTGTTGTATTTGATGGCATGACATCCCAATTTGATAGGTCATCAATACGATTTGACATAACGTCAAATCGGCAGCAGTGATGCATTTGGCTATTATTCGGTGACGACAGCTACAATTTTTAAATTTGTAGCTATCGGTCACCGAATAATAGCTAGATCTAGCTATAAAGTTACTAAGTTGGCATCGCTGCTGCAGATTTGAAGTTGTGTCAAATCGATCGTACGATAGGCAGTATGGTGTATGGTGTATATGGACGAACTGCCAATTTGAAACAATTGCAAGCGTCATACGATAGGCAGGATGGTGTATGGCTACCATAAGGCCTAAAAAATCAACAGAGAACATTCTCGAAATGACGTAATAAAATAACAAAAAAAGAAATGGATATTAAATTAGGTTTAATATATTGTAGTACTAGTTTTCGAAAATACTCGTAACTTTTTAGACCTATTTATTTTGCTTGTTAATTCGTATGAAATGCCTTACGGCGTATATTATGTTCCTAACAAATTCAGTACAATTTTGATAACAGAAATTTGATACACGCAGTTATCTCTCGAGCGAAAGCTTTTAATTCTAAATCACTCTACAGAATTATATTACGAGGGAAAATAAAATAATTATTAAAATCCGCTTCGAGCAGTTCATTCTGTGAAATGTTTAGATGATTCTCTTTATGTTGGGGTATTATTGTAATTGAATAAATTGTTCTTTGAGGCGGACTCGGCGTATTACGGACATTGCCTTTTAACGTTTGTAATTTTTTTTTGTATTTCATGCATTTTCTTAGGAATCGTCCGAGAAATGAATTAAAATGACAAGACTAGCTTTTACGCCGACATTTACGCCCTCAATTATTGAACTGAGGAAGGAAATGTGGGGGTAAAAGGTAATCTTTCATTTCGCGAAGTCTAGAAGCTTTAAACATTGTAGAATAATACATTATTTAGACCAAGAAAGGAATGTAGGTGGGGTCCATTTTTTTTTTGTCGAAATTTTAATATAAAAACTATTTTACAGCAGCCGGTAATATAACCAAATAGAGCCGGTAGTGAAACGAAATAATTACAGCCGCACAGGGCAATCTGTCGGTTTAAGCTGCGCTTGCCGAGGTTGGTCTGTGGATGGGTGACCATCTGTCATGGCGAGTTTCCTCCGTCCCTCGGAAAGCACGTAAAGCCGTTGGTCGCGGCTGTCATTTGTACATCTTTGACATTCGTTACTGTAAGTTAGAAGCTCTAAAGTAGTAAACGTATATTTTTATCACGCGAGACAAAAATGATAGTAAAGGTAGTATAATGTTGAATTTTTGTGGTGGTGTTGTTTTATAAGCTTTCTTTATTAGTATTATGCTAAGTTTTGTACTAAAATATTCTATTGTACATGACTAAGTGTGTGTGATTTTTCATGTGTGTGCCATTGTATATCTTGGGCGGGGATCGATATTGCTTTACGTAAAGACTATGAATCACCCATTTCGTCCCCATGGCTGTCGAGAAAACCACGGGGGATCACCCTCGTACAATCTTACTTTTAAACATAGTGGTCAATTCGATACTGGTTTAGTACATTTTGTCACTGTCTGACTTTCTGAACGGAAATTGGAGTAATCTTTTAGTATATTCTGAACGATGCATGAACATTTTCATAGAGAAAAAGAGATAATTGAAGCATTGTTCCCACTTTCATAAGTTTTCATACAAAGAGTTAACATTTATTTGTAGCTCTTGTTAAAAAACTTAGAGTAGGTAGTAGGTACTAAAACTGTTCAACTTCACTAACTTATTCTTGATAACCGACCAGATATTAATAGTTCCTTTACTCCATTAGGCTAGCACTCGAGGCCATCGTTAATCATATTTTATTAAACCTAACAAGTTTGCCTCTTATATCATATTCCTAACATAAAATATAGAATGAAGTGGCATCGTAAAGATTATCGTATCCTCACTTTATGGCAAGACCTAATAATATTATATATTGCCCAATTTTTCCACATCATGTAGTAGAAGATTATGCAAAATGGTTGAATCTTTAATGTGGATAATTGCGTCGCTTCCCTGGGGATTGCGGTACGAAGTTATTTTACTATGCGGAAATTCTTTTAAAGGTATTGCAGCTCGAAATATTCTTGGTGTTGGTCCCAAGTGGGTGCTCAAGACTTTCAAGGAGTTGTATGAACGTGAATGTACCGTTCGTGTTTCGGGACCAACGCTACCGTGGACGAATTATGCAGCAGTGGGGCTGTTTGTTTTACAGTCCACTTGAATGCGTTAGTCACTCGCAGTGCCCAAATTTATGTAGTTCTAGTAGTTGTGCACACTGCGTAGTTTCGTGTTGTTATAATTGCGGGCTTAGAACTAAATGTATTTAATGGTCAGACCGTTATAGAGCAGCTTTTATGTGCTCTGAATGGTATTTAAATAAGTGTTGTTTGTGGTTGTCGCATTTTAATTTTTAACTTAATAACCCCCTGTATTTGAATAAAAATGCACGTTTTTAGAGTTCCGTACCCAAAGGGTAAAACGGGACCCTGTAGTTGTAGTAAGTCATGGCCGAGGCCGAAGGCCATGTACATGTTGTACACCAACAGTGGCCACCCTCGCGTGTGGTTCCAAGCAGTAAAGAATACAAGAATGACGGGGCGCTTTGTCAACTAGGTTATATTATCTAGTTTTACCTTACATACTCGGACAAGATAAATGCTATCTCTACAAACTACGGGCACGCCGCAATCGCGGCGGAGGTGAGACCCCTCTTTGAGGAGTGGCTGGATAGGCGTCACGGCGTCTTGACGCAGGTCCTCACCGAACACGGAAGTTTTGGGAGGTACCTATATCGGATGGGGAAGGAAGAAACGGCTGGAGTGTCACCACTGCGAGGATCGCATGGAAGACACGGTAGAGCATATGGTGCAGGGCTGCCCCGCTTGGGCAGAGCACCGCTGTGTCCTCACGACGGCGATAGGCGGCGACCTTTTGCGCCCGGCATTGGTCGAGGCTATGCTACGGGGCGAGATGGAGTGGGAAACGGTCGCCTCCTTTTGCGAAGCAGTCATGCTAGCGAAGGAAGAGGCGGAACGCGTGAGGGAGAGGACAGCATCCACCTCACGACCCAGCCGCAGTGGTATGACGCCCACGGCGACGGACGTCGCAAGACGATCTCCGGCCACCGTAGGCGCGGGCATGGGGTCGACGAGTAATGGCAACTCTTTGTCCGATCATGGACTATGCCCGGGTGGACGTCGCGTTGTGTTCCACGCGCGCCTCTAAGAGTGTCAGCACAATGACAGTGCCACCTTTAGAGTGCCAAAGCCTGCCTGGGCCGCGGAACTAACGAGTTGGTTCCTGGGTGCATGGGAGAACTAATTTATGATATTACCAAGGTAAAAAAAAACTCTACAAACTAGGGGCATGATAAATGAGCTCAGCGGGACAGTAGCTAGGGCAAACAGGTCTGCATTTCTTCTGGAAAAATCCACCGATAGTGTAGTATCACTGTCTTGTTCTCATCTCTCTTCTATAGCATTCTTTACTAGTTTACATGACTCACAATTATGTCTCGCCGCCGTTGCTACCTACTATCGATATAATTATTACTAGATCATAAAACGATTAGGTAGTCATTAACAAGTATGGATTTTATAAACACTATTCACTCAATGTCATATTGTATCAATCACTTACAAAAAACATCATAGTTAGTGATGACCCAGACTTGTTATTAGTGTGCGCCGAGACAAGATAAACATCGAAGTCGATATATTATTTTCTATTAATACTAATATTTTTATTAGATTAGAATAATATTGACAACAAATGTACTTTGACGGAACGTGGGTGTAGTAGATGTAAAAAACCGGCCAAGTGCGTGTCGGGCCACGCACAGTGTAGGGTTCCGTAGTTGCCCATCAAAATACTTATGCGAACTAACTAAACTGATTTGCTGAATTTAATTTTAAAAAGAAGAATTTTCAAAATCGGTCCAGGAGTCTTTGAGAAATCGGGGAAAATACATAAAAAAAAAGATTACGAAGAATTTAGAACCTCCTCCTTTTTTTGAAGTTAGTTAAAAATAGTTGACGATAAAAACCTACCTATCCCCAAAAAACAGACCGTAAAAACATACCTATTAAAGCTGTAAAAATAAAGTTGACAAACTTACATTTGCAGTTGAAGAACATGTTCTCCGATACATTTTGTTTAAGAAAATATGTTATCCAAGTACATTTTATAAGTTGGTCGACTATTACTCGTAAAGTTATAAATTAAATCTATTAATAAAAAACAACACGCATTTTTATTGAACACTTCCTTTTCAATATACAAAGTATTTTATTTGTTTACTTAAATATAAGAAAAGTATATTTACAACCACAACACTAAATAGAAACAGAAAGTAGGCAAATGTAATTAAAATGCTGGAGACGGGCGTCGGACAGCCCTAACGCATGTTTACGTACCGCGCGGCTGTAGGTATTTATTTCTATCATGCGGCCGAGATCCACTACTGTAGATATTTATACTGTGCTAATACTACACGCTCTCTAAAGTCATAACGTGGCGCCAAGGTCGTCCTGTTCTTAAATGAAACACATAGTACACTTTTTTATTCAAATCGTAATTTGTTTTTTATTAAAATACAAAAACAATTTTAACAACAACAAAAGTATAATCATCATGTTTACGACTGTCTTTTACAAACTGTTGAAATACGTGCTCATACATTAAAGTTTCGTAGAGCTTACTAACTTTCTTAGCCGTTTATATGCAGTCAGCGTTTTACATATTGTATTCTGTGCACCAGCTGCGTAATAAAAGTCGTTTGCATATAACATTGAAGTTATAAATGTTTTCAAATTGTTATGGAGACATTATTGCAGTAAAAATCTTCTTTTTAGTGATTTGTTAAACGATGCTCGAGAAGAGACTTTATTTTTTGTTTTACTTTAGATTTATTAATAACTTGGGTGGCGGTCGATCGATCTTCAAGATTAAGCTTCGATTGTCGTCTTTGGTCTCTAGATGGATGACCATTGATCATAGCGATTTTTGGTCCCGGTTTTCATTTGCCGAACTTTGACAGTCGTTCCAGTCAGTGTTACGAAAGTCGTAAAGACTAGGTACTAGAGTGGAGACGTTTATAAAAAGACTATTATCGCGAAAATCAACGGGAAATGCCAGTCAGTTGTGTGGCCATAATTGACGGAATAATTTTAATTTTTCAGTCATAATTATAGCCAATTCTCTTGTGCTTCCAATAGTAATATATACCAATTATTAAGCGCGCAACATCTTTTTTTGCTTGTGGCAAACATCAAATTTCACCGCGAGAGTAATGTGCGGGAAGCCACCAAGAAAGAGTTTAGTCATCTGATTCCCTACGCTAGCTCATTCTTAGGCCTATTGTCCACACAGTCGCCTTTCGTAGGATGCATGTAACCTACAAATGAAGATAGGCGTATTTTGCACATTTGATAAGTCCACGCTGCTTCATGCAATAGTCAGTCACGCTACAAAAGGTCTCAGTTTTCTTTCAACTAGCATCGAGAAAGGATGTCTAGCAACGCTGGTGACATGTTGCCGCGCGCGCGCACCGCATGACGAAAGCAACACGAGCGGTTGACGTGACGTTGCCGCTTCGTGGACACAGATTTCATCAACGACGATATAATACTAGACTACGCATTGCACGATCTAACGAACAAAACTATTCTGCCAACTCGCTGAGGTACTACGTAAGCGAGGGGGACGGGGTACTGCGTTGTGATTGGCTAACTCAAGGTCTGTTCTGTCTCAACGTATGTTTACGGCTCACAGGATTGGTCGAAATGAGACGGATATAAGACTTTTTTGCCTAATGTGTTGGCAGACATCGGTCGCCTGTTATTAGGAGTCTAGTATTATATCGTCGTTGGATTTCATTGTTTCTACGCAAGATGCGTGCGTGATTCGTCTTGCAATCGTCAATTGACGAAATCGTGCGTATTACGTGCGGTTACGTGGACAATTGGTCTTACTCTACCGACTATTTGTTGGTGGAAACTTGCGAGGTTAAAGAAGTCATTAATGTGTCCTCTCAACTCATGGTGGAAATCGGCTTTTTCTTTGCCTTTTCTTTTCTTTTTATAAACACATTATTAAACAATGCATAGATATGCCATAGCAGCAATCGCAGTTGATCTCAATTTGTCATCGAGAAATCGGGGAACATACCTACATAAAAAAAAGAATCCGACGAATTGAGAACCTCCTCCTTTTTTCAAAGTCAGTTAATAAATTTAAAATTTTTAGAAACTTAAGATTCTTATGAATTTCTAAGCATGGAAACTTTCGTAGATGTTAAAAATAGGCTGAAATCAGCATTTGTACAAAAGTTTAAATAAACAGTTCTACGAAAGCCCTCTTTGGCAGACGAATCTCGAAAGTAATATCTTGGAAATATTAAACTTTCAGATAAGTAAAAAGAATATTATATTGATTCTATTCGTTTTACTTATTTATTGTACGCATAAGTTACGAAGATATTATTTTAACGATACGTTATTATCGTAACCCCTCGTTTTGCCGGGTTCGCGGAATTGTCTTATCAGTTTACCATGATCCTGGATGGTAAAGGGCTTTCTTTATTAAGGATGAGAGGCAAATTATTATTTACAATATTGTTAGGCATGATCATAGCAAATCATTAGTAAGACTTACGATACGGTTAATCGGCGACTAAGCTGCTCCGACACATATCGACAAAGTCGTATTGATTTTGACTGAACCAACATTAGACAAACATAATTGCACTTTGTATCTATCTTTTGAGCTCCTGCATAAATAATAACAACTCACCATCAGCCTATATGTTCCCATTGCTGGGACACAGGCCTCCATGTGGAATTCACAAAAAAAAAACCTCCTCTGTGGGAGGGAGTGGGTCATAATCAACCACGCGGGCCCTGTGCGGGTTAGTTATATGTCACGTCATTCTAGGACATACCGGTTTTCTCACATTGTTTTCATTTAGGTACCATTTTGAGAGCAGTGGTGATGAAATAAATTACACTCGGGGCCCCCTCTCAGAGGGCCAAAGCAAAGCCTGCCGGGGTCGCGGGATTTATTTCCTCACCGTGACCCCGGAACGTAAAGGGCTATTGAAGGACACCGTGGATTTTAGTCAGTACAAGTCTGACAGTCCCTCCCGCCCTGCCCGGGGTGGGAGGACTCATTACTCGCCGCCCGCATGCCCGCGCCTACGGTGGCCGGAGATCGTCTTGCGACGTCAGTGGGCGCCTATCACTGCGGCTGGGGCGCAGGTAGGACGTTGTCCTCTCCCTCTCGCTTTCCGCCTCCTCCTTCGGGAGCATGACTGCTTCGCAGAAGGAGGCGACCGCTTCCCACTCCGTCTCGCCCCGCAGCATGGCCTCGACCAATGCCGGGCGCGAGAGGTCTCCGCCTATCGCTGCCGTAAGGACACGGGCGGTGCTCTGCCCAAGAGGGGCAGTCCTGCACCGTATGCTCTACTGTATTCCCTTTTCTCCAGTTGTGCCTTTTTTACTTAAGGCGGCAGTACAGTTCAAACTACCTACTTGTAACTTGTATGCAGGTTTGTACAAGTTACATACAATTTGCAACTTGCAACTTAACTTATAATAGAAACGCGGCCAAAGGAAAAGCCGACCCAACCAGGAAAAGGCCAGTTAGACGATCATGTATCTGATTCAAAACCTACTCGTATCATTAACCAAGTCGTCACGTATAGAGTCACATGAAAGTACCACTAAATGTTTTGGTACAGAATTTCCGTCTGCACTATAACCGAAGTTTTGTAGTAAGCGAAGTAGTACAGAGCGTGTTCTTAATAAAAACAACGGTTGGCTATCAAGTGAATGAATTTAATTTCTATTACAGAGTCATAGACACAGTATACAGATTATACTAAAACGATACCATAGACTATATTATTTTGTTAAACTTATCGATTATTTCAACACCCTGCCTTAACAAAATAATGCTATATTATTATGTTTACAATTCAAAAAAAAATTACATTATTAAAAGAATTAGATTTCTGACATCCCCAACAATTCTAAAAACTTATAATGCTTACCTGCACTCAAGCTCTTAGTTAATATGTCTGCAGGCATTTTAGAAGTAGAAACATATTCTATTTTTACCATATTTTTAGAAATACATTCTCTTACAAAATGATGTCGTATGTCAATATGTTTTGTGCGCTTGTGAAATAAGGGGTTAGATGCTAATTTTATCGAACTTTGGTTGTCACTATATAAACACATTGGCATATTCTCACTTGATAAACTTATTTCACTTAGCAAGTTTTTAAGATAGATTGCTTCTTTGCAACTTTCAGATAAAGCCATATACTCGGCTTCTGTGCTGGATAGTGCTACAGTTTTCTGCTTCTTTGATTCATAAGAGATAACAGATCCAGACATTATGAAACAGAATCCAGTATATGACCTTCGGTCTAAACTACATGATGCCCAATCTGCATCTACAAAACCATGCAACTTACAATTCGTTTTCTTATATACTAAACCAAAATTTTTAGTTTTATTTAAATATCTTAAGAGTCGTTTCAAATGTTTCCAGTGTGTTTCATTAAAACAGTTATTATATTGACTAAGGAAACTCACACTATAGGCAATATCTGGCCTAGTTAATACAGTAAGATACATAATACTACCAATTAATTGTTGGAATGGATATTTTTTAAGTGACTCATTATTAACTTCCTTTTCCAATTTCAAATTAATTTCCATAGGTGTATCTGAATATGAGCAATCAGACATATTAAATTTCATTAATATTCTTTCTATCAATTGTTTCTGGTCAACAGTAATACAGTCTTGAAAAACATTTATATGCATACCCAGACACTGTTTCATCTGACCTAGATCTTTTGTTTTGAATTCATGTATTAACTTATTTAGTAATTCTTTGTAAGTATTTTGACAATTATAGAAGACAAAAAAATCATCAACATATAGAGCAATAAACACATTTACATCATTGTTACATTTCATAAAAAGACAAGGCTCATAGTCAGACTTTTTGTAACCTAACTTTAACAAACATTCTTCTACTCTAATGTACCAGGATCGAGAAGACTGTTTCAATCCATAGATTGCTCTATTTAACTTTAATACTTTATCATCACAATTTTTAAATTCTGCACATTCTGGTATTTCCATATACACAGTTTCATGAAGTAATCCATTTAGAAAAGCTGTAGGTACATCAAGATGGTTCATATTAAGACCTAACTCAACACTTAAAGCTAATAAAAGTCTAAAAGTTGAATATCTCAACACAGGAGAAAATGTCTCATGAAAATCTATACCTTTTTGTTGAGTAAATCCTTTTGCTACAAGTCTTGCCCTGTATCTCACTTCACTTTCACTGTTATATTTTTTTTTGAAAATCCACTTATTTTTAACCACAGTTCTACCATTTGGTCTGTCCACTAATTCCCATGAATTGTTATCACTAAAAGCTTTCAATTCCTCTTTGATTGCACTTAGCCACTGTACCTTTTCAGGTCCCTTCATCACGTCACTCAGTGTAATTAGCTCACCTGGTTCTACACACATATTTGCAAAACCATAACGATCCGGTTTGCGTCTAACACGTTTTCCTGGTAGATTGACATCACATTGGCTTGAGACCAGTTCCAAGTCCTCTAGCGATAATGAATCTACAAAATCATCTTCTGAACCACTTAATAACTTATCTGGAACAAATGTCTCATCCTTCTGGTTTTCCTCTGCATCTGAGCTTTCACTGCTCTCAGTAACCGTTTCTTTGGATGTATTCTCAGGTTGTGCTTTTTCTTCCACTGTAATGTTTGTTGTAGAGCTGTCATGTATTTGCTCCATGACTACAACATCTCTGGCCACAGTAACTTCATTTGATACTGGATCATATAAGCGATAGCCCTTGATATTCTCAGAATATCCAACTAGGAACATCTTCTTCGCCTTCTTATCCCACTTACGTCGTTTTATCTTTGGAATATGAACCATTACTGGACTGCCAAATATCCTCAGATAATTCAAATTTGGCTTTCTGCCCGTCCATATTTCATAGGGAGTAATATTCTGGCCTGAAGTTGGCAAACGATTTTTGATATGCACTGCTGTATTAACAGCTTCTGCCCACAGCGATTTTTTCAACTGGGCGTCAAAAAGAAGACATCGAGCTTTTTCAACGATTGATCGATTATTTCTCTCACATACACCGTTCTGTTCCGGTGTATAACTGTTCGTTTTCTGATGGACTATACCACATTTTCTTAAAAAAACTTCAAATTGTTCTGAACAAAATTCACCTCCATTGTCAGATCTCAGCATTTTTATCCTTTTTGATTGTTGATTTTCCACAAGTTCTTTATATTCTTTGAAAAATTTAAATGTTTCATCCTTAGTTCTCAGGAAAAACACAGTGCACATTTTACTGAAGTCGTCCACTAATAGAAGAAAATATCTGGCTCTGCCAAGAGAAAGATTTTCCATTGGTCCGCAGACATCTGCATGAATAAGTTCCAGGACCTCCTGACTTCTTGTGTCACTTCTAGGGAATGGTAGTCTCGTCTGTTTACCTTCACAACAGACTGAGCAGCTGGCCTTGCTTGTGCTACATTTTTCACTAAAATTTACACCATCAGCAACTCCATTCCTCAGTTTATTAAGATCACTTGAGTTGACATGGCCTAACCGTCGGTGCCATGTTGAGCTGGATACGTTCATGGCTGCTGCTGCTTCTAGGAGTTGTTCTGGTTTTTGTTTCACATTCAGTTTGTAAACTCCATTCTCTAACATTGCCTCACCGATGCATTCATTCTGCGAGTTATATATTGAACATCCTTGCCGATTGAAAGCCACTTTGTTGCCACTTGCTATTATTCTACTCACCGACAACAGGTTAGAAGTGAGGTTAGGTACGAAGAGAACATTGTTTATTTCAACTTCAAACTCTTTGCCACCAACACATGTCGTAATTTGCATGTCTCCTGAGCACACAACTTTAACAACAGTCTGATTTGCCACCAAAATTTCCTTCGTTTCTGGTTGAAAGCATTTATTAGTCAACAAGTTGATGTTTGAAATCATATGAGTGCTTGCGCCAGAATCTAAGTGCCAGTCTGTTGGACTGAATTTCTTAGCAAGAAAAACTGCACTAAATGCATTTGTTTTCACACCTGGACATTGATTTTTATAATGTCCTGTTTCTTTGCATTTATAACAACGAATTATTTTTTTTCGAGATGACGATGACTTATTACTACTGTCAGATGACGTATTCGTTCTGTTCATTCTTTCATTCATTTTGTTACCGCCATGTTGTTTTGAAGGCGTTCGGATGCTTCGTTCGTTGCTTCCGTGAAACTTTTTAGCTATAAATGCACCTTCCGACTTCACCTCTAAATCTGCACACATATCTAATAATTTGCTTTTAATTGCATCCGCGCTGATAGTAATGCCTGAGTGTTCTATAGCCATTATCATTGGTCCATATTTCTCTGGTAGGCCCGCTAAAAGGAGCGATCCGATCCACTGGTCATTTATATCAAAACCAGTACCGTTCAATTTCTGCGCTGTATCAATGATCTGGCTGACATAACTGGTCATAGACTCGCAGCTTTCAAGGCGAATGCTAATGAGATTTCGCAGCAAACTTATTTTGCGAGAATAGCCTGAATCGTCAAACATGTGCTTCAACGTTTTCCACAGGTCATAGGTCGAAGTTGTTTGCTTGATATGGACGTACAGACTTGCATCAATTGTTAAAATAAGTTTGGCTCTTGCCTTCTGAACATTTTCTTTTTGAGACGTTGTCGCAGTTTCTGGTAACGGCCGCTGGATCGCGTCCGCCATGCCTTCCAGCACTAGTACATTTTCGGCCGCAAAACTCCAGCTATCATAATTTTCACGGCCTAGTAATTTCGGCACGTTAGCTATATAATTTGTCGACATTTTGCACTCGTACACACTCTACTTTATCAACTACTAAAGAAAAGGTTGGGCTGGGCCCATAACCTCTTAATAAAAACAACGGTTGGCTATCAAGTGAATGAATTTAATTTCTATTACAGAGTCATAGACACAGTATACAGATTATACTAAAACGATACCATAGACTATATTATTTTGTTAAACTTATCGATTATTTCAACACGTGTCCCATCAAAGCATTGTTGGGGAGATTGTTAGAGGTGGGAGTGGCAAAGGGAAGACGGAGTAACTATCGCAATTTATTACAATTTTAGCGGCTTCTATTCAAAAGCATTATTGTCCAGTAAAAACTACATCGACCACAAACTGACTAAGTCAGCCATGAATCAAATTAATTGATTGATTAGCAAAACATCCAAAAAATAGGCCAAGCAAAACCCCGCCGCGCGGGACTCTTATTCTTGTCTGCAGGGTTTAAAAAAATTTAACCAAACCAAATCTCGGGGTGCACCCAAAAATCAAACTGTTGCCAATTTTGTGGCACGGTTTATTATTTCACTTTATTTGCTAACTTACACTAGCCTTATTACCATACCATACAGTCTTCTAAGTACCCACATAATACGGAACCGCTCGAGCAGTCGAACTGCTCCAGGCAGTCGGTGCGATCTAGCAGTTGCCAGCCTTACACTGACTGCTTGAGCAGTCCGTCCATGAACGGCCTTATAGTTTTGACTACTAACGGGCCCCCATAGCGGGCCAAAGCCTACCGGGGTCGCGGGACTATCTTATCAGGTACAGGAAATAGGAAAAGGGCTATTGAAGGAACACCGTGGATTTTAGGATTTTAGTTAATAAGAGTTTGACTTTGCTTGATGTCCCACCCTGGGCGGGAGGATACATTTGACGATTTTACTAGGTTAAAAAAAAAAGAAATAGTTTCTACTAATCTGAAAATCAACCTACATCGAAAAATTCCACACATTTCCACACTTTCGACGAACAAAACAAGTAACAAGCCACTAAAGAATGCATGTTTATTATTGCCTTCACGTCAAGTAAAGTGAAAAGCTCCACTGCAGTAACAAAGAAAATTTAAAATAATTCTTGTACGTTTTCTACTGCATTCATATTGGATTCGAAAAAAGGAAAGTATCGAAGAACTATTCAGGGCACTTTAGTTGGATCATGGTATAATTAGTGAAGCTCAGTAAAAACGGATTAAATGGATACTTTATACTGAAAAAGTAGAAAATAAAGAAGCCACCGAGAAACATTTTCCAATACTTAACGGAATGTTGTATTAGAATTGATAATATCGCAAGATTTTCAGTCAAAGGGTATAGAAGATTTTTGTATGGAGGGTGGCCCTATCGGTCACCCGCCAATTTGTTTTTTTTTTAGAATCGCGTTGCACATCAAAAGTTATTTATTTGGATAAGAGGACACTTAGACATTACAATCATAATGTCCAAAGCGTCAAGTTTCAGAATTATTCCCATATTAAATTATGACGATATTGTAACATCATGTATATGGGTGTTAATTAATACATTAATGTGAGATAATGTTATAAATAACATTTTTTTTTAAATGTTTTATTTAATTTTTAATGAAGAAATTAGTCGAATAATTAATGTTTAGCAAAATAAATGTAGTGGGAAGAAATGGCAGATTTTATAACTTGGTTACTAGGAGCTGCTGTCATATCGCACATAGCCTATAGTAGTAGATAATTATGTTTAAGGAACATACAAGACGATGCAGTCAACCTAGTCCAGTCCCGGGGGAATTGTAAGATTCTAAGTGATTTGTGTCATGTTGGCAGACATATAGTGTAACAATCAAGTTAATTAAGTACCTAACGTGTCTACTAGTAATTCCTCAATAACAATTTAAGATGTTTAGAATAATAACGACGGCACGGTTGGCGCAGTGGTTGAGTAATCGACTGCTGATCAGCGTGTCACGGGTTCCGTTCCGTGCGGGGAACAATTAATATTTGTATGGCCTGCAGATAGTTGTTCTGGGTCTAGGTGTTTGTGTATGTGAGTTTCTATGTTTGTAAGTGCACCCACAATACAGAAGAAATTCCTAGTGTGAAAAAAAGACAGTCTTACTACAAGAAAGTTAAACATCTATAATGGCGGCTCCACATTAGTGCCGCGTGAACCCCCGTGAACAGGCGCGAACGAGAATGTCGATGGTTTTCACGGGGTTCACGCGCGTTCGTGCCTGTTCCCCGAGTGTCGGTATTGTGCCGAGAATTCACGGCGAGAATTCGCGGCGTGAATTAACGGCACTAATGTGGAGCCGCCTTAAACATTTGTCATTATTAGATATTGAAAAAAGCGCAACTTCAAATGCCAACACTTTTCAAAAGACAAGTGATGACAGATTTTTATCTTTTTGTGGTAAGGCTATGTTTTAAAATATTTGATCAGTAAACTAGCGATTTTTCACTTTTATCTAATAAACTAGTCTACCAAAATATTTTAATCAGGATTATGAAAAATATTAGACACGTGCTTTTTACTTTTGTGATTGAACTAAAATTGACGAATATACGACAACAAAATTCACAATACGTTACCGCCGCCCGTGGTATAATACATATTACTTATACACAGTTAATTGTTCTGACGTCTGGAGCTTTCGATCGAATCTTTCGTTGATGAAAAAAATGACACCTTTTTAAATTTGATTTATTTATGTTGTACGTAGCCTATTATTGTCAATTTGGCATATTATATTGAATAATAAAAATTAACCGCATAGTGAAGGAAAGGGAATTAATTTAAAACATACTAATGCCAAGAGGGCCAAATTTCAAGTTTGTGAAAACATTACTTTGCATTTCATAGCTTTTAGTAAATGCATGGTTATGGTTTGAGACTCAAACCAGTGTCCCATACAGAAAAGGAAATACAAAAACATAATAATAGTTCTATTTCCTTTTGCATTTTCCACGGTTTTATTCTTTGCGAGTACTACCCACATAAAGCTGACCTTAAGAAGTTTCCAGAATATTCGGTATAAATAATAATAACGTCCTTATAGAGTACCCTTAACCATCTCAACTGGCATTCGGCTTATTAATAATTCTCTGTTCAGTTTTTTCCTCAACATAACCAAACTTAAGCCTACCAAAGCTAATTTATTTGCACATTCTACCACAAAAGTGACTGAAACATTCCACAGGCTGAAAGACCTTGCTCTCAAAAGATTCCAAAGTACGGGTCGGTTAGAAGAAATGTATAAATATAATACAGTCCCAAAAAATATATTGCGGCTACATGTCAAAGGGATTATTTATTGAGGCCCACAGATGTTGAGCTAGTTTGACGACTATTGATTGGTCCCCGGGCTCGCAATAAGGGGACCAACCAATTAGAATTACAGAATTACGATTAAACGGATCGGGGGAGATAGCGAAAACAACTTTAATTCTCAATGAAGAAAAATCCTAAGAGCCCGAATAATTCTCTTCTTTCATTCTCTAATTTTCTAAAGAAATTAAAAGAAAAATGTGGCGAACATAAATCTTTATGAGCCATTCTATTTTATTATTCTAAGCAATTGAAAAAGCAGTAATGTGCTCACTTCGCTCGTTCCGAGTGCGGTTATTACTTTCAAGCGTAATGGCTTGTTGCAATATTTATCATTTACTTTCTTATGTGGTATTTCTTCACCGTGACTTTTTAGACTTTTTATGTATTAGTATATTGTTTATTTTTATTTTTGTATTGTATTTTATATGGGCCATTGATGCCTGCAATAAATGGAATAATAATAATAATAAAAATAATAATTTAGTCGTCTTACAAAAGTGGTCCACTTAATGTATCCGACCTAAAATACCTGCGAGTTTTCTTTTTTTTTAATCGTTAATAATTTTTATTAAGAATAGGTAAGTACATTAGAAATATGAAATACTTACCCTGTTAAAATGTTAACGTATCAAGCTGTAGAGTATACCTACCCTGTAAAATAGTCGGGTAGATCATTTCATCACCATTTTTTATGAGACAAGGGTGTTTCTAACTACGCCTTGCGTCATAATAACGTTTTTTTTTCCAAATCTCTTACATACCTACCTATTTTTTTATTATCAACTTGTACTAGTCATTGGATACATCAACTGGGCTGCCGTTGTAAGACAACTAAAAAGTCACGGTGTATATACGTCTGGCGCCTGGCCCTATAAGGTGGTCACTACCTAAACACCTAAAGCTCTGCAATTTCCACTTGTATCAAGACGACCTCTCTTTTTAAATGTTTACAAAGGTCTACAGCGGCCAGAACATAAACACATAATTATTTATTATTTCTGCCGACCTCTTCGTCCCATAAACTACATAGAAATAGCTCGAATCATTTCCCAAGACGAAGGTATTGACAGGTAGAGTGATACACAAAAGGATAGATTTGTCAGTCTGGATTTGATGTAATATTTTTAATGATTTGAGTAGTAGTCACTCGATATTTATTTATTTTACTATTTATGTACACACAAAATATAACACAGGATAATTATAACGATATGTGACAACCCCGTCAAAAAAATTGAAGAAGGCAACGTTCACACTTACTGGTCCTATGCATAGCGCCTAGAACCTAGCCTAGCAAAAGTTCAGGCATTCTGTACGGATGGTTATATGAAAATTCCAAAACGTCCATTTTATTTCACCAAAGTGGCTGATTTGCCTCTAAACACTAAACAAGGCATCTGTTGGTGAGTACGTAGCCTAAGAAAAACTATAGACTGTATTATTGACGGTCTTTTTTATATCCGTGGAACCTTCGTAGGTACTGGAGTAAATTATGGGAAACTTACCAAATGGTAGCGATAATTTAACACCTTTTTATCGGGCAATTCCCGAAAATTGGACAGTTTAACAATTTTAATTACATTTATTTATACCGAAGATTGTGGCTCTAAAAATTGAAAGTGGAGTATGGTTGTTTCTATAGAAATGTCCATCACAATACGATCTTAAATGAACAGAAACTTCAAAACTGAATTATTTTTTCAATTTACTTCAGCAATTTGTCTGGAAACTTCATTTAACATGGCCTCAGCGATAAAAATATGGCAACACCAATTTAGGTTCTCAACATTGAATAATCCCAAGTATGGTCTTCTTATTCATAAATTCTGGGTATTTTTTTAGGTGAAAGAAAAAAAGGGTGAGGTCATAAAAAAGAAAAAAGTTCGTGAAGAACATTATTTTGTTCTTTTTAATCACTTTCGTTATGAAGTTTAATTAAGTAAAAACGAGAGATATATCCGTTTCGTTCCTCTGTATTGTATAAAGCAGTTACCGTTTATTTTTATTGTTGTGTACCGTACGAACGCAGTACATTTACTTTTGTATACAACAAGGTATGTAATTGAAAATGTTATTTTTATTGTTTTGTGAGGTTGTAATATGTTTGCAGGATACCTGGTAAAGTACTTAGTATTATTTTTAAATTTATTTATAGTCTACTTTAAAAGCCAACTCCAGTTTAAAACCAATTTTAACATTATTAATTTAAAGTTGTTTCTAAAATTCTATATTTCTACGCCCAGGCAGAATTTTTGTGACGTGGTTTAAATCACATGCACTAAAAACATTTAAAAAATTTATTGCATTTTAGCAAACCCGTTTAGTATTATAATGGTGGATAAATAAAACTGGAAATTCGCTACATCCACATTATATTTTGATTTTGTTTATTAGTCCGATCAACAACGATTCTTTTGTATGAAGACTTCCTAAAAATTTGGCATAATGATGAGAGTATGTGATACAGATTATAGATGAAAGTTAGGCTTTTTTTTACCAAATACCATGAAAATTGCTTAAAACTCTCTGCGAAAAATTCCTCAGCCTCAAATTCTTTTTGTTTATTATGTTTAAATGTATTAGTTAGAATTGGGAAGTATAAAAATCCAACAAATTTTCGATTTCAGTGTCATTCCAAATTAACTTTTTACATATCGCGCTCTAACTTCTAGTGAAAAATTGCTCGATTTTTTTTTTATGCGATTTCTTGTCCTTAATTACATAGGTTTGTTACGTAATCCAAAACTTTTTCCTTTTTAAACAACATTATTTTGATGTCAAATCAATCAAATAATCACGTTTAAAAATGAAAAAGGTAACAAACCTACCTATATGTATTTATGGATAAACTATCACATAAAAATCGGCAGAGCAATTTTTCACAAGGAGTTAGAGGGCGATATGTAAAAAGTTAATTTGGAGTGACACTGAAATCGAAAATTTGTTAGATTTTTATACTTACCTATTCTAACTAATACATTCATACATACACAGATTATTTGAAGCTTAGGAATTTTTCATAGAAACTTATAAGCAATATTCATATTCACATCTGTAATCTGTATCACCTTCTTTCATTTTATATCAAATTTCAGTGCGGGAGGAATTTTTCAAAGGAATTTATTTTTTTGGATTATATCAGCTACGATTAGATTAACAAAATGTGATTCCTTTTTGTTTCTATGTCACTAGTTGTATTCTAGAAAATATGAAGATAAAAATACAATTTATTCTAGGGATTCCTAAAATACCCAGATCATAACAAAAAAAAATGCGTAATCATAAAATTATTTACATACGTGAAAGCATTACGTATGTAACAAGCTCCAGAAAAGTGTCATAGACTTTAACAAAATTATAGAACACCTTTTCTTTTTTCTTATATGTAAAAATTCCATTTTATTTTATATCCATTACTAAAGATAAGTTTTTATTTTAGATGTGAATGCGTAGTCTGTGTTCTAGTTACGAACAATGGGATATTCAAATTTGGGACGAAGCCAAAGGGCTATGAACGTTACATGGTGGAGCGATTGTAGAATATAAGGCAAGTTTAGACGCATCACAGAGCTATTTTGCAACCACAATTTATTTAGATTGTTTATGAGGAAATGCTTATTTTTTTTTATTCGATAGCCCTGCTTTCAAATGCACAACCTTTATAAACTTAAATGCTTCTAAAACACTTTTTTATTTTACTATCAAAGAAACCATCAATATAAAAATGGGATTTATTTTCCTACCACGTACCTATATAGTTACTCCTAGTAACGCAGAAAGACTAATAAATTCACATACACTAGAATTCTTCCACAGATTCTCCCTGAAAAACAAGTTGGCCAACACCAATATTTCCCTAGTGTCGTAGGTATGTTTGCGAGCATAAATCTAGCTCACACAAACACAGATGGAACAACTATACCTCGACAAAACAAATATTTGCAGCAGTGAAACCAACTGCTGAGCTACTGCGTCAATCGGGCTATGTGGTAGATTTACTAATTTTGTACGTATTTACCAGGACCCCGCTTCGGAAACTTAAGTTTCATTGCTAGAAGCCCTGTTAGGAGCGTGAAATGTAATAAAAGTTACAAAAATTCGAACGCTTTTAAAATTGAAAATCCTTATTTCGCACATAATGTTTACTTAGTTTTATGACTTTGTTCGTTATGCTTCGGAAGTCTAGACCGAAATTGCAAAGAATAGGTATATAATATGTCGGAGAATCAACACAGAAGCAAAAATTATTAGAATCAATATTGTTAATTTAGAATAACGCCATCTATTATCGTTCCTGCGGAGTCAAAATAGGTACACAATTTAGAATCTTTAATGATTATTGTTAATTTAGAATAACGCCATCTATCTTTCATTGGAGAAACTGTGTAGTTAAATTTGACAGATAACGTTTAGGAACGTCAAGTAACTTAACTTGGGGATGGTTAGCGTGGAGTAATGGCGACATCGAGCGAATACTCGAGTCAAATGTCGATCGGAAGTATAAGTCAGCTATTCGAGATTGACAGGTTCTGAAGTTGACAGATATGTTGGCTAACCTGTGTGGGGTAGGCCACGTGGGCGGTGACAGTTGAGTGAAGTGAACACTTTGAATCAGTCCGTCAAGCTGGGTAGACATCTTGGTTACTCCGCGGTAAATTTCCTGCGTTTCTAAGATTTTAATCGATCCATAAATCTCAGGCATCCTTGTTTATTTTGTATTCAGTGTGTTTTAGCAAGTAATTAAAAGTGTTAACGAAGGTTTTGTGAATGTTATTTCCGATATCGCGACCCACTGATAACGATTCTCCGTTATATTCATTAAACGATTGTTCATACAATAGTCTACGTTTGCACGTTCAAACGCGGTTTGAGCAGGCCTTTACACGCAGGCAGATTCCATGATACAACCACTTTATTCGCTCCGTTTCGAATAATAATTCGTGATTCAAGCATTCTGATTGGTTAGGTTCTCTAGCTGTTTGAATCTGGATGGAATAGATGTGTGCAAATCAATGCTATGTGTAAGACGGGCTTGCCACACTGACGATCGTCTCTGTCACTGATAGGTTCGTAATGGATTATGGAAAGTTATGGTAAAGAGAGGCAGTGTACATTTGGGGTGAAATGGAATTTGTTACCATGATATTCTTCAAGAAATATACGATATTGCTCTGTTGTGAGATAAATACGGATATTGGGAATGTTAAAAAATGTGTTTTTTTTACGTGGTAAAATCATCAAATGAGTACTCCTATCCAGGGCGAGAAGGGAGGGACTGTCAGATTTGAAATGACTAAAATCCACGGTGATCCTTCAAATAGCCCTTTACGTTCCAGGGTCACGGTTTCCTGATGAAATATATTTATGAGATGAATAATAACATCGGGAGTGTCACAAAAATGTGCTAATATTTGATTTTATCGTTGTTACTGTAACTCTATAATTTGCTTTAAAGTGTGTGTATTTCAACTCTACGAAGAGTAGACAAAGTAGTTTATATTATACAATTGGACTTTTTTTTGAACAAGTATGGCACGATAAATGAAGAATACTCGTAGAACAAAAAATCTACATTTTAAAAAGGCCATGAAAAATACCATATTTGCACGAAATATACTGATTAAAATTACGCCATTAAAATTTAAACGAACTGCTCCCAAAGCAATAGTTCTCATAACTCACGACGCACAATTTTATAAGCCCTGGTCGAAACCATCTATTTCTTTTATGACTAGCCGAGTCGTTTCTGAGATAATCAGGTATAAAACATAAATAATGGAGTGGCAATAAAGCCGTTCTATACACGTGAAATATGGCCTTCTTATTTGCTTCTGTTTAGCATTATATCATCCAAAGTTCAGCCGGAAGCTTCAGGCAAAGGCTGAACAACTGAAAAGCTGAATGGCTGAATTGATTCATTGTCTGTGAAGAGTATTGTATTTATTCTGCAGTATCCACCTGCAACGTTAATTGCGAATTTTGAGAGAAATGTACCTATTGATTGATGCTCAGTTGTTTCGATGTTATGAAGTACTGTCATTGCAGAAATAATTAGGTACGATCTGTCAATAGCGGCTCAGAATTCAATTTGGTGGGCGTTTGTATACCGTTGTCATGACGACTGAGTCTGTTCTGAGTCGAGTTATGGACGTCAACTCATTTGCGCAGTGTTAATTTCCATTACTGTTTTGTTAGTGTTGGAGGCATTATATTCGGTTGGCAGAAAGAGATTTTGTATTTTTTGTAGATTTTCTCGCTTTTGTGAGAAGATGGATGTAAAATGACAATTGTTATATAATACTATTATTAGTATTTTTCTTTTTCTCTCGATGTTTTCTGGCCTAGTGATAATTTTCTTTTTTTATATATACAATTTTTTAGACTTCCGTCTGTTATATTGTGTATATTCTTATCTAATAAATAAATAAATAAATAAATGGCTTCATCTCTCTCATGCATACTTAACACGTTTAATGGCTTCGGAAATAAATCTAATGTACATCGTTTTATAGATTTTATTCGAAAAAATCACAGAGGCCAACATTATTAGAATAATATTCTGAAGAGAGTATTTCAACTTCTATCCTCCTAATTTTTACCTTATATTTAATCTGGTCTTTGCTAATAACATTATGACATTACTTACTTTAACAAAATTATAAACTTGTAGGTATTATGTATACAAAAAATTATGTAGCTTGCTGATACTCAAATGCCATAGTACCAATGTTAAGAGTGAAAGACGGTTTAAACCCAAATATATCTCATTTCTACATATGTACAACTTCACAATCTAGTTTCATCGCCTCCTACATTTCAAGTAAAACCAAGCGGGATTTCTATCATGTTATTATATTCTATACTGATAATAAAAAGCTGAAGACTTTGTTTCGTTGAACAAGCTAATGGTAGCCATACACCATACTGCCTATCGTACGATCGATTTGACACAACTTCAAATCTGCAGCAGCGATGCCAACTTAGCAACTTTATAGCTAGATCTAGCTATTATTCGGTGACCGATAGCTACAAATTTATAAAATTGTAGCTGTCGTCACCGAATAATAGCCAAATGCATCACTGCTGCCGATTTGACTTTGAGTCAAATCGATTTGATGACCTATCAAATTGGCATGTCATGCCATCAAATACAACAAAACAATTGCAAGCGTCAAATCGATCGTCGATAGGCAGGATGGTGTATGGCTACTATAACCTCAAAAACCACTGGTTCGAAAAGAAAAAATATTTTTGTGTTGGATAGTCCATCTATTAAGGAATAACACTATATGCTAATAACATTACGCTACAATCACTAGGAGCCAAGCTGTAAGGTCGAAAACGTGGCGAACGGCTAAGTTTTCATAAAGTAGGTTCTATTAATTTTAGATTTATAGAAAGCATACCTATCGCTGGCTATCTTAACATAATGAGCTCCTTGAGTTATGAGTCGAGCTACACGATAACTGACAAATGCTTGCACTGACTGGACAGGTCCATTCAAATCTGTGTGGTTCTTTCCTTAAAAGACCATTTCAGATACCTGCATGGTCTTCACATCTTGAAAAGTACGATGTCTGGTCTTTAAAACAGACTGTGACCTCTGAGTTTGTTTCGGATGTTTCTTCTCAGAGTAGTCAGATACGAAACACCGGCCACATCTAGTATTAAAAAATATGATTTGACGTGTAAAAGTGTTTTTTAACAACCAACTTGCAAAATAAATATCATTTATCATTTAATCTATCTTAACACTAGCGACTCGCCCCAGCTTTGCACGCCACCAATCGGATCCAAAGATTAATTTACTTATTTATCTTTGAAGATTGAAATCACACAAAATTGGCATTGAATTCAGTTGTGTGGTTAGATAGACCGGAGTGAAAATATTTCACAATTTTAAATAAATATGTAGGTATTAAGATAACAAAGATGACAGTTTGTTTAATCGCGCACATCTCTGGACTCTCAGCTTTCGAATAAGACATTTTTTTCCATTTTAACAACAACGAAAAAACTCTTACAATCAAACAGAAAAAAAAACGGTGGGTGACACTTCGAGGCACAGCTACTTAACTGTGTTATACAACCTAACATATTTTATGTAGGTACAACTACAAATCCTAGTTTCATAAACATAAAAATATCAACCAGGTGAAAAATATGCGCGATTTATTTCATACTATTATCGCCGCGATTCTATGAAATAGATTTAGGGAGAGCGCACCCATCGCTGGCTAGACGACGGATAAATAACGCTGCGTGAAACTTCGAATGGATACTATTTTATTGTAAACTGATGTACGTAAAAGGTGTTTTCGTGAAGCAAAAAATAGGTTCACGGACAAAATAACGTGTTTTTTACGTTTGAATATTTTTTGGGTTAAAAATGTAGAAACTTCGACCATGAACGACTGTGGAACTGTCGAGAGCTGGATGATAAAATATCAACAACACATTCAAAATTTTTTTTGTGTATAAAATCAGAATTCAACACAAACCGACCGAGTTTGGATAAAAGACTATTCGATTGGATGGAACCCTTTCAGTGAACTTGAAATACGGGAAGTAAGCCACAAAGGAACTATAGAAAATAGTATTATTAAACCGAATCCTCGCAAGCAAGAGCGATCGCAATAAAAAGAAAAATAACAGTAAATAAGTTTATCAAACGTTGAATTAAGCCTTCCATCACCGAGCCAACTGCCAAAAGAAAAACACTAAAGCCAAAGAGCCTTCAATGCAACAAAAAAGAATTAACACAACAAAAAAAAAAAACATTTCTTTTCTCCGTCATGAATTGCTAAAACCATAATCCTTCTTCTCAAGATTGTGAGTAAAAAATGGCCTTTTAACGTTCTTAAGATGCAAATAAGATGCAAAAACTTCAGCATCTATTGTGTTGATTTGTATAGCAGATGGTACTTTATCCAGCTTCCGGCAGTCCCTACCAGAAAGGAGTGGAGTGTAGCACTCAAGACTCAAATTCCAAGTTCCGTGTTGACCCTTAATTGCTCGGGCGGGGTATTGCTCACCCCACCGACACTGAAGGTTTGGAACTTTGAAATTCTGCATATTGAGAGCTTTACTTGTATGAGATACGTATGAGATAGTTCATAAAAACACGTGATGTTCCAGATGAAGAATACTTATTATAGTAATTTTGTGTAAATTACACCATGTTGTCACGCACGTCACGCGACCGTTTCCGTAACTTTTAGGCAATCAAATAAGGGTTAAATTAACTGCCCAGCTAGACTAAGTAGCCTTGGTAATGGCGCAAAGGCCCACCGACTAGCATTCTTAGCTACCACTCAAATCCTCAAATTCGACAGATGATTCCTTATGAAAATCCTCGAATTGAGGTCAATCAGTGTATAATAAATCCGAAAGTTTGACTTTAAGGCGATTCTCACACTGCCCCGCATGATGCAGCGTAGCGCGTGGATGTCAGAAAATGCATCCACGCGCGTTCATGCGGATGCGGTGCGTGTTTTCTATACAAACGGAGACACGCATCCACGCGCTACGCTGCATCATGCGGGGCAGTGTGAGAATCGCCTTAACAAGTGCTTTTTAAAGGCCTAATTGAAATAAATTAAGTGCCTTTGACTTAACCTTTCTAGTGGGGCTTTAGGGCGTGTCGAGTTTGACTTGAGCCGACTCATGAAGAATAAATAAAGCTATTGTCAAACAGAGAGGCGTGGCGAAAGCGAAGCGAAGCGTTTTTATTTGTAATGTATGGAATTGTTTGAATCACATCAGAAGCGAAAGCGATGCGATAGCGTGAGCGATCCGAAGGCGTTGGCGCTAGTACAACTCAGCGAGACGTGGCGAAGGCGTTTGCAAAGCGTTGCCGAACTATAAAAGGTGTTGAAGTACCTTGTCTTAGACACGTTAAAATTAAATGAGCCATTCTTCTTAGCACCACTTACGACACGTCACGAAAGGCGCCTTTATTTTAAGAGCTGCATTTCCACACTATGCTCTATGTATTTTCTGGATAGTCAAAACAGTGAAACGTGCTATATTAGTTGAGAAAATCTTAGGAAGAGGCAACTTTTCCGAAAATACATCTACGCTCGCTAAATTGTCACTGACTCACTGTACGAAACATTCTCTTTTAAAAGTTAGAGATACAGTTGAACGCTTATTTTTTACCAATTTGGCGTCCTTTTCATTTGACTGTGTGAAGATTTTTTTAAATAATTTTAAAATCAATATTCAATAACCCATCCTTTGTCCCGTCCCATTTTTTATTTATATAGTCATCTGTCACGCCACTTCTGGGTGGTACCGCGCGATAACGGCGCGTCTACGGCGCGTGTGATTAAAATGATGATATGTCTTTAGTTGTGTATCTTAGCCGTATCTAACTTATGTTGTCAGCATCGTTATGAAATAAACTAACACTATTAAATGGATTTCTCCAGTTTTATCTTGTATTCAATTATTAATTGTAATCTGAAATCAGGGTTAGCGATTTTGGACGGGACACAGTAGGGGATAATACATTTATTGCATTGTATTTAAAGAAAGTATATAAGTAATTCTTGTAGATCACATTGTTTGAGAACACGCTTTTAAATGTAAAAAATAAAATGCATAAGCTGTTCGAAATACACCGATAGTCGACATAATTATGTTGTTGGTATAAAAGTTAATGGTGGTCATCATGGCTCATTTTTTCCGGACTCATTGGAATAAACGAAAACGAAGGGATTTCTCGCAGCATGTAATCGACAATTTGCACCTCATTGTCACAGTATAAAACCATTCCGCACTCAATTTGAGCAAAAGCCATCTTAACGATGTAGGTGCTACAATTTAAGCTTCCATTTAAAATCATGTTGATCTGTTTAAGGCGACGTCACTCGGTTTACTCACATTGTCTGACTTAACGCAGAGTTCGCCTGATTTTGTTCAGAATGGCGTAGAATGGGCTCGTCCGCGTGTCACCCAGTATCTAAGGCGCGCTTCCAAAACTTTGTATCTACCCTGGCAATCTGCCAACACCGACTCCACTTCCCCGGCAATCACAACTTAACATGAAATTTCAATTTTTATGCTGGTTACCACTCGCGAGAAAAATCCTCGCTTTAATTTTGTGCGTCGGAAAACATGTAAGTGATGTTAAGAGCGTGCTTTGGACATTCACTTTTATAATGAATGGGGATAGCGGTTTGTTTGTCCTTTTTGTGTCTTTATTTTTAAGAAAATATGTAGGATTTCTTTGATTTTTTTCTACTTTGTCTTGTCTTGTCTTCATCTCATTTTATGTGTACAAGTTATAAAATAATTCTTGTACGCTTACCTGATTAATTAATAAACACATTCTGACCTAGCTAATAAAAAATCTGTGTATATAATTTTACACGGATTTTTTATAAGCTAGGTTTTGTCATTTGTCATAATTATCTCTATGTAGAATTTGGTAAGTACTGCGGTATTTCTTTCTAAAACTCAATAGATCCATGCTAATGCATGCCAACAAACGTACCAGACTACAGAATGATTCGTCAAACTACATTCAAAGTGACTGAATCACGACCATTGCATTATGTCACGAGTTTACAACACATGGAGGTGACTAGGTTCCGGGGCGCCATACAAATGACGTTAGTCGTGACCGTCTCCTGTGACATATCGGAAATATTACGACGAATTTCCTTCACAGCCAACTGTGATTCGATTTGAATAGGCAAAATGCGTTGATGGAACATAATACGATTCTAGAAGCCGATTTTGGTCGTCAATGTCAGAAACCCACTTAGTCTAACATCGTTTATAATAATTGTGCAATGACCTTAGATCGTATTCGAATGGTTTTTCTGAAAGAAAAAGGCTTTTTGGCCAATGGGACAATTACCGGTGGAAATAAGTAGCTCATCATCTGCCTAGTCTTTTCCCAAATAAGTAACTAGAATACATAAAATAATTCCAATTCTTTGAGTTCTTAATATCTGAGACAGGCCTGTTGGTCTAGTGGTTAGTGACCCTGACTGCTATGCCGGAGGTCGTGGGTTCGATTCCCACCCAGGACAAATGTTTGTGTGATGAGCACGATCATTTGTTCTGTGTCTGGGTGTAATTTATCTATAATATGTATGTATTTAGAAATATAAGTATGTTTATCAGTTGTCTAGTACCCATAACACAAGCTCTGCTTAGCTTGGGACTAGATGGCGTTGTGTGATAGTTGTGGAATATTTATTTATTTATCTTTGTTAAGATTCCGTTTAGAATTTTCAATTGACGTTGCTATTCTTTAATTTTCAACAGACTTTTCAAACATCTTAAATTCCAGAAAACAAATTACAACAGTACAAAAATGTTAACCAATATTAAAATACCAAAAAGTTCGTTGAACTCTGCTGTTGACAGCCATGTTAACCACCTATGACAAGTTTTTGACGCATGCAAATCCCGTCGTGCGGAAAACTTATGAATATAAAAGCTCACAAAGCTCGCGTATCAAGGACTTGAACGGAAATCATTCCATTCAGGAAGGGACATGCCATTACGAGACCTCAAGTTCGATGACCGACTTAGCACTGACAAATGTCAACCATTGCCAAATGGCAATGGTTGTATCAAAAACCATTTTGAAGGCGTTAATTAGGTTCAGAGTGATTTTGGTCAGCTTACTGGGTTTTTTAAACCTTTTTTTGTTGGTAAAATCATCAACGGAACGTGGAACGGAAAGGACTATCAGACTTTTATGACTCAAAACCCACCGTGTTCCTTCAGTTGCTCTTTACGTACCTTTGCAGATAGTTTTACGAGGATTTTAATGCTGCGGTACATTTTCCTTAATAGCATGAGCTTGGCGGAAAATACTCGGGTCTGGAAAAAAATCGATTAGCTAGTTAGGAAGACGGTATACCTATTGGTCTATCAGTAGTTAGCTTAAACGATTGTGATTTAAAATCATGAATTATTCCCGTTGGATCCCACTTTTGGATCCCATTTTTTAGGTAGTTCCGATGAATCCCATTTTTAATTCCCGTTGAATCCCACTTTTTGACAACATGTGTACATATCAGAAGAAAACTGTTATCGTTATTTTACCGATGTATTCTGAGTACCTAACTAATTTATGAATTTTACCAAAAAAAAAAGTTCCACAAGATCCGGTCACCAGGCTTTCCATAGACCGGTCACCAGTGTGTAGAAAGATGTCAGGCACATTCTGAGAATTTGTTTCAGTTTTTACTTAAAAACTGATAGAATGTCACTAACCAGCAAAAGTACTAGGCTAGTATAAGATCAAGGTGGTATGTTTTGCAGTCTGGTGCCATGTGACACGCAGCGCGGGGGTAAGGTAACTAAATGGCCTGCCAAAGTACTAGGCTAGCATAAGCTCAAGGTGGTACGTTTTTCAACGGGGTCAGCGAAGATCATTGAAAAGCGCTGTGATGCCACGTGGCAGGGGGGGGGGGAATCACTCAAATGCCTGCTGCGCTCTAAGATATGAGCCCCTTAAAAAAAAAAAATCGCGAGTCATATTCCAGCCGCTTCTGGTCGAGGAGTCCGGGAACCGTCCGACCAAGGACAGGTCCAAGTCATGGCGCGTCGTGTTTCACGCTTTCCTCAAGGGAACTGATGCGAGACTGGACCATAGGGCCATACGCCTAACACGACGCGGGCGAAACCGCAATTTATGATAGCAATTTTGTCGTTGAAAGTACTCGCATTCAGATTTTTTAAAGCACGTGGGATCCAACGGGAATTGTTTTTGGGATTCAACGGGAATAAAACGTTTTTCTTTTGTTATGGGATTCAACGGGAATTACTTTTAATTTTTTTGGGATCCAACGGGAAAAATATTCAAGTGGGATTCAAAAGTGGGATCCAGCGGGAATAATTCAAAATCATGACCCGTGGCACCTTGAATTACACCGTTTTGTTTTTCTGTACTATATTATTATAAAGAAGAAAGATTTGTATTTTGTGAGTGTGTGTGTGTGTTTGTAATGAATAAATTCAAAAACCACTGTGCCGATTTTAAAATTTTTTTCGCCATTGGAAAGCTACATTCACTCTGAGTAACATAGGCCACCCGAGCGAAGCCAGGACGAGCCGCTCGTTTATATATGAACGAAATTATTGTTTAGGTTTTTGTTAAGAAAAAATCTCCTATATAAATTTGACTTCGTTGTCCGTCTGGCTGTCACCTTGAGTACTTGATACCAAATACAGAGTAGGTCTCTTGAAACCCTAACAACGAGCTTCTAAGTTAACACAATAAAATAATAGGGCCATTCATGCGATATATTTTGGTCCTCGTTAGTAAATAAAAACTTTTAAATTTCTCATGAAGTTTTCCATCTATATCGGTGATGAAGCGATAGGTAGTTCATGCAGGTGTGTTGTGAGCTATCAATCACCTTGTTTGCCTGTCACTTAGAAAAGTAAATATTATTATGGTCAAAGTCATACAAAATGGTGTCAGTTCTAGCGATGTCACACAGTGACCTCTTTGTGCTCGAACACACTGCGAGCCTAGCGCGGTGGCGGCGGCAGGTGCGGAAATATCAATATAAATTATGATATCGCCCCGCTCGTGGCCACACTGAAGTGACTAACTGACTGGCCAACGGGTGGGTGGGAGTGACGTCACGGACAGTGCGCGATACACATCAGCTGTACATTCTAAGTCAAATAAAAAATATAAATACTGCAGTATTTCGTGTGTGGTTTGTGTTCAGTTGTGCTGTTTAGCCTGATTTACTTGTGTGATCGTTAGTGGGACTGTCTTGCTTATTTTAGTGGCGTAAATTAAGTAAAAACAATTGTGATTCTTGTGTTTTTAAATAAAACAGGGGTGACTTGTGATTTTTTGCGGTCAGTGGTACCTCCTTTATTTATAAATCACTTCTGACGAGGACCCGCGCAGTGTGCACCTGTGCAGTGCAGCACCTGAAGTCGCCGTAATAAAAACAAATGCTTGATAGGTAGGGTGGACACAGACCGCGCCCGCCACCGCGCCCCGCCCGCCACATGCCAGCTTTCACTGTGGACACACATTTTCACATACGATTTTTTTTCCATATATAATATTGGTTGAATCTTGACCTTAGTCCAGGTCAGGAGTGCCAGGGACATAAGGTCGATGTTTAAACGAGCTTACCCTGAAGAAGATTGATCACAATTAATATTATAGGTAGACACACGTCCTTTTACACTATCAGTTGATGACACCACTTAATTATTATTCATCATCATCATCAGCCGGAAGACGTCCACTGCTGAACATAGGCCTCCCCCTTAGACCGCCACGCCGAACGACAATTCGCCACTTGCATCCATCGGTTGCATCGATTAATTATTATTGTACTGTTGCAATTCGAAATTGCGAAGCTTTGGTTTTTTTGGGATGCAAAGTTCATCAAAATAAATGAGTCCATCGCTGTATTCTATGTCAAGCAGAAGGGACTTCGCCTCCTTCTGCGAAGCAGTTATGCTAGCGAAGGAGGAGCCGGGACGCGTGACGGAGAGGACAGCGTCCACCTCACAAAACAGCCGCAGTGGTAGACGCCCACGGCGACGGACGTCGCAAGACGATCTCCGGCCATCGTAGGCACGGGCGGCGAATAATGGGCGACTCGCTGTCCGACCATGGACCATGCCCGGGTCGACGGCGCGTTGTGTTCCATGCGCCCCTCAAAGAGTTTCAGCACAATAACGCCCCTCTTAGAGGGCCAAAGCCTGCCCGGAACGTAAAGGGCTATTGAAAGACACCGTGGATTTTAGTGAAATAAAAAAGCAGAAGGGACTGTTGGACTCTTAATGAATAAAAAACCACACTGTTCCTTCTCGTGCCCTCTGTGTTCCAGGGCCACAGTTCCCTTTAGCCCCTTTCTCTGTAGCTCCTTTTATTCCTGTTAGTATGGACAATTCAAAACAGCAGTTTGACTTAAGAATGTACTACATTGAATTGTAAACCGATGAGACCCGAATTTGATTAACATGAGCTTCGTCCGTTATAAAAGTCTAACTACTCAAACAATTAATCCGTTAACTGAAAATTTTAATTACAGTGATATAACATAATTGACGTAATTATCTACGGTCTATTAGCTATGAATAAATACACCAGTTGTATTATTGTATAATGAGGGGAAGTTAGTTGTTTTTCTTTGAACCGTAAGGAAAGTTTCGTAACAGAAAAAGTCAATTAAACTTTGGGTCGACCCCCAACTTGACTATGAATGAACTCAGAGCCACGTGTTTGCCGTCAAATTGCTGGCCTTCGTAGAATTACGTCAATAAATATTTTTAGTAATTATGTATTCATTAGACTTTGAACTTTGTAAAGCTGTTGCTAAAGTAAATAATCATGTTTTCTGATTGAGATTTAAGTTTGTTTATCATGGTTGCTCCAATACGACGTTAATATTAGCAAAACCTTCTGTTTCATTACTTTGGAAGGTGAATTTTTTATTTCACCTTACTTAGGTATTACTTTTTGTGTGACCAGCATGTCCATATTTATCATATTTGTATTCATTCTCCAACTGTGTCGTTTACTGTAAATTAAATAACTCATTAAATAACAATATGGTAAAGTAAGATTATTTGGTGAGGAAGGAAATTTGGTGCTAGACTCTAATACGAGAATTTGACCCTCGAAGTCTTTCAAGGTATCTTGATATATGTATTACTTTGAATAGAAGAGTAACTGTCTTCGGTCTTACATCCAATTAAAGGTTAAAATGTATTATTAGGTTTATGAGAGGTTACTAGAAAATTTTGAGTGACTTTATAGTCTAGCTAGATATTTTGCTGGGGCTCATTTTATTTTCTCCACGGTAACAACAAAATAATAACTTACCTGAAATGTTCTTGCTTTAATACAAATAAACCAATTAACAGAACTGAGAACACTCAATCATCTTACTTTAAGTGGTATCGAACTTCAAGAGCATTATAATTTATTGGAAGTAGAACTTGATAATATTATAACGAAATAATATGGGTATTTCTACGAACGCTGTGTTTTTTTTCTAAATTCCGTGGGTAACTTTCTTCCACATTACGAGACATTGTATATAAGTAACCAAAATTAAAGGCTACAATTTAAATGCTCATTAATAATTCTTTTTGTAAATCAAAAATGGATAAATGATCACCAAATCTAAAACTCGCTTTAGTAATTTAAGATTTCAGGGACACCTCGAAGTTCGGTTTGGTTAGGTTCCTTTAAACCCTGAAAACAAAAATAGAATCGTCGAATCTGCTTAGGCCGTTTTTTTTCATAATTACACAACATAGGTTTAATATCTACAATACTTTATGATACATAATTTGGTGACCATTTATCCATTTTGGCATAAATTTCGACTTTTTGGGTTTTAAAATAGGTACTTTTCTTGTAGTAGACCGAGACAGAAAGCATAATGCGATAGCACGCGGCGGAATCCTCAAGGCGGCCGCGTGTTATCGCATTGTCTCGGTCTAGCAAATGGCAGTTCTAAGCGACAGAAAGAGAAAGGGCGATGGAAAAAGCCGATTCCGCGTCGATAGATGTGGGAGCACCCTTACATTGACAGCACATGATATTGAGAAACATGACCACAGAATTTAGAATAACACATAATATTGTACTCACGCAACCGGGAAAGAAAAATAAAACAAAAATCTGCTAAACTTCTGATAAAAATAGTGTATCTACACACTATCTTTATCAAAAGTTTTGCAGTTTTTCCACCATCCATCACTATCCATCCATCCATCGTCAAAAACTTTCACATTTATAATAGAACAGTATTATTATAGTAAGAGACAACTGAAGCGTGTCCATCTTTATTTAACCGATTTCAAGAAAAAGGAGGTCATATGTCACTCGTTGATTTGTTTTTATCGCATGATATAATCGAATATTTTGCGTCGCAAAATATAAAGAAAAAAACAAATTATGATCCGATAAAATAGATGTTACAGAAAAGGTCACCTTTTCATATTATTGACATTTATTTGGCTTATGATAACTTATTAATGGCTTGATAGCTTATTAATAGCAAAATTGCCGCGATTAGCGTAACGATCGCGAGACGGTCAAGGGCAGCTCTGCACGCGTAGCCAGAACAATACCATCCCTTGTCTACCAAGAATAGATAAAATAATTTCTACTAAATTCGACATAAATTTTTGTCCGAGTGTGACATGATGTACAGACGCCAGCACATCAAGCTACCACAAACTGTCAGATTTCTTTAATAGAATTTCAACCTTATCACAAGAGTAGAAGGTTAATGTTTGATTGGTAAAATCTGACAGATTCGGGTAGGTTGACCTGCTGGCGTCTGTACACTAATAAAATTTAACTATTTTCTCTACATTTCGCAATTAATCGCCATAGACACATACATCTTTCTACCTGATATTTTGTCTATTCGTCCATAAATATAAATCTTTTTAACGATGACATGCTCGCGTGCAGGAATGCAGAGCATAGCTCGGCTCTTCAAATTGTCAATTCAACAGTAGAAAAGTTTGTGCAAAATTCGAGATATTATAATTATTTCGAATATTATTTTGTTAACTGAGTATAATTTGACACAACAAAATTATAAAGTTCTGCCAAGTTTTTTTTTAAATTAGAAAAATAAGGTTGTGAGATGTCATCATACAACCGCAGTCGATTGCTACATAAGTTATATATATTTGAACCTGTTAATTTTTATTTGTATTCTACTGTGTAGAAAGAAAACATTCCAATAAAGAAACAGCATGTATTGTAATAATAGAATGCAGGCAAGCAAGCGTTAAAATGTTGATAAGAACATGTCCAACAAATTCACGCCTGCCGCGGATTTTATTCCAAAAGGTCACGTTCTTACCAAAGCTTGGTAAGCCGACTTTGTCTCAATAACTAATGGAATATCTAAAACACAATATGCGAATCTTCTTATACCTCTTTGTTACAAAAAGGACTTTATACAACACAATTGTATCGTCACTCGGTCCAGTAGTTTTCCAATTGCCGAATAAAACAGGTTCACTAATCGAATTGTTTGGGCGGTAGTCTACAAAATATCGCTAAATTGAATGTATTCAGTTTTTATTTTTTTATTTATCCGCTTTGTTTTGGTTTTTGGTACTTGATAAGTAAATTGTGAAACTGAAAAAAAATATGTCTGGAAAAATTTTTTTTTCTCGCCACAATATTTCTATTATAATTACAGTGTATTGATTTGATACACCGCGTGTCGCAGATTCTATTCCGACACGGAACAAATATTTGTATGACCTTTATACAACATGTAACGTAATTAACGCACACCCTCAGATACCCCAATTAGAATATTATGTTATAATCACAATACATATATTGAATTTTTAATTTAACATGTAAATGCATTGTTATTTAACTAAATTTGTTATTTTGCAGTAAGGTTTATTTTTCTTTTTTTTTTTTGTATTGAATGACGGAAATTGTATTAAAACTAATAAAATTGCACTTTTAAGTCTTGTTGCCTTGAATCACGGTCTATCTTAGTTTGTTTTGACTGTACAGAGGTCTAGGGGGAATTTCCGTAGTTTTAATTATTTTTGAAAAAAAAAATACCTATATTAAAAATGATAGAAATCGATTCAGTAAACGATTCTGAACAAACTAATTTCAGGATGTGCGTAAATCTGTGGCTCTAGTGAAAAAGGGTCTAAGTCTAAAAATGCAACTTTACAGGAGACGCAAAAAACGCCCCGCGCGCACCAAATTACATGTTTAAGTACGTGTGGCATTTAAACAGCTGTCAAATTAAATATATGTGATATGTTATATAGGTAAAAAATGTATGTTCTTTCTTATTCTAGTATTATTTTTTACATAAACTGAATAGTTTTCAAAATAGCGACTTATACTTAACACAAAATGAACTACACAAGGGTATAAAAGAAGTTAGATCCCTTTTCTCATACACAAAAAGTTAATTCACAAAAGTGAAAAAGGATACGCATTTGGAGTTATTTGTATGATAACTAAGAAATTAAATCAGATAATTAGTGTTGGAATAGCCAAAATAAATGAACTGAATGTGTACTTTTTATCGACATGATAAAATTTTGAAAAATAGCAAAAATAAATAACTTGTATCTTTTTTCACATAGTTATTAGACGTAACATAAGGCGCATGTTGACTTACGTGAACCTTTTGTGTAAGTTATATCTATCTTTAAACCAAAATAAAACCAAAAAATATGTAGTTTTGTGGTGTTTATTTTTTTATTAAAGTGAAGAAAAGTATTTTAAGAAGTACCTATGAAAGTTATTTTTAAATCATAAAAACAATTAAAAAACAAATGAAAAGTACAAATCGAGTCCCACAGAACCTTGAAAGTGATTCAAATCTTGTTCGATATCAAGAAATGTCTATAGCACAGTTTTTTTATAAGTCAGGACAAATCAACTGCAGTTGAAACCTGGGAAAGTGATCCAGAAAACCTTATTTTAATTTCACTTCTACCGATAATAAACTCCAGTTTTAAAATAAATATGCAGTTAGTAAAAAAGTATTGAAGAAGTTAATTAAGTATTATGACGCAGTTTTTTTAATCAGGAAAACAATTCAAAAATAAAAAAATAATCAAATAAATCAAGTCTAACAGAAACCTTAAAAATGATCCAGAAAACCTTATTCGATGTCGTCGTTGCTGTCGTTTAGAAGAGGATGTTGATCTTTTATATTATCATCGTCAATGAAAAGGTTGTTATAAAAAGATCGAACACTGGGGTTTATTAGCGGAAGAAGAGAAATCAAATATCTCTTTTTCTCATTTGAATTAGCTAGGCCCATCGTATGACCTAGGAATACATTACCGTTTCAAACAGAGGGAGTGGTGATTTTCCTCTTTCCCTCTGCAAATTAACAATGTTCCATTCTTCCTCATCACACAACTTACAATGAAATTCTCCTTTTTTATATTTCTTTTGTCTTTAACTCGTCTGTCGTAGACTTCTAAGCTCCAGTAATAATTTAAAATAATTCTACAAGGTCCTAGTCTTTTAACTTTAAATTTCTCTTCTTTTTTATAGTTTCTGTATCTCTTCTTTCCTTGTTACTTTTCCTAGGATTACGTTTCCGGTCTTGTTAAGTACCTTTTTATATCCCAAAATGACTTATTATTGCTCGTATCTAAATCTGACTGTGGAATAATGACATCGCCTTTTACGTTTTTGTAAAAGTGAACAATCTGAGTTACTTGTGTCAGATTATTTGGAATGAAATCGTCACTACTTTCTGTGGGATAATGCAAATTGGGTTATGATAGCGTATCAGTGAACATAGAAATAATATCAAGATATAAGACAAAAGTTTCATCAGAATCAGTGAATGTATCGACATCATTATCAGGCTCTGCGAAAAGGTTTTTGAAACTTCCAGGTATTGGAGAAAATATTTAAGAGTTTCCCTGCTTTGGTGAGTTATTTTTTAAACATTCAAGCCTTGGATAATAACTGTTTGAACATCCTGATCTTGGAGAATGATCCCTAGAATGTGTAGCCTTTGGTGAATAGTTTCGGAAGATATAAGCACAGGTATAGATTCGCCATCAATCCAATCTACTTCATCCATCATTGCCATATCTTTGGAAACAAGACCCATCAAACAATTAATGCGACCACGACCAGCCATTCTAAAACAATAGATATATTTGACTGGCCTGTTGGTCTAGTGGTAAGTGACCCCGACTGCTTTGCGGAGGTCGTGAATTGGATTCCCACTCAGGACAAATGTTTGTGTGATGAGCACGATCATTTTTTCTGTGTCTGGGTGTAATTTATCCATAATATGTATGTATTTAGAAATATATAAGTATGTTTATCAGTTGTCTAGTACCCATAACACAAGCTCTGCTTAGCTTGGGACTAGATGGCGTTGTGTGATAGTTGTGGAATATTATTATTATGTATTATATTATTTATTAAAACATTACATCAGGGAATCGCGATATGAAAGTTAAGTAGGTAAGTCGAAATAGAAGTATAAAATGTGCTAATTTGACAATTTTACGTATCTATATAATTATACTATAAAGTGTAGTTAAATATATATGTGAGGTTGATATCTGGTGGTTGTTTATTATAACCACTGTTATTGTAGTGTTTTTGTGTGAAGAATTAACTAACATACGTACAAAAACAAAAAAAAAACAATGTCTCCTCTTCATAATAAGTTACGCAATGGAGTTTAAAATAAAAACTCGGTGTAATTGGGTACATTTGGACAAAAATCTAAATAACAATACGTACACTCAAAAATAATTTGCTAAAATATGTGAAAAAGGGTACAACTTACCAGTGCAATTACTGATTTTTTGCAGTGCGTCGACACAAGTTCCCTTCAATAGAGTGCTTGGACCACCGAAAGAGTGCGAGCGCTACGCACTTTCCACCCACCAGCACCATAACCCGTATCGGCCAGTTGTATCTTTTCTCACGAAAAATAGCAGCGAAATATTGGTATTATTTTAGTTATGTCAAATTGCATTTTTAATATAAATATTTCATACGTGAAAACTGATACCAAAAAACTTATTCTGGATTTTTGTCTTTTATTTTGGTGAAAACGGATTTATGTCAAGTGATATCGTTACTCACATAACAATTTTTAAGGAATTAATGTACTTGTGCCGGTATTCACTAAACAAATTGAAGCTCTGACAATACATGTTTATTTAGATCAAAAGACACAAAATAAAAATAAACATAGTTTTGTGTAAAGAAATTAAAGTGCACTTATACCCCGCTTTTGTAATATTTTTAGTGTTAGTTAACCCCCTTTGCACATTGCTAACTTCCTTATTTTTAAAGATAGGCAAGATCTGTTTTCACGAATGGATAGATCATTTTTTTCTGAACATTTTAGTGTACTTAACTCATTTTCGACAAAATCGGACTTAAACCCTTTTTCACTAGAGGCACAGAAATTATGTAACAATATCTGGTTGGCCGAGCTTCGCTCGGTTTTTAAAATGTTTATATCTTGGGAACCGAGCTTTTCTCGAACCTGGGACCTTGATAAATCGATTCCTTGAGCCGAAAAACCCCTAATCTGGAACTTTCATGAAAATCCTTGGAGCCGTTTCCGAGATCCTGATTATATATAAATAAATATACAAGAATTGCTCGTTTAAAGATATTAGATGTTGTATAGTTGTTTCCTGTCTGGGTGATAGTGTGAGTTTTTACGTTTGAAAAAAAATGAGTTCTAAACTAACAGTGGAAATTAATAATCTATCTCTGTTGCAATCTTCGATTGTGTCTTTCTCTGTAACCAATCAACGACTGAATTTGTCTATCCGATTCTTTAAGTCCAATCAGAAGGAGCCGTCAAGAACAAAGGGATTAAGGCCTTTGTCAAACAGACAGGCGATAGCGAACCGAACCGAATCATGTCATGTAAAAATGCGAAAGCGATCCGATACTCTATGTGACAGGCTTCTAACAATTCCATACATTACAAACAAAAACGCTACGCCACGCATTCGGTTCGTCTGTCAGTTTGACAAAGGCATTAGATTGAGATTGAATATTAATTTCCGGTGTATAATATGGACTAAACTTATTCATAAATATAACGATTCCTGTCAATTTCAAAAAGGGATGTACATGAAGATACGAAACGAAATGTCATAGCTACTGACAAGTCCAACGACCGCACCGGTCGAACGTATAAAGGCGATCGCTCACCGGGAGCATTCGCGTGTAATGTAACATTATAGATTCGACTTTGAGCATTACATTACAATACTACCTCCCTGACTGACGAGCATTCGCGTACAATTAGTATAGATTTGATACAAGGTGCGCATTGTGAAGCTCGATTGTCTTCCGTCACTGATGAAAATGTTCGAATCTGTAACATTACATCACAGGTGAATGCTCGCGGTGAGGGAGCGCCTTAACCAAAATCAAGAAACGTCAACAGTCCAAGCCGCGCCGGTCATGCATGACCAGTGATTATAAAATTTTTGGGGTCCAGTCTTTTGTATTTAGTAAGTTTTAGAGCATTCCTAGAGTGTATCGACTCAAGACATTATTTTTGTTTTGGTCTTGCGTTTTTTTTAATTTCCCGCGCCGTCGCTCAAGCGTTAGGCTGCGTTTCCACCAGATATGTGCGAGGATGTGTAGCGAGGGATGTGTTTGTAAAGAACCAATAGAATCGCTTCATTTACCTCGCCTCGGTCAGCACAGCTCTGGTGGAAACGGCTCAGCGGAGCTAGATTTTTGCGCATACAAAACAAGTGAAGGATGTGTGCGAGGGATGTGTGGTGTCTCCGCTCCCACTACATCGCACTTTCAGCCTTAGGGTGGCAGCTGTACGGACAGTTGGGACGTACAGGTGGAAAAAAGGAAAATACTTACATATTTGGTTGTGCCATCACCACCTGTGTGGATGATTTAGTTGAAGCTAATTTGACAGCCATCATTTATTCATTTGATAATAGAAAAATGAAATAAGACATCCATACTGAATAATAAATGACACGCGAAGCGAAATTGAAAAACAAATCCATAATTTCGAATTACACCAAAATTAGAATACATTTTCGAATACACAAAATTACTAATGAAACACAATCGCTTAACTTTATTGCGAGTACAATACGCAATTGCAATAGTATAATGCCATTATCTGAATTGTTCGCCAGCAATGGATATAGAATACAAATGGACGGTCAGATGATGTAGGCTTAGTACGTGATTCATACTACCGGGTCGCGGATTGAATTAGTGCTGCATTTTTATTTCATTTATCAACCCCGAATATTTTTAACGCAAATATTTATGGCAGGGTTAGGAACATAAATTGACAAGTTTTTGCTGGGTTTTTGTTTGTGCGAAAACAGTGTTATTTATTTTGGTGTTAGATTTTTCTTTAAAATTCGTTATCCAGTGTGCGTAGATTTTTTCTAATATACAATACAATCCTAGTGCTAGTACACTTGTGATATGGAGTTAAAAGTGTAGGTACACATTGTATCTTTTTTTTATCGTGTTAAAATCATCAAATGAGTCCTCCCACAGACTGTCAGACTCTTACTGACTAAAATCCACGGTGTCCTTCAATAGCTCTTTACGTTCACGTCACGGTAATGAGATAATACCCGCGACCCCGGCGCAGGCTTTGGCCCTCGCCCTCTAGAGGGGGGCCCCGTCATCACGCTGACACTCTGAGGCGCGCGTGGAACACAACGCCGTCAACCCGGGCATCGTCCATGGTCGAACAGCGAGTCGCCCATTACTCGCCACCCGCATGCATGCCTTTCAAATGTAGGTGCTATAAAACATCGTGTCACAGTATTTGCGAGTGCACTCGTCCGAAACAGGTATCCTCTCTGTCAAGAGTGAAAGGGTACTTCTAGGCAAGCGAGCTTCACCGTCGACCGCATCATCGCAAGTGAGATAGTGGCTAAAAGCGAAACTAATCGCTATCGTACAAAACTACTTACTTTTTGCAGCTTATTCGCTTTTACTTTTGTTACCGCTGTTCGGTAAAGCGCGCGCGCTGCTGTACCGATTCGTTTGGTTAACGACGTTGCGTGTTTTCGCTATGAGCGGCGTCTTGTGGCGTGCTTCAAACATTTCTGTATATTCGATCTTCCCGCGCTTAGCAACCACACACAGCAAGGTCGTGAACGAGCCGATACGGAGGGTGAAGCCGCCGGCGAAAGTTATTCTTCTAATATTATAAAATTACATGTCTAACAGTTTATTGCAAATTATTATTAAAAAGAGATCCTCACGCAACGCTTTTACGTTCGCTAAAATTAATACAACCAGCTTGAACACCTCATGTTTTTCTTCTATCAAGATTAGAACACGAAACGAGCATTGTAGGTACAAATATCAAACAAAGGTGGTTGTATATTTAAGAGATAGTACACCTCTTCAAATAAAAAGTTTCGTTTAGAAATGTGATTTACACTCTCACAAATAAAATTAGTTTTTGTAAAACACGGCCATGTAAAACCGTATAAATGCTAATATTTAAATTGTCTTTTAAATCATTCAGAATGTAAAGAGAGAGATTATTTGGATTTTAGCGTTTAAATAATTTTGGGTGATATTATGTAATCATTAAATTAGTACTGTTTTAAATTGTTAATGTTAATTGCATTTAAAATGGTTTTCGATATTATGTTAGGTACTTACAAATTAAGCACATTACAGTCATTGAATAATGAAAGAGATGGAATGAAGAGCAGTCGCCATTACGACGGACGTTGACATGGCATTCAGTGAAAAGACGAAGAATATTATTAAATTGTTTAAAAGTGCATGAAGACTTATTAATTACTTCACCCTCGTATCCCAACAGAATTTGTGGGAATGTGGGATCAGAGTCAAATAAGCTTTTTTAAACTCTTAAAGAATTTATTTTCAAAAAACAAAAATGCTACACGTCTTCGTCTTTAAATCATAACCGCCATCATTTGTGGGAATGTGGGATCAGAGTCAAATAAGCTTTTTTAAACTCTTAAAGAATTTATTTTCAAAAAACAAAAATGCTACACGTCTTCGTCTTTAAATCATAACCGCCATCTTTTTATTCATTCTTCGCTCTCATCCGCTCATGGATAGCTTTAGCGTCTATTGTATCCGGGAACTCTTTCATCAACGCAGCTTTTAAATCATCCCAACTCTTAAACGGTCGCTCTGCTCGCAACCAGAGCTCCGCCGTGCCGGTCAGCGATCGACGATCCACTAGCAACTGCTGGAGTGGTGTCCAACCAAATATTTCGGCATTGCACTCCACGTCGTCAATCCATCGTGCAACCGGATAGGTATTATCGCAGCCACTGAATTTTGGAACTAATTCCGCAGTCATCTGCAACATGTTCGAAGAACTGCTTGGACTATGAGCCAACTTCGTATCGCAGTCTTCAAATTCGCCATCCGCATCAGCCTGTCGGCTTTTCCTTCGTTCTCTTACTTCCTTAGGCATGTTTTCGTCGTGTTGAATAGAGATTCAATTTTCGTCTTGTTGAACCAAAATTCAAATAAAACACACCGTTATAATGGCGTCGTTTTTGTTCGTCGTATCCCAGCGTCTTCTTGGGAATTTCGTCTTCACCCTCGTTACAAATTATCAAATCTTTTTACATCCCGGACGAGCCCCCAAAAATGTAGGATACGAGGGTGAGGAAAATGATAAGTCTTCATGCACTTTTAACCAATTTAATTTAGTCTTCGTCTTTTCACAGAATGCCCTGTCAACGTCCGTCGTAATAAATTGTAGGATACGAGGGTGAAGTAATTAATAAGTCTTCATGCACTTTTAAACAATTTAATAATATTCTTCGTCTTTTCACTGAATGCCATGTCAACGTCCGTCGTAATGGCGACTGCCTTTCATTCCATCACTCTCTCATTCTCTTGCTTTCCCTTTCACTCATGACATATCCTTCTAGTACGTTCCAAATCCCACACTCGGCCTTCCTGCATTTATGTTTGTCCTCAAACATGCACACAAATCTCACACAACCACCTTCCATAACTACAGTAACATTCACTAAAAAATCTTGACCTAGAGCAACATCATAGAGAGCACAATCACTTGGTATAACATAGAATGGAACACCGTCGTAACATTGATGGTTTACACACATATTTAAGTAACATTTTCCCATTGATTGTACTTTTGATAGTCCAAGTCCTGTTAAAATCAATTTCTTCTCATCACATTTAGGACTACCGATCTCGTTATAAATGGTCGATGATAACAAGTTAACATCACTGCCGGAATCCACCAAAGCTTTAATGCAATAACCATTTATTTTCACTGGTATAATTGGCTTATTATACGGTTTTCGCTGTTTATCTACAACTTGCATAACCTCCGTTCGTACTGACACGGCTAGGCAAGCTATTTCGTTTTGATCTGTTTACTTCTATTAATAATATTGTATTTTTGTTGTTACTACTTAAGTTATAAAATGTTTAGAGTACTTATTAGAATTTATTGTATGATGAAAGAGAATGATTGCTGATTAAGGAGAATACTGAGTAGATGAATGTTTCAGAGTGTGCATGTTTGAGGACAAACATAAATGCAGGAAGGCCGAGTGTAGGATTTGGAACGTACGGGAAGGATATGTCATGAGTGAAAGGGAAGGCAAGATAATGAAAGAGATGGAATGAATATGAGTCGCCATTACGACGTTTGACAGGGCATTCTGTGAAAAGACGAAGAATATATTAAATTGTTTAAAAGTGCATGAAGACTTATCATTTTCCTCACCCTCGTATCCTACATTTTTTAAAATTGTAGGATACGAGGGTGAGGAAAATGATAAGTCTTCATGCACTTTTAAAACATTTAATATATTCTTCGTCTTTTCACAGAATGCCCTGTCAAACGTCGTAATGGCGACTCATATTCATTCCATCTCTTTCATTATCTTGCCTTCCCTTTCACTCATGACATATCCTTCCCGTACGTTCCAAATCCCACACTCGGCCTTCCTGCATTTATGTTTGTCCCCAAACATGCACACTCTGAAACATTCATCTACTCAGTGCTACTGCCTGACTACGTGGCCATAAAATATATCGTTGAAGGGATCATCGACAACGAAATGAACAAAGTGATGTTGTATGGCGTGACGACTTATACCGAATTAAAAGAAAAACTTAAAATTTATGAAATGATAAAGCGGAAAATGCATAATTCCGAGGATTTGCATGCTTCAACATCCAACGCATATACAAGCGGTAGAAGAATTCGATGCTATGGCTGTGGTGAGCTAGGGCATGCATCAAACGATTGCCCTCACAAAAGCAAGGGGCTGAAGTGTTTCAGGTGCAACGAGTTCGGTCATGTCGGTTCAACTTGTACGAAGATGCTTGAAACCAATAAACAGGATCGTAAGCTGTCGGGAAACTTCGATAAAGATCGGCGTTCTTCTGAAAAAGAAACAAAGAGAGCTATGTTCGCAGTGAATACCAAAGAGGCTAACGTCACTTCTGATTACAGCGGAAGAAAGGAGAAAAAAACGAAGGAGGTTGATGTCCAAGTTGAAAGTGACAGCGACAGCGATATGTCAGTACGAACGGAGGTTATGCAAGTTGTAGATAAACAGCGAAAACCGTATAATAAGCCAATTATACCAGTGAAAATAAATGGTTATTGCATTAAAGCTTTGGTGGATTCCGGCAGTGATGTTAATTTGTTATCATCAACCATTTATAACGAGATCGGTAGTCCTAAATGTGATAAGAAGAAATTGATTTTAACTGGACTTGGATTATCAACAGTGCAATCAATGGGCAAATGTTCCTTAAATTTGTGTGTAAACGAACAATGTTACGACGGTGTTCCATTCTATGTTATACCAAGTGATTGTGCTCTCTATGATGTTGCTCTAGGTCAAGACTTTTTAGTGAATGTTACTGTAGTTATGGAAGGTGGTTGTGTGAGGTTTGTGTGCAAGGAAGGGCCTGGTTTTGCTTTAGACTCCATGAATCAATATGAATTTCAGTGCCTGGAGGAAGCTAAATACGCGCAAAATGAGGAGGCACGATTTCACTTAGAGAGCGTGTTTAAAGATCAAGATCCAGTGGCACAACAGCCGAAACAGCGAGCGAAAGAAGATCGTAGAGAAGTGCGCACCTCTGCTGACAAGACTGATGCAGTAATTGACGCACTGAACAGGAATAGTAGGACTATTGCGTCCAGTAGCCTGGATCGGAATAAGAAAGATATAACAAAAGAAAGATATAAAAAGAAAAAGAGAGAATCAAGCCTTCAGTTCTGTAAGCCAAACGGAGTAGTGACAAAACCTTGCTCAGGAGTGAACGGCTAGGCAAGATAATGAAAGAGATGGAATGAAGAGCAGTCGCCATTACGACGGACGTTGACATGGAATACGTGTATTTGTGAAAAGACGAAGAATATATTAAATGTTTTAAAAGTGCATGAAGACTTATCATTTTCCTCACCCTCGTATCCTACATTTTTGTAGGATACGAGGGTGAGGAAAATGATAAGTCTTCATGCACTTTTAACCAATTTAATTTAGTCTTCGTCTTTTCACAGAATGCCCTGTCAACGTCCGTCGTAATGGCGACTGCTCTTCATTCCATCTCTTTCATTATCTTGCCTTCTCTTTCACTCATCACATATCCTTCCCGTACGTTCCAAATCCCACACTCGGCCTTCCTGCATTTATGTTTGTCCCCAAACATGCACACTCTGAAACATTCATCCACTCAGTATTCTCCTTAATCAGCCATCATTCTCTTTCATCATACAATAAATTCTATAACTAGTCCAAACATTAATTTACAACATAGGTAGTAACAACAAAAATACAATACTAGAAGTAAACAGATCAAAACATAATAGCTTGCCTAGCCGTTCACTCCTGAACAAGGTTTTATCACTATTCCGTTTGGCTTACAGAACTGAAGGCTTGATTCCCTCTTTTTCTTTTTAAAATAGCCTTTTGTTCTATCTTTCTTATTCTGATCCAGGCTACTGGACGCAATAGTACTATGATTCCTGTTCAGTGCGTCAATTACTGCATCAGTCTTTTCAGCAGAGGTGCGCACGTCTCTACGATCTTCTTTCGCTCGCTGTTTCGGCTGTTGTGCCACTGGATCTTGATCTTTAAACACGCTCTCTAAGTGAAATCGTGCCTCCTCATTTTGCGCGTATTTAGCTTCCTCCAGGCACTGAAATTCATATTGATTCATGGAGCCTAAAGCAAAACCAGGCTCTTCCTTGCACACAAACCTCACACAACCACCTTCCATAACTACAGTAACATTCACTAAAAAGTCTTGACCTAGAGCAACATCATAGAGAGCACAATCACTTGGTATAACATAGAATGGAACACCGTCGTAACATTGTTCGTTTACACACAAATTTAAGGAACATTTGCCCATTGATTGCACTGTTGATAATCCAAGTCCAGTTAAAATCAATTTCTTCTTATCACATTTAGGACTACCGATCTCGTTATAAATGGTTGATGATAACAAATTAACATCACTGCCGGAATCCACCAAAGCTTTAATGCAATAACCATTTATTTTCACTGGTATAATTGGCTTATTATACGGTTTTCGCTGTTTATCTACAACTTGCATAACCTCCGTTCGTACTGACATATCGCTGTCGCTGTCACTTTCAACTTGGACATCAACCTCCTTCGTTTTTTTCTCCTTTCTTCCGCTGCAATCAGAAGTGACGTTAGCCTCTTTGGTATTCACCGCGAACATAGCTCTCTTTGTTTCTTTTTCAGAAGAACGCCGATCTTTGTCGAAGTTTCCCGACAGCTTACGATCCTGTTTGTTGGTTTCAAACATCTTCGTACAAGTCGAACCAACATGGCCGAACTCGTTGCACCTAAAACATTTCAGCCCCTTGCTTTTGTGAGGGCAATCCTTTGATGCATGCCCTAGCTCACCACAGCCATAGCATCGAATTCTTCTACCGCTTGTATGTGTGTTGGATGTTGAAGCATCCAAATCCTCAGAATCATGCATTTTCCGCTTTATCATTTCATAAATTTTAAGTTTTTCTTTTAATTCGTTATACGTCGTCACACCATACAACATCACTTTATTCATTTCGTTGTCGATGATCCCTTCAACGATATATTTTATGGCCACGTAGTCAGGCAGCTTAACACGCTTACCCAGTTCTTTCATAGTTAACATATAATCGAGACAGCTTTCTTTGCTTCCTTTCTTTCTTGCACTCATCCGCTCATGGATAGCTTTAGCGTCTATTGTATCCGGGAACTCTTTCATCAACGCAGCTTTTAAATCATCCCAACTCTTAAACGGTCGCTCTGCTCGCAACCAGAGCTCCGCCGTGCCGGTCAGCGATCGACGAGCCACTAGCAACTGCTGGAGTGGTGTCCAACCAAATATTTCGGCATTGCACTCCACGTCGTCAATCCATCGTGCAACCGGATAGGTATTATCGCAGCCACTGAATTTTGGAACTAATTCCGCAGTCATCTGCAACATGTTCGAAGAACTGCTTGGACTATGAGCCAACTTCGTATCGCAGTCTTCAAATTCGCCATCCGCATCAGCCTGTCGGCTTTTCCTTCGTTCTCTTACTTCCTTAGGCATGTTTTCGTCGTGTTGAATAGAGATTCAATTTTCGTCTTGTTGAACCAAAATTCAAATAAAATACACCGTTAAAATGGCGTCGTTTTTTGTTCGTCGTATCCCAGCGTCTTCTTGGGAATTTCGTCTTCACCCTCGTCACAAATCTAAAATCGTTTTACATCCCGGACGAGCCCCCAAAAATGTAGGATACGAGGGTGAGGAAAATGATAAGTCTTCATGCACTTTTAACCAATTTAATTTAGTCTTCGTCTTTTCACAGAATGCCCTGTCAACGTCCGTCGTAATGGCGACTGCTCTTCATTCCATCTCTTTCATTATCTTGCCTTCTCTTTCACTCATCACATATCCTTCCCGTACGTTCCAAATCCCACATTATTATTATTATTATTTATTTTATTTGTGTACTTTTTTATCATTGTGAATGCGAGGACGAATGTGGGGAAGTTTTGCTGTTGATTTATAATAATTATACTGTCTGACAATTTGAGTACTTTAAGCGGCCTACCCAAATGTCCTTTCTTTGGTATTGTTCGTCGTGTCGTTGAGCTCCTTGTTTTCTGAGTCGAGCTACACGATTACCGACAAATGCTTGCACTGACTGGACAGGTCCACTCAAATCTGTGTGGCTCTTTCCTCAAAAGACCAACTCAGACACCCGCATGGTCCCCGTATGACCTGAGCAAAACAATGTCTGGACTTTAAAAGAGACTGTGACCTCTGAGTTTGTTTCGGCTGTTTCTTCTCAGAGTAGTCAGGTACGAAACACCGGCCCCATCTAGCTTTAAAAATATTGATGACGTGTAAAAGTGTTTTTTATAACCAATTTGCAAAAAAAAAAAAAAAATATTAATTCAAAAATTGCAATACATATTCACAAATACATTGGCATTGTCTTTCAATTTGACCAACAGACTGCGCCGGACTGTTACAGAATGAGGGTGCCCATTCTGTTACACGCAGAGAAATGTATACGAGAACTTCTGGTTGTAACCGTGACAGCAAGACTCACTAGTTGACTTTACAAAATTTCTAGTAATAAATCCTAAGTCCTTGTTATCTCTACTACTTATTTAGTATTTATTACTAAGTCCTTGTTATCTCTACTACATGCTTAGTATGTATTACTAGAAATGTTGTAAAGTCAACTAGTGAGTCTTGCTGTCACGGTTGCAACCAGAAGTTCTCGTACAGATAGCTAGACATTTCTCTGCGTGCACAGTCCGGCACCCAACAGTTTTTATTGTGTTACGTCTAGTTCTTTCTTGATGAGGTGACTCCATCTTAAATACTGTCTTTGCTTCTGGGCTAAATTTATTTTTCAAGGGGTCTAAATTGTAATAAAGGGACATTCCGATAAACAAATGGGTCTTGGTCAACCTGACATCTCGCCCCGGGTCTGTAGGCAGCTAATTGAGAAAAAAAAAACGAGCATTTCCTGCATGTGCACTAGATATGAGCGCCGATGGCAAATTCCACGGCGGCGGCGTGGCCTGTATATCTTCACGGCGGCGGCGGCGTCGCGGCGGCGCGTCGCGTCCGGCCGTGCGCCTTAGTTTTTTTTTTATTACGGAGAGATTTCTTAAGAAGATAAATGAAGAAAATCATGTTGTTGTTAGATACCAAAAAATTTTTATAAAGAAACGTATTTGCTAATTACAATTTTAGAGGAGGATAGATTACGTTTACTAAAAACAATAATTGTTTCAGTATTTTAAGATGCGAGATAGAGTTTTTAATCAAAGCACTATCTATTTTTTTTACGTGAAATGGGTTTGCTCTTGACCCTAGTTTTTTTTATCGTGGTAAAATCATCAAATGAGTCCTCCTACCCAGGGCAGGGCGGGAGGGACTGACAGACTTGTACTGACTAAAATCCACGGTGTCCTTCAATAGCCCCTTGTGTACCGGAGTCATGGTATAAGTGTATCCCACGACCCCGGCAGGCTTTGGCCCTCTAAATAGGAGGCCCCGTCATTGTGCTGACGCTCTTTGAGGCGTGCGTGGAACACAACGCGCCGTCCGCGTCGACCCGGGCATGGTCCATGGTCGGACAGCGAGTCTCCGATTACTCGCCACCCGCATGCCCGCGCCTACGGTGGCCGGAGGTCGTCCCGCGATGTCCGACGCCGTGGGCGTCTACCACTGCGCCGTGGGCGAGGGTTCTCCCTTGCGCGTCCCGCCTCCTCCTTCGCGAGCATGACTGCTTCGCAGAACGAGGTGACTGCTTCCCACTCCGTCTCGCCCCGCAGCATGGCGGCGACCAATGTCGAGGTCGTCGCCTATCACCTGCGTCAGGACACGGCGGTGCTCTGCCCAAGTGGAGCAGTCCTGCATCGTATGCTCCACCGTGTCCTCCGGGCGGTCCTCGCAGTGGTGACAACCAGACGTTTCCCCCCGCCTTATCCGACACAGGTACCTCCCGAAGCATCCGTGTCCACTGTCCGGTGAGGACCTGCGTCAAGCGGTAGGTGAGGACGCCGTGGGACCTATCCAGCCACTCCTCAAAGAGGGATCTTACCGCCGCGATTGCGGCGAGCCCGTTGACCCTAGTCTAGGTCACGAATGACTAAGACAAGGTTGACGATACCCAGAAGTACGAGCCCCGCAAGGAAGAACTAGTTTTGCCTAGGCCAGACTAGTTTATCCTGAAATCGGGTTTGGCCGGTAATTTATACACTTGACTGTGTAGAGCCGACTATACACGTACCAGTATACTTGTACAAATCGAGACTTGCACAAACATAGGACAGTGACCATGTTAGGGACTTTAACCATGGCATGATGTGACGCGATTTGATCGATTCCAACCACAAGTGAAAATCCACCTTGCCACTAAGAAATAATGATGCAATTCGATTGACTTGACGTCTTTGTGTCGTCCCTTAGAAATTTGTGCAAGTATTTTCACACACACGTTTCAGTATACTTGCGCAAGTCTGGATTACCGCAAGTATACTGTAAGTGCCTTTTCACACGTTCCGGTTGCCGGGTAGCCGGTGCCGGTATGGCAAATTACGCCGGTACGTGTGAAAGCTATAGTACATGCCATACACTGCGCCGCCGGCTACCTGGCAACCGGAACGTGTGAAAAGCCACTAACGTGTGTGGCATAAGCTACGTAGTGAGTGTAGCAAAGAGGCTAGAGCGAACAAACGCCGAATGCCATCAAGACGCGCGCGCGAGCGAGAAAGCAAGTTGCGACTCGTCGTGGCGGCGCGCCGCGCGTTTCTTTCGGCGGCGGCGCGCCGACCGAATTCACGGCGACGGCGGCGCGCCGGCGCGGCGCTCATTATCTAATGTGCACATGCAATTATGCATGAGTGCGGGAGGGTGTTATTGCATCCTGCATCCAAGCCTGGATTTTTTTCGCAAAATTAAAACTAGATATTATTTTTTATAACATTTAATATCAAGAGTACAATCACATTTTAACGTAGTGCAAATCTGGGCAATCCCAGAAACCCTTCACTCAATTTCAGACCCTTCTGAACAATAATATATTGATATCAAATCTCGATTCGTTACAAGCTCCCAAGTTATTAATGTCTAATGAAAACAGAAAGATATAGTCGTTAAATAATAATAACTTCAAGATTGCCAAAGTTACTCGGGGAATTTCTTTATACGTTCGAACTTACTGCATAGCAAGTAATATTATATTATTATGCGCGCTTAGAATTTTACGATCGGGGAAATTACTTCGCGAATATTGTTCACGTCATTTCGCGATATTAGAACTCTGGCAGTTGACACCCGTGTATATTATATCTTACTCATTTACATCATAGATGTTATCACGTTAAATTTAATGGGTTCCATGGGTTAAGTTCCATGGTATGTCTTTACAATATCGTGAATGTGTTCCTATAATGTTTTCAAACGACTACTTAAATTTAGGGGTATAGTTATACTGGACATTAGGTCGTGCTATGATATAGCCATTATATGTTGGGCCCACATAATAGATAAAGAGAGAATTGGGTGATTCTAAGGCTATAAAGTGTGGTCGTTTCTTCGCAGCAATACATTTTAGGTGTAATTTTCAGTGTGCGTGAGGTTGAATGGATCGTTGGCTTGTTTTGTTACATCGATAATATAACCAATTTGTGGTGTAGGTACCTACTGCTTAAATTTATATACTCGTAGGTTTCGGTAGATCTAAACTAATTGAGAGGCTATTCGTGTTTGGAATAATATAGTAACCTTTTTGTTATACATTCGTAGATGTGCACGGATATTTAGAACACCGCCATGTACTTTTGCTACTCCAATGTTTTTGGAACACCACTTCACAAAATAATATTTATCAACAACGCTCTCCTGTCAACGTCAATCAATAGCCAAAAGATCCTTGCACGTAGATAGGCAATCTCTATCAATTCATTCATCGACACCCTCAGTGCACGCTTGCAATGTGACGGTAGACGCAATACCCCCAAAACGTTCATTTTAACGACCAATGGAGATCCGTGTTCATAACGGTATGTGTTAGTCAGAAATGTATGCCTTATATCTCACATTCGGGTGAGTATGAAAATTCCTTCGAATGAGTTCCAAACGATCCGGTTGGTCGTATTTCCTATGCTCGTAATGGTCGTTTCACGCATAATATGAACGAGCCAATCATTCACGGATGACCTACTTCCATACCCAATAATAATAAGGATGTAATGGCACTGTTGATGAAATGCTCATTTTCTTAACCGGTTATGTAAAATTTGATGGAGAGCGTAATGTGTTCGGGTAGAGGGATTTGCCGAAATGTTATTTTATGCTCGGGTCTAAATCTGTCTTTATGTTTTTTTTTTACTATAATTTCTCAGGGCTATCGTTAAGTATTGTATATAAATAAAAATAAAACTTTGATGAGTTTGATATATTAGATTTGATACGAATTTAAAGATTTACACGAGTTGTAGTAGATGCCGACTAACTATACAGGGCGTCCCACGGCTATGCCACATGGAGGGAAAGTACCTTGAATATTGTTTAATAGAACATTTTACTGAAAGAAGACATTATTTTAATTTAAAAAACAATTTAAACTGCATTCATAGCTTTTTATATAATTACATGGTTGAACCAGGAATCGAATTAGCTACACGAGAAAAAAAATAACCTGTGGCTTTATTATACCGATTTAAGGTTTTAAGGTTTAAGCAATTTATTCTCAAAAAGACAAAAGAGCCACTTACATGAGAACATAAGATAACATAAACATTTTTAGGTAACGGTCACTGATACAGAACAATTGTCTTAAAACTAGTTTCGTGTTATATAGGTTACATTGATATTATTATTTTTATTTTTAAACAAATCAAGTTACACTAAATAACTTTCAGTTAGTGGTAGGTGGTGGATTTACGACAGTAATATGTACAGCGCGGCGCACAGAGATGAAATACACCTTGTGGAAGAAGTCGTGTGCCGCATACCCAGCTTCCATAATCTAGCAACGGCACGCGTGTACGGTTGACGTCAAAATTGAGGTGTAGCGTGTCTGTGGGTTGCAGTTGCAGTAGACATAATTTCTTATGAAACGAAGTTTTGTACACGAGTGTAATGGAATAGCCGCCTTTACAGAAAAAGAAAAATGTTAAACACTAGACATGTTTGCTAGTCAGGCGAACCAACCGACTGAAGTACCTATGCCCTTATGTACATGTAGACATAATATAGGAAACTATATTATAATAAGAGCTGAGCTGTTGATATTTCGGTACAAATTATTTTTATTTTTGGTTGTTTCCTTCACGTGTGGATCAGATATTACTTTCGTTTGCGTTTTTATGTTATAAACTAAAATTTTGCTTCGCTTGCGTTAATTTTAGAATTTGAGTAACAATTCGGATCGTGCAAGTGGCGGCATCTGAAATATGGAAGTTACTGTTGTTTTTCGGCAACAGCTCTCTTCTGTATTTCGGGATTAAATATGCCCTACGTCCGTGCCTGTACTTTTGACAACTTAAATGCACAGGACGATCGGTTCAGTAGGTAGTTTGAGCGTGAAAATATTAAGGCCAGGTTCCAGTACAGTCCGCAGCTATGAGCGCACTACCTCAGCCCCCGCAAAGGGGCGGGGCAAGTCAACAGCGGTGCGGGCGGGAGGGACCGTGTGTGTATATGCCACAGCGTAGCGTAATGCAGTAAGTCAATTACGTACGAGTGTGTCTGGATTAGATTTTCGTAAAATGATAGTCGAGATAGTTTTGATTTTACAAAGTGCTTAAAGGAGTACTTTATTAGGCAGCAGTATATTTAATATGTGCCGAGTTTGGGCTCGTTTTGTTATGATGACATCTTACCTCCGGACTTGATGGAGTGACCTGAAGGTCTACATCGGTGACTGCCACTGGAACTCGGCGACGGATCGAACTAGATGTGCCGAGTTTGGGCTTGTTTTGTAAGTTATGATGAGATCTTACCACCGGACTTGATGGAGTGACCTGAAGGTCTACATCGGTGACTGCCACTGGAACTCGGCGACGGATCGAACTAGATGTGCCGAGTTTGGGCTTGTTTTGTTAGTTATGATGAGATCTTACCTCCGGACTTGATGGAGTGACCTGAAGGTCTACATCGGTGGCTGTCACTGGAACTCGGCGACGGATCGAACTAGATGTGCCGAGTTTGGGCTCGTTTTGTAAGTTATGATGAGATCTTACCACCGGACTTGATGGAGTGACCTGAAGGTCTACACCGGTGACTGCCACTGGAACTCGGCGACGGATCGAACTAGATGTGCCGAGTTTGGGCTCGTTTTGTTAGTTATGATGAGATCTTACCTCCGGACTTGATGGAGTGACCTGAAGGTCTACATCGGTGACTGTCACTGGAACTCGGCGACTGATCGAACTAGATGTGCCGAGTTTGGGCTCGTTTTGTAAGTTATGATGAGATCTTACCACCGGACTTGATGGAGTGACCTGAAGGTCTACATCGGTGACTGCCACTGGAACTCGGCGTCGGATCGAACTAGATGTGCCGAGTTTGGGCTCATTTTGTTAGTTATGATGAGATCTTATGTCCGGACTTGATGGAGTGACCTGAAGGTCTACATCGGTGACTGCCACTGGAACTCGGCGACGGATCGAACTAGATGTGCCGAGTTTGGGCTCGTTTTGTTAGTTATGATGAGATCTTACCTCCGGACTTGATGGAGTGACCTGAAGGTCTACATCGGTGACTGCCACTGGAACTCGACGACGGATCGAACTAGATGTGCCGAGTTTGGGCTCGTTTTGTAAGTTATGATGAGATCTTACCACCGGACTTGATGGAGTGACCTGAAGGTCTACATCGGTGACTGTCACTGGAACTCGGCGACTGATCGAACTAGATGTGCCGAGTTTGGGCTCGTTTTGTAAGTTATGATGAGATCTTACCACCGGACTCGATGGAGTGACCTGAAGGTCTACATCGGTGACTGCCACTGGAACTCGGCGTCGGATCGAACTAGATGTGCCGAGTTTGGGCTCATTTTGTTAGTTATGATGAGATCTTATGTCCGGACTTGATGGAGTGACCTGAAGGTCTACATCGGTGACTGCCACTGGAACTCGGCGACGGATCGAACTAGATGTGCCGAGTTTGGGCTCGTTTTGTAAGTTATGATGAGATCTTACCACCGGACTTGATGGAGTGACCTGAAGGTCTACATCGGTGACTGCCACTGGAACTCGGCGACGGATCGAACTAGATGTGCCGAGCTTGGGCTCGTTCTATTAGTTATGATGAGATCTTACCTCCGGTCTTGATGGAGTGACCTGAAGGTCTACATCGGTGACTGCCACTGGAACTCGGCGACGGATCGAACTAGATGTGCCGGGTTTGGGCTCGTTTTATTGTTTATGATGATATCTTACCTCCGGACTTGATGGAGTGACCTGAAGGTTTACATCGGGGAGTCGGAAACTCGGCACATCTAGTTCGATCCGTCGCCGAGTTCCAGTGGCAGTCACCGATGTAGACCTTCAGGTCACTCCATCAAGTCCGGTGGTAAGATCTCATCATAACTTACAAAACGAGCCCAAACTCGGCACATCTAGTTCGATCAGTCGCCGAGTTCCAGTGACAGTCACCGATGTAGACCTTCAGGTCACTCCATCAAGTCCGGAGGTAAGATCTCATCATAACTAACAAAATGAGCCCAAACTCGGCACATCTAGTTCGATCCGTCGCCGAGTTCCAGTGGCAGTCACCGATGTAGACCTTCAGGTCACTCCGTCAAGACCGGAGGCAAGATCTCATCATAACTAACAAAACAAGCCCAAACTCGGCACATCTAGTTCGATCCGTCGCCGAGTTCCAGTGGCAGTCACCGATGTAGACCTTCAGGTCACTCCGTCAAGACCGGAGGCAAGATCTCATCATAACTAACAGAACGAGCCCAAGCTCGGCACATCTAGTTCGATCCGTCGCCGAGTTCCAGTGGCAGTCACCGATGTAGACCTTCAGGTCACTCCATCAAGTCCGGTGGTAAGATCTCATCATAACTTACAAAACGAGCCCAAACTCGGCACATCTAGTTCGATCAGTCGCCGAGTTCCAGTGACAGTCACCGATGTAGACCTTCAGGTCACTCCATCAAGTCCGGACATAAGATCTCATCATAACTAACAAAATGAGCCCAAACTCGGCACATCTAGTTCGATCCGACGCCGAGTTCCAGTGGCAGTCACCGATGTAGACCTTCAGGTCACTCCATCAAGTCCGGTGGTAAGATCTCATCATAACTTACAAAACGAGCCCAAACTCGGCACATCTAGTTCGATCAGTCGCCGAGTTCCAGTGACAGTCACCGATGTAGACCTTCAGGTCACTCCATCAAGTCCGGAGGTAAGATCTCATCATAACTAACAAAACGAGCCCAAACTCGGCACATCTAGTTCGATCCGTCGCCGAGTTCCAGTGGCAGTCACCGATGTAGACCTTCAGGTCACTCCGTCAAGACCGGAGGCAAGATCTCATCATAACTAACAGAACGAGCCCAAGCTCGGCACATCTAGTTCGATCCGTCGCCGAGTTCCAGTGGCAGTCACCGATGTAGACCTTCAGGTCACTCCATCAAGTCCGGTGGTAAGATCTCATCATAACTTACAAAACGAGCCCAAACTCGGCACATCTAGTTCGATCCGTCGCCGAGTTCCAGTGGCAGTCACCGATGTAGACCTTCAGGTCACTCCATCAAGTCCGGTGGTAAGATCTCATCATTACTAACAAAACGAGCCCAAACTCGGCACATCTAGTTCGATCTGTCGCCGAGTTCTAGTGGCAGTGACCGATGTAGACCTTCAGGTCACTCCATCAAGTTCGCATCCTAGCTAAAAAATAAGTGGTCCATAAAAAAAAATTACATCGTTTCAAAATTAGATCACTTGACTATTTTATTCTATTCCCGCAACTAACACGTAACCGCTTGTGTGTGTGACTTTGTTTCCATGTAGTAGTTCAGTTTTATGCCTGCTTACGTAACCGCGCGGGGGGAATTTTTGCGCAGCAACGACGTACGTCCATCCTCTAATAATAATAATAATAATAATCTTTATTATGATACACACAAGATTCATGATACACAATAGGTACAATATAAAACATCTTGAAATATCTACATAAATCTACACAAACATTATGTAACCCTGTCTCCTAAACTAGGTAGTCCTGTATCTTAGGAGACAGTGTTAGGCCATACAGGGTGGTTAGTCATGTAGTTATAGCTGCAGCCATGGAGTAGCGTGTAAGTGGATGCCAACTAATACTTTGTGTACCAGTGTGTGTGTAGTGTGAGTAGGTGGGGTGTATGAGTGGTTTGTGTTTGTCTAAGGGAGTGTGTGAAAGTGTTATGTGTGTGAGAGTGGTAGAGTACGCTTTTTGGTGTTATTCAACAAAAGTAAGTAAAGACTCGGTAAATGAGTAGTCTTTTTCAAGTAACCATTCAGTCAGTTTGACTTTCAGATTATGGGAGTTTAGGTTTATTATTTTAAGTTGTTTGTTGACTTTACCGTACAAATATGAACTTAGAATTTGAAATTGGTGCCGAGCGAAGGAGGTTCTATGTTGGATACAGGGGATGATTTGTGTACGTTTATTCCGGTCAGGAGGTGGGAGGGACTTGTGTAACTTCATTATTGCCTTGAACACAAAGAGCTGCCGCACAGTTAGCACTTTACAATCGGCATAGAGCTCAGAAGTTGGGTATCTAAATGGTTTTTTAGTCATTACTTTTAATATTGCTCGTTGTGCTCTTTCTAATTTAAGAAAGTAAGTTTTGCCGGCCCCACCCCATGCAGTTATACAGTACCCCAGAATGGACTGGCAGAGGGAGTAATAGACCATCTTCAACGTGGAACTGTTGGCAGAATCTCTGAGAGACTTGAAAATGTGAATAAGACGCAAAGTTCTTGAAGTGAGGGTCTCAATTTGCTTGTCCCACCTTAATCCGCAATCGATCTGTATACCCAAGTATTTAACAGCGTCTGAACGACCTATCGTGGGACAGGTGCAAGGGAGGTTGGAGTCAGGACAAGAGTGAGCTCTGAGAGTGAAATAAGAACCAGGAGCATTACCCCGTCTCAACGTGAAAGGGATGTAGGTGGTTTTATTCAGGTTTAGCGTTAGCAGGTTCGTGTTTAACCATATCATTATTTTAGACATTGCAGCCTCCGCGCCCACCTTCACCATATCCCAGGTTGCACCACGCACTAAAATTGCAGTATCATCCGCGTAAGCATAGATACTGCAATTTGAGAGGTTCATCTTACACAGATCGTTTACATAGATTTGGAATAAGGTTGGGCCCAGTATGCTTCCCTGAGGGACACCGTAAGATATAATCTCTTCATCACTCACGTGAGATTCTATCTTCACGCACTGTTTGCGGTTTGTGAGGTAACTGCGGAAGACATCTAGAGTAATCCCCCGTACGCCTATGTTTTCCAGTTTTGAAAGGAGGATGGGGACAGAAACTGTGTCAAACGCCTTAGAAAGGTCTAGAAAGATTCCCAGGCATTTGCTTTTATTGTCCAAGCTAGCAGCTACCGATTTTGTGAGTTCCAGTACTGCGTCTTCTGTTGACAGCCCTGGCCTGAAGCCGTACTGGTTCTCTGCAATAATTTGGAATTTGTCAAGGAAACGCCTTAGGTGGTTGTTTATAATTCTTTCCAGTATCTTAGAAAGAGCGGGCAGTACTGAAATAGGCCTGTAGTTGGTGACGCAGCTTCTGTCCCCTCCCTTGTAAATAGGGTGAATAATTGCCTTCTTAAAGGCATCAGGGAAGACACCCGTTCTGAGAGATAGATTGCAGAGGAAAGTTATGTGTGGGACCAGAACCCGTCGAGAGCATTTCAACAGAAGAGGCGAAATACCATCCCAGCCAACGGCACTCTTCTCACGTAGCTGAAGGATGAGGGACTCGACTTCAGATTCACAGACGTCGAGGATAACAAGGGAATTAACAGGAGAGGGTTTGGGACAATCACGGTGTAGGCGGGAATGGCCAGTAATCGACGTGTTAGTGGTCTGATGTTGTGATTTAATTTTGTGTGCTAGGTCACTACCTATGGAGCTGAAAAAATTACACACTTCGTTAACAGAAGACCTGTGATCACCTTTCAATACCAGCAACTCGGAGGGACTTGTCTTCAGTTCACGTCTGTTTGTAATAGTATTAATTGTCTTCCACAGTTTACGGGGACAGTTTTTGGATTCATTTAACTCGTTTGTTTCATAAGCGGTTTTAAGCTTCCGGAGTAGATCGTTGCAGAAGTTGCGGTATCTGGTATAGGTAGTGTTAAGAATTATGTTGTATGGAGATTTTTTGGCTTTAATGTGCATTCTATCCCGATTATGTATGCATTTTAGCAGTCCTGGAGTGACCCACGGTTTTATGGTATGTTTTTTTCTAGGGACATTTACTTGAGAAGAATGTTTAGATACGACCGAAGTGACAGTGTTAATGAATATGGAAGTTGATATGTTGACGTCATCAGTGTTATACATTTCAGAAAAGTCTACATTTTCGAGATCAGAGACAATTGCGGGGTAATTTAAGCGAGTGACCTTATGGGTTGATTTGTATGGAGGGTTGTAGTTAGCAATATTCAAAAGAGTAGGTTTATGGTCGGTGATATGAGATTCCAGAATGAGAGTGGTAGAAATTAGGTTGGACTTGAGGAGTATATGGTCTATACATCGTTCTAAACGAGTAGGAAGAAGATGGGTGGGCAAAAGTCCATGATAAGCATTTATTATTAAATAATCGAGCGTCCTATCATTACGATTGGCAGGGCTCAAGTCCAAATTCATATCACCCATAAGTGCAATGTTAGAGTAGCGAGAGATACTATTGTATACAATGTCCAGACTAGATAGAAAGGAGTCAAAGTCAGTCTTGGAGTTAAGAGACGGAGAACGGTATACCGCGACTACCGCCAACTCGTTGTTGCCCAACTCACATATCAGGCAGTTAGCTCCCTTAAATTCTGGCTCTCGCACTGTGATTTGCAAACCCAGTCTGGAGTACACAATAATGCCGTCGTTTTGATTGCAATTTGAAGTCGAGGAGTGAGCCTGAAATCCGTCCAGAATCGGTATACAGGTAACCTTACTGAGCCAACATTCGGTAAGAATCACAACATCCAAATTTATTTTTGTTTGGTTAATTAGAAGCTGGATATGGTCAAAGTTTTTGCCAACGCTACGGATATTTACATGCAGCAAATTAAAATTGGGTAGGGTTGTATGGCTTACATACCGTGGGCAGTCCTCGGGGAGGCAGTTGAATGAGGTACTCTATCACGCCTCGGCGGGTACTGGCGAGCGCCCGGTGAGCGAAATAATGCCAATATTTTGGGTATTTTATTTCTTGGAGAAAAATTATAACGAAATTTTAAAATTTGCTTTTACCATGCACTTCTAAATAATGAGCTGTTTTTATTTTTATAAGTTTCATATAAATTCATTGTGAAATCTCTAAGCAGTGGATGTTTGAAAATTGTGATTTAGTGTCATGTTTGAGATTTTTTTCTATCGAGCCAATTATTCCAATTCGTGTTTCTATCTTTACCATTCACTCGAGGATATGTTCAACTTTAATATTATGATTTTTTTTTATTAAAAATATCATTGTTAATGAGACTTTCAGACGTTTGAAAATCTTAAAAATTACTGTAAGCCCGCCTTAAAACAAATATACTCGCATTTATAATATTAGTTCAGATTAATATTTTGTTATTATATAAATAGGTATATAAAAAAATATTAATAAATTGAATTAAATTTTTTTAATAAAAAATTGATTAATAATAAAAAAAAAAAAATAAATAATAAAAAAAAAATGAATTTATTTCAAAAAAGTCTTTACAAGTACGTTGCCGGGGCTTCCCAGGAAGTAATCAGAAGATACTTGTGTTGGGGAAGCATAGAAATTTATGTAATTACAAAAAGTGAAAAAGAAAATCCAAGATAACTATGATCCTTTGAAAAATAACTATCAAGATGATGGTCAGCTCATTATCAGGATTCTAAATGGCTTGGTTGTAGCTAATCTCTAAAATCTGTTGGTTCAGGCTAAGAGCAAACTTATGCAAATAAAACGCAGGTGCGGGTAGAAAGTAAAACTATTGTTACGAGCTGGGTATTGGGATAAATTAATTAACACCAATTAAAACCAAATAAACTTTAATTACACACGAATCACAAATTAAAACAATCACTAAACACTACTCAACACTTATACACACTCTTAATCACACGTAAAAGTCACTTAGAGATCGCTTGTAGTTCACTTCGAGTCGCCTCGATCGTAGTCAATACCAGACTGACTCAGGTCGCCAATTGGCGCCCTATTTATATCCCGGCCGGACCCACTAGATGTTTCTAGAAGGTGGTCGAATGTTCTGGAAACATCCATAGACTTCGACATAGTCCCACACCTTCTGGAACATTCCAGAACCATCTCGAAACATCTAGAACAGGGTAGAATTTTCTAGAAACTTCCAGACCAATCTTCAGTAAAATAGTCGAGAACCTTGTGGAACCTTCGAGAAGCCTGTAGATTGGTCTCGCAATACGATGGACGTAACACTATTTACTATAAAATAAAGAGCCGTTGAAAATGATCTAATAGCTAACTTTATTCATTTTTAGGGTTCCGTAGTCAACAAGGAACCCTTATAGTTTCGCCATGTCCGTCCGTCCGTCCGTCCGTCCGTCCGTCCGTCTGTCCGCAGTTTAGCTCAGAGACGCACAGTACTAGAGAGCTGTAATTTGGTGTAAATATACGGATTTGTTGTACCGAAAAAGTGGTAAAATAAAATATCGTAAAATATTTTTTTTTAGGGTACCTCCTGTACACGTAAAGTGGGGATGTTTTTTTTTTTTCTCGCGTACCCCTTAGTGTGGGGTATCATTAAATAGGTCTTTAAAAAATATTGATAGTTTCCATTAACAATTTTTTGATAAAAAAATTCGTTTGTGAAATATTAAGCTTTAAAGTGCTAAATTTTGCTCGACTCGAGTGTCCCCCCCCTCTACCAGCTAAACGGTTATGTTTGGGGGTGTGAAAAAATTCACAATAGTAGTATATATAACGAAGTTTAAAAGAAAATTATCATGACTAAGTAGGCTTTACAACTTTACGAGTAATAGTCGACCAACTTATAAAATGTACTTGGATAACATATTTTCTTAAACAAAATGTATCGGAGAACATGATCTTCAACTGCAAATGTAAGATTGTCAACTTTATTTTTACAGCTATAAATAGGTGGGTATGTTTTGGGGATGGGTAGGTTTTTTTTGTCAATTATTTTTAACTAACTTCAAAAAAGGAGGAGGGTCTCAATTCGTCGTAATCTTTTTTTTTATGTATTTTCCCCGATTTCTCAAAGACGCTTGGACCGATTTTGAAAATTCTTCTTTTTAAAATTAAATTCAGCGAATCAGTTTAGTTAGTTCGCATAAGTATTTTGATGGGCAACTACGGAACCCTACACTGTGCGTGGCCCGAAACGCACTTGGCCGGTTTTTTAGTTTTCTTCCGAGGTTAGAACTCAAAGTGATATTAAGTTTAAGTAGGTTGGCTCTATGCCACATGCTAGTAGCGGCTTGAGCTTAAACACTGCATATTGTACTGGCGCTGTCAGTACCACAATCAGTCTTCCTGCGAGGTCATAAGCTAGACAGTTGGGAGAAAAATTGGTATTCTTGAACACAGAAGTTAAGTATTGAACGAACGGTCATCATTTTTTTGTTTTTTTTTTTAATCATCATTATGAGACCTGGAGCCCAAGGTACAGTGGAAGGGACTGTCAAACTCGTACTGACTAAAATGTACAGTGTTCCACCACGGTTACCTGTTTAGACACCAGATACCATTGGTCATGTTCGTGAGCGGCTAATAGTAGTGTAGTAATGCATGTATCATTGGAAACACTCGCGAGATGCATGCATGAGCCGTTTATAAGTCATTCGCTCGAAACGGACCGCTCACGCTTTGCTCACGTGTATTAGTTATGGACGGTGCTTTACTCACTTGCTTAAAAATTCCACGAGGCAAATGTTTTTAGCTCCTGACCTTTGCAGTGGATCCATCCCTATTTTTAAGAGACACTTAAATTACATCACGATTGTGCAGAGGTATTCTTTGCAACGACGATAACGTCACAGACTAGATAACGTCAAGTTTTAAGAACCATATTAGACTATTTGGCCGCAGAAGCGAAGCGAGAAGCGGAGAAATATTAACTTATAAGATTGCACCACAGAAGAAAAGCGGAGTTAAGGTGCAATCCTGCATTAATTTTTCTCCGCTTCTCCGCTCCACAGCTTCACAAATACGCAGCCTAATAACGGGGGGGGGGGGGTGAATCTATTGCCACTAACTGCTGCTGCTGACTACTAGAAACCTAGTAACACTTTGCTCGACTAAGCGAGAGTACTGTTTTTAGTTGTACTTGAGTTTTATTCAACAAAAACGATTTTGATCAATTTCTACAATATATTCTGACCTGGTTTAGTGATTTGTTTTTATTTCCCAATTTAGAAATGGTCTAATAAGGTAAATAAAAAAAAAATATTTAAAAAAACAAAAAACCCGACTACGTAAAAAAACTAAAAAGAAAGGAACAAGCCCAGTAGTTTAGAATTCACTCATTCACACTCACAGTCGGGGCCCATTCAAATTATACCAATCAAATCTTCCCAAGGGGCACCGACTGTGAGTGTGAATGAGTGAATTCTAAACTACTGGGCTTGTTCCTTTCTTTTTAGTTTTTTTACGCAGTCGGGTTTTTTGTTTTTTTAAATATTTATTTTATTTTACTATTTTTAGTTTTTGTTAGCATTTATCAGTCCAAATTAAATTGAAACATATAAGTTATATATATTTTATAATAATATTCCACAACTATCACACAACGCCATCTAGTCCCAAGCTAAGCAGAGCTTGTGTTATGGGTACTAGACAACTGATAAACATACTTATATATTTCTAAATACATACATATTATAGATAAATTACACCCAGACACAGAACAAATGATCGTGCTCATCACACAAACATTTGTCCTGGGTGGGAATCGAACCCACGACCTCCGGCATAGCAGTCAGGGTCACTAACCACTAGACCAACAGGCCATCAAACCATTTTTAAAATCCTTTAATTTGATACCCCACTTGATAGAATCTGAGAGATTTAAAAAAATATTTTTAGTTCGGAACCCTTTGCACACTAGTTCGACTCGCACTTGGCCAGTTTTATGTACCCAGTGACACTAATAATAAATGGGTGCTAATTAAGGCAGCTTCTTTAAAATGTCATTCTCGTCTGCAAATATATTTAGTTGTCTAATGAATTAATAGGTCAGCGACAAACTTTTAGCGTCTAATAAATGGTTTATAAGCGACCCTATATTGTAAAACAAGCTACTGTTAATATGACGCAACATGGTGATAATTCTTAAGCAACTAAATTTGTGATATGTCTACTCATTGCCAGCTTCTAATAAGTGTATCAACTTCATCTATAAATTAATATCAACGTACTCTAATTTCATAGAGTCACCGTTATTTTTATACTTTAGCATAAGTAATTGATGAGTGAATCTACTATATTTGAACATAAAATTTCCTTAATATTGTCATCAAATAATGGTCAATAAAAGCTATAATTTCATGTATTCGCCTATCTATTTATAATGTTACCATAAGTAATTGACTATGGATGGTATTTAAAAGTACTTCAATTTATTTAAAAGTACTTCAATTTATTCCCATTTCATTTACCTAATTTTGTCTGTGTTCCACCAAATATACTGAATGTGCACCAAAATATGTTCATTAAAATATGTCATAACGAGGTGTAATAAAAAAAATCTACCTAAGCAGGGTCGACGAAGCCCCGCTTCGCGGGGCTTCTATTTCTGTGTACAAGGTTTAAAGGAACCTAACCAAACCGAACTTCGGGGTGTCCCTGAAATCTTGCTAAAGCGAGTTTTAGATTTGGTGCACATTCAGTATATTTGGTGTACAAAAAGAATTATTGATGCGCATTTAAATTTTATCCAGAAGAATACGAGCACTTCTTAATCGTGTCATTAATGTAAACAAATACACGTGAACTCGTTGCTGCACGCACCGAATAGAGCTCGCTCATTGGTGCAAATGGCCGGTCGCGCCCCTCTGATTCCCAACGAGCGTCAGGTACACTCCCGCGCTTGTGTTGCAAACTTTCACGAAAAAAGAATATGATTTATTAATTTAGTTGTTGAATGAAAAACTTTGATTGCTAATTTTGAGGCTGGATTTTGATTTTATTAGCAGACAGATGTTGAATCTCTAAAATATATAAAGTAGCTCACTTACAACATTAGTCGCTGAGTTATCAAATCAGAAGTAAATATATTTATCGGTAGCTCGGAGTCATATTAATTTACGCTCGTAAATTGACGCTGGTTTCTTGATATTTTGTTGGAATAGTAAAGATGATGAATTAATATAATTGAAGCTGTTCTATTAACTCGTCGCTCACATATAAAAAAAGACGCTAGGTTGCAGGTGCTAAAGAAAACTTTTGTTGCCGCACATATAATTTCCCATAATAAATAATAAATCAGTTTATTTCTCCTCACAAACAAGACCATAGATACAAAGATTGATTGATAACAAGTAGTTAAGCAGTCTGTGAAGAGCTGGTGTCTATTATAGGTGTTAACCCGAGTTACAGATCACCAGGACCCCACCCCGCAGATATTGGTAACAATCTAACTAGGAAATAAAATATGTGAGATTTTATGTTGCCATACTTGAAATTCACATAAAACAATTAAATTCAAGAAAATAAATATTAAACAAAATTAAATTAGAAAAAAATATTATGCTTTTAAATTAAAATCATCATTTTACCTAAAAATACTTAGGTAATTTGAATCATAAATTAGCTTTACCAATTTTTTTTTTATTAACTTAAGATTACAATTACAATTCATAGGATATAAGTTATGGGGAGACAAAAACATAAAACAACACATGCAATAATCAAAATCAAAAACATAATTTCACAAGGAACATATTAAAAGTTTAGATAAAATAAATGAAATTAATTTTGAAAACTAACAATATAAATTAAATTATATTAAGTTCAAACGACGTCGTTCAAGCGTGAAATGATTTAGGTACATTATAACTATGATTGATGGATGTTGTGGACACTCTCACGTTTAAGACGAATCTAACGACACCTCTCAAGTTAAAATCCATCAAGCCGTTTAGGCTGCAGAGCAACACACAGAAACATACATACATACATTCGAAAAACATAACCCTCCTGGCGCAGTCGGGTAAAAAATAGACCAGACGGACGGAGTCTCGCTTTTAAACCTACCTATATTATTTTGTTAACGAGGAATCTCTATTTTTAAAACAATTACATTCAATTTGTTTTCACATCAAACTCAATTTTTTACTTGTAAAGCAATATTTAATAACAATTCCATAAATACCTTCGTAGCAGCAATTTATTTCAAACAAAAGGTAAAAATAAGTTTACTATAAAAACGACAAACGATTTTTATAGAAAAAATAAACCTGAATATTTACCTGAATATTTGGCAAAATGAAGAAGGTTTTATATTAAAACGAAGCCCATAATAACGGTAGGCAGAATAAGGCAGTTTACTTACCAAAATTAAAAAAAAAACGGCTGTACCACTTGGGAAGCTAAACTAAGCGCCACTTATATTTTCTTCTCTATTTTAGGACACCAAAAGGTTGTTTTCAAAGATTCGAGTTTACAGAAACCTGAATCTTAATTTTGAGCACAAAATACGTACAATATTACTGATCTTGTATCTGAGTTATTCCTTTTATGCCATTGGTTCCCAATAAGAAGTCCGCGGGCAATTGAGTCACCACAATTAGAAATATCTATTCGTTATTTACATTTTATTAATTTAAAAATATATAAGTATGTACTACATAATTTTATACACATATACTTTTTGCTCAGAAAAAGGAAGCTTATTATTTATTTATTTATTTTCTCATAATAATACACACTTATAAATAGCTTGTTTTTTTTTACGATTAATAAAGTACCTACTCATTTTGAATGTAAACAAAAATACTTCGTAAGACTAACTATTGATAGCGGCTTCACTCGCGTGTAACTCGAAAAGTATTCCACTGGAACCTCATACCGGGACAAAAAGTATTATGTATTAATCCAGGTTATAAACTATCTACGTACTAATTTTTATCCAAATCCGTTCAGGAGTTTTTGTGTGAAAGACTATCACACATCACATCCATTTATAATATGAGTTAGATTTTTATTTATGGCTGTTCATATTTAATTTTGTTTATTTTTTAAGCTAATGCATAGCTTCTATCGCGGGCCTTGAGCGCGGGGACCGAATCCAGAAATTCCGTAACGAAAAAACCTCACGCTCATTTAATTTAATTAAATTATTAAATTATTAATGTAATTAAATTATTAATTTATTAAATTAATTATTAAAATTAATTAATTATTGATTTATTAATATAATAATAAAATAATAAAACAATAATAATAAATTTTTTTAAATGTTTTTTTTTTGTTTTTTTGTTTTTAAAGAAATATTTAAGAATGTAATTTGATTTAACAAAGAAAAAGCAATACTGCATGAATAAAATAAATAAATAAAATTAAGCATAAGTTGATACAAAATGCTATGCAATAGCTTTACCGCGGCAGTCCCCGAGTGCCACACGTCTTTTTTTTTTATTTGTGTTGTACTGTTTGAGTATAATAAGTACTTTATCTTGCTTTCTCTCATATAGAAATCAAAGTGAGCCCCAGTAATAAATAGGTTGGATGCCACAGGTTTCTGATAACGAAGTAAGCAACCAAGCTCAAACATTTCTAAATAAACGTAAATCGTGGAAAACCCAAATCCTGATGTGTCTCATTCCATTAACACATTTACCAACCTTCATAGAAAATCAAAGATCTATTTATTGACCAGGAATATCAATAACCGAGATACATATTTAACTAAGCATCGAGTGTCTGATTTTGTTGGACAATCTGACATCTGGCTTCCGGTTTTGTAACCCTTTGTTTAATGCAGCTGGCTAATGATATCTGGAGTGTTGACTTATTGAGTACAATTATTTATACAGACCCGTCGCCGTGGCTAAAATCGGTCAGAGAATTCCAAGAAACGATATTATTATTAAAAGATAAAAACATTTAAATACAGCTAATTAGTTTTATCTAGACTACTAAGGGCTGGTTTTTCAATAGTCAGTTAACCGTTACCTGAGGAATAAAAATAACGATATGACATATTTTCCATAGATAAGCTGTCAAACCGCCATTTTTATTCCTCAGTTAACGGTTATCTGACTATTGAAAAACCAGCCCTAAGTGTTATATTTATATTGAACTTTATCTTACGCATGTACAACATAATAAAAACAGCCAGTGTGTTTGTTATTTGTTACTAAAACGGATAATATAATTGTCCGTACAATACTGACCATAAATTATCCGTGAGTATTGATTTGATCCCTGGATCAAATCAATACTTTTATTCAACTAAATTATGCAATAGGTACACATTTGTACATTTGCAAGAAAGAGTCAGTTTCATCAAAATTATCGTCTGCCTTGTATTTTTCAACTAAATACACACATCAAAAGTGTCTAGGGATCAACATATATTTTTGCAATAACTTTTCTCCTGATTGATATTAATTAAAATGTTCTTTAAGGATTCATCAAATAAAGTGTTATCGTTTGTCACAGTAACGATAAACCAAGTCACCTTTGCATTCATAAAGAAATTTTCCATTTTCCTAATAAAGGGATTTTTGACATTTGAACCACTAAAGCCGGATTTACATTACGAAACTAGTTGCATGAAAGTACTTTCATGACACTACTTTCACCATTAATGTCACGTGTAAACGTTCAGTTTTACAATGCATGCATTACTTTCGTGACACTGAATTACTTTCGTGCTATGCGCATATTTTTGGTGAAACTAGTTTCATGCAACTACTTTCATCATGTAAATACGACGCGAAAGTAGTGTCGCGACAGCACCTGCGTTGAGTGGACGTGTGGTATTTGAAATTAAAATGATTTTTACCCATACGAAAGTAATTTGCATAGCTTTTAGGATCGTCTGCTAATTCAGAGATTAACTGTGTTGCACCCAGATGCTTTTTTTCAAGTTTTTGCCTCGAGTAATTCCATAATGGGACTAGACAATGGAACTAAAGCCGTTGGTGGATTTATCAACGTCTTTTTTCCGAGATAAATTTTATATTTTATCTTTTCTACAATGACGCTTTGCATCATAAATGAAATACAGCTTTGATCTTGACAGGGCCAGTATCTCCGCGATACTGGTAATTTCACGACACTAAAATTTTAACGAAAGTACTTTCACTTGTGCTGAAACTAGTTTCACGAAAGTAGTTTTATCATGCATGACACTACTTTCGTAATGTAAATGCGGCTTTACATTAAAGTTCGAAAAAAAGACTGAAATAACAGTTTTCTTTAAAATTTTATTGGGTAACTTAAACAATTAATAATCCGTGTTTCTACCGCGAACACTAACAACACAAGAACATCGGTTTGGCATACTCAAAATGAGTTCATCCAAATCACGCTGTGGAATGGCCGCCCATGTTCGTTGCAACAACAAAAAAAGGTCTTCTTGCGAGTGGATACCCTCCATATTCGGCAGAGCTCTTCTCTGTAGCATATCCCATGCATGCTCAATCGGGTTAAAGTCTGGCGACTGAGCAGGCCAGGGCAGGACATTGATGTTAGCTGCGGCGAGAGTCTGTCTTACAACTCTTGCGGTGTGCGGTCGTGCATTATCATGCATTAACTGAAATAAGGGACCGATTTGCACTTGTAGAGGAACGATGACGTCTGATAAAATCGTCTCAGCATAAATTTGAGCGTTGAGGTTGCCTCTGATCCAAATCAACTCAGTTCTTCCGCCGATCCAAATACCCGCCCATACCATGATGGTTCCACCACTATAAGGATGGACTTCCTGGCAGGATTTTAATCGCTGTTGGCGTCCAGGGGTTCTCCTCCAGTGTCGTATACGTCTTGTATCCGGTCTCATACCAAAACGAGACTCATCAGAAAAGCACACGAAACGCCATTGTTCTTCTGTCCAATTTCTGTGTTCAAGAGCCCATTGATATCGAATCCTACGATTGTGCATTGCTATAGGTGGTACCCGTAGCGGTCTTCGGGAATGAAGGTTCACTTCATGCAAGCGGTTTCTGACTGTTTGGTCGCTAATTAAGTTCCCTGAAGAGTGATGAAGCCTCACGGCTAACATCATGGCGGTTATTGTTGGAGCTCTTCGAGTTAAGATTTGAATGTATCGGTCTTGTCTCCGTGTGGTGCAGCGATACCGTCCTCCATGGCGCTCAGCCACGGTACCAGTGCTTCGGTAAAGTGTCCAAAGTCGACTGATAACACTCTGACTTGTATTCAGAACTAAAGCCACAGTACGTTGCCGGGAACCAGCTTCTATCATTCCCACGGCTCTGAGCATTTCTTCCCTGCTTAAATGACGTCGCCGCTCCATAATAACGTTGGTTTTAATCAGTAGTAGGGAAACAGTAGCACTAATAATGTCTTCAATGCGTTGTATGTTTTTATAGGGAAAATATTGACAGCTGATTTTCATCTTTTACTCGAATTTGATTTACAGTTCCTGATTCAAATTATGAAATGCACCAAAAAGGATCCATATAAATTTATAAAATCATAAATTTATTACAAAGCCACATCTCAATCTCAAGAAATCCGCATAAAAATGCTTGATCCCTAGACACTTTTGATGTGTGTAGGTTGAGGTCGGCTTCCAGTCGAATGTCAGAATTTTATTTAGAACGATGGTCAAATCACTGTCAAAGTCTACAATGGGGAAGACCGGTCAAAGCTAATTGTAGATGGGGCGACCATAGCTAAATCCTAATCCGACCAATGAGGAAGTACTATTTTGAAGTACCCATAAGATTTGAACCAATGTCGTCATTGGTACAAATCTTATAGGTACTTCAAAATAGTACTTCCTCATTGGTCGGATTAGGACTTAGCTATTGGTCGCGCTGCTTGGAACTAGCTATACTAGCGCCATTCGTTTCCCAGTTGCCATCCCTATTGATAACTGGGCCTTATAGCTACGAACTGACATCCTACACCATATGGGTGAGTGTGCGTAGCCTATTGGGAATTCAGCTGAATGATAGAATTCGTGATTCCATTCGATTCAAAAATACGGAGATATGGGATGAATTGTAGTAGAACAATATTCCACAGACACATGATATCTGGATGTTTGCTAATCCTAAAGACTGAAGACTATCTCATTCAGCCATTCTGAAATGTTTGAGTTACAAATATTCACCCAATTGATTGAAACATCCAAATTTTCACTTTTTTTTTTGTAAAATAGACGTTGCCCCACACTAGTAATTTCTCCTGTGTCATGGGTGCATTTACAAACATAGAAACACACATACAAAAACACCCAGACCCGAAACACCTAATTATACGTCATACAAATATTTGTTCGGTAAGGGGATTGAACCCGCGACACGCTGTACAGCAGTCGATCGCTCAGTCACTGCGCCAACCGTGTCGTCAAATTCATGTTATACAGTAACATTCACACACAAATGGAATTCAGCACTTTCTGCCGTAAAAATCCTGATTAATTAAACTGCGAACCGCACGCGTACGCAGTCGTGGATAACAACTAGTTATTTAAAAATTTTGCTACCTTTTTATGTAGGTAACACATTCATTGATCACGTACACCAAAACCTAAGACCTATTTTTATTTTATTTTATACTCATTACCATCAAACATTACCTTAAGATGTTAACATGGGATTAAAAGATTCATGATTGGGATTTTTGGTTAATTGGCTTAGTTGATAAAGCGTCCGGCGGTGTACTGAATCGGAAGGTCGCTGATCGATCGACTGCTGTGCAGGATATCGTGGGTTCGATCCCCACACTGAACAAATATTTGTCTGATCTGCAAGTAGTTATTTCGAGTCTGGGTATGCAAGTTTCTATGTTTGTAAACGCACCCACGATACAGGAAGAGATTCCCAGTGTGGGGCAAGGTTTCTTAAAAAAAAAAGCTTCTGCCCGCACTCGATTTTTTCATTCCACATAAATCTTTATCTAAATCCTATTTCTCCTCTTCTGCAGGTTCACTATGCCTTCGCAACGTTCACGTGGTGGTCCCAGAGGCGGTGGAGCTAGGCTCCAAGGTTGAGATGAAGTGCCTCTACGACCTCGAGCAGGAGGTCTTATACTCCGTCAAATGGTACCGAGGGGACCGCGAATTCTGTCGGTACTCCCCCAGAGACGTCCCCCCGCTCAAAATCTTCCGGATACCTGGCATAGAAGTTGTGGTAAGTATAAACTCCGGGGTCCAACATTTTAAGTTCGTCTTCCGCAGTTTAGATTTTTGTTTGGCGGGCGGGCGTGAAAATGTGCCTTTTTAAGCTCAAAGACCGAAAACGCTAATAGATAGCTACAACAGCAATAGGTCCGTCAGTTCGTTAGTCCGTTAGTTAAAGTATTAAAAAAATACACGTATTTTTTGTTTTTTTAATCAATTAATATTATTGACAAAGATGAAACGCTTGCATTGTCGAAAGTGGGGTCTTGTGACATTATAACACTTGTAAAATTATACCCGGCCGAGTGACGATTTGTGATTTTTAGAAGCGCTGTATCTTAATAAATTTGGCTTACGTATCAAAATAAAAAATACGGGTCAAATATTTATAGATAATCTATCATTTGGACTAAATAAATTCTTTGAGTTAAATAGCCTATTACTTAATAATAAAATAAATTGATCTTGATACATTCATTTCTTATGTCTAACATTTATACTGAGGACGGTTTCTGTATTATCACGTGACTATACTTTATTATTATTCAAAAATGTAGGCCAATAACAAAACCCGTAACCGTACTATGTTGTCTTTGTTTAATGTGGCTTCTGTTAACATTTTTCTCAACAAAAAAATATAATACGAGTTTATTTAAGAGCGGAGATTTCTGGAAAAATAACGCAGTGCCCACTGGTGGGGATTTAACAGCGGGGATTTCTGGAATATCCCGATTTCTGGAGCATGTTTCGCTATACGATCCATTAGGTCTTAGTTGAGTAACAATCTTCCTGTTCTTTACAACCACCATCCCTTTTCATATGATCTCAAGTATAAAGTTCACAGCAATTAAAGTTTTCCGTTGAGATACTGATCCAACTTGTCTTGTTATGCGGCGTTTCCGCGCTGGACTTTGATGGAGTTTGTAATATCTTAACAAAGTTCCAACTTCTTGGACACCGACGCATAGAATTTTGGAGTATTTAAGCAGGTTGTTAATTATCAATTTCCCGTGTAGAATTCAGGGAACTTTACTTTAACTATACCTTGGCAATGTTGACTTGATCCCAATTTAAATTTAGGAAGGTGGTTGGCTTTTGACCTTGATTTATAATTTACTCTGTGTTTAAAAAGGGTTTTTAATTTACAGCTAGATTTGTTTGCGTCCTATTTTTTCCATTAAAAAGTTTTCTTAATGTTCTTAATCACCTAGTCAATGATGATTGAGACATTGGCCTCTAGATTTTTTAATTTCATGCAATTTCCCTTTGAAGATGTTTTTAAGTTTTTTTTCTATCATTAAAAAAAATCTCCATAGAAGTATCTAAACAATGCGTACAATAATTTAGGTGTAGTCGAAAATGCGTCTAATAAAAATTACAATTAATAACAAACCTTTATCCACATTATTAGGCAATTCTGTGATTGCACAGAATCACAAATTGGGTTAACCCTTAAAATAATGGAGAATCCACTTTTACGTGCTCAATACAGAACGTACAACAAAATAACTTTATGTCAATTGTTTCAATATAAAAGCGTGAAAACGGTTGAAACTGCGACATAAACAATACTGAAAACGAAATGGTTCTGAACAATAATATGAGCTGTTGACACTTCACAAATTGCTTTTACATTGATCAGCGTGGAAGCTGCCTGTGTTCTGTATTTTCTATATTTTCCATACTTCGAAATTTATAGATATTTCATATTATTGTCGCCAAAACCTATTACTTAATATACGACACATTTATTCCAAACTGTCGTTTCCCTAGAACAATTTTGCCAGAAAACGCCGAACAAGACGAATAAAATAATTTCAAAATGGCAACTTCAAAATGGCTTCAGCTACTGTTCTCAAAATGGTAACTTCAAAATGGCTTCAGCTACTTAACTGTTCGGACACATACATCACTGGACTACCCATTAGTGTCTAGACTCTTGACAAATATAAATGCTCGTTTACTCTCGCATTTGTCTGTGGATATTTATTGGCACAGTTAATTGAAACAAAATACTTCTATGGTTAAATACAAAATGGATAAGGTTTCTTAATAGGAGTTTCTTAAATATGTGAAGTAATGAAATGAAAATGAAGTAAAGTCTAAATTAATACAAAACATTTACTTAAAAATTTTACGTCACGAAACTGTAATTCATGCTGTCTGTACAGCCGAGGGTACAAATGATTCACTTTATTTCTCAATTTGTTTGTACAGGCATGTAAGATTAAAAATGTAACCCTTTTTTCCGCGCCGAGCTATGTCACAAAAACACGTAGGAAAACATCCCATAGACGTGGTGTTACTACGTATATTTAGGTAAAAGTCCGCAATGAAGCAAGTTGTATTCACAACACGAGGCTACCATCTGACTGACACACACAATTCAGTGCCATGAAATAAAATTTCCCAAGCCATTTCTCTTCAACACGACAAATTGTAATCAGTATGAAATTAAGTTTTGTAACTTTCCTCTCGGCTGTTTTAGTCCCCGCCAAAGTTGACAGACGTTCCGCGAGATATAATTATAATTTTAAGTAAAGCCCCACATAACATTTTCATATTAATGTAATTCATTACTTCTCTGTCTGCGCGCAGTCGGCAGACGCGTTATTTTTCACTGAAACGTATTCGAGCACCCGTAATATGGAGCGATTTGTAACTGCAAAGAGATTCGACCGAAATTAAATTATAATAACGATCCCATTTTGCTCAAATTAAAAATTTCCCTCTATATTAAAACCTCAAAGGGCATTTCGTTTAAGCTTTTAATTTCTTTAGGCACTTCGGCCCTCAACCTTCCAGCATGTTCGAGGAAAAGAACTTTCATGTCGGAAAAATACCGTGAAATTGTGTGTCAAGGGAAATTGTTTAATATTTCGTGCGCAAACGTATAATTAACGATCATTGTGTGGCTAAATAATAATCCCATAAATTGCGGAAAACACATTTAGAACAATATAAATAGAAGACAACGTTTTTCCAGTGAAAAAATATAATTTGTTTCAGTGGTTGAATATGGATAACGTGACTTAGCACAAATTCAACGTAACATTGGGAAGAGTGGGGCTGTATTCACATTTAAATAGATCATGTCTGCATAATTGCGTGTACGTAACGTTCACGGTGTGATAACGGGGCAAACATTTATATATTTTATCGCCGCTTTTCACGTCAAGTTTCTCGTGTTACCATAATTACGGCTCGAATCGTTTTTATGGGGGCCTATCGGTAACGAGGCCTAACTAGGCCATTATCATCTTTATCTGTTGCCGACACTATCCGCGGTGTCGTTTTATATTGCCAATTGTTATGCCAACTGTACGAGTATTCGAGTATCAACTCATTTTATGTCCGCGTGGGCCACTTAAATTTTATCGCAGGGACGTAACATGGCTTCATTACCGAAAACTGTCTGGCATCCTCATTAATGACTATAACACATACGTTGTACGGACATTAATAAAGTTTTTATCATAGAAAGCTATCGTTCGCTAAGGGATCGACGACTGGCGATTAAATAAGGGATAATGAGCTCGAGGTTCTTGTACAACGAATAATTGTATAATGTTTTTACACGAATTTATGGAAGTTAAAGATTAAATTTAATCATTTCGACGGCATAACGAAGTCCATGTAAACTCGCCAGCATGAGCGTAGCACTGCGTTGACTTAGTAAATTGATTTTTGAAGCTTTAACGGTATCTACGTGCTAGTCCTCACTGGACACGAAAGTTTCGAGAGGTTCTTGTGTCGGATAGGGAGGGAGGAAACGCCTGGGTGTCACCACTGCGAGGATCGCCCGGAGGATACGGTGGAGCATATTACGATGCAGGACTGCCCCGCTTGGGCAGAGCACCGCCGCGTCCTCATGACGGCTATAGGCAGCGACCTCTCCTCGGGAAGCGGTCGCCTCCTTCTGCGAAGCAGTCATGCTAGCGAAGGAGGAGGCGGGACGCGTGAGGAAGAGGACATCCTCATGACCCCAGTGGTAAACGCACTCGGCGACGGACGTCGCAGGACGATCTCCGGCCACCGTAAGCGCGGGAATGCGGGCGGCGAGTAATGGGCGACTCGTTGTCCGATCATAGACCATGCCCGGGTCGACGGTTGTGTTCCACGCGCGGCTCTAAAATATGTCAGCACAATGTCGGGGTCACCTTATATATCGTCGTATAGCCTGCTACCTGGGTCGCGGGACTAACGAGCTACCGTGATTCCGGAACGTAAAGGGCTATTGAAGGACACCTTGGATTTTATTCAGTACAAGTCTGACATTCCGTCACGCCCTGCCTGGGTCGGAGGACTCATAATGATAATTTTTCCACGCAAAAAATAAAGGGTCTCTAAGTTCTTCTTTTTTGTAATTTCAACTTGTTGCCTCAACGAATTTCTGACAAAAAGGGTCTTTACAGACAGACAGATGAAGTCCCTTACAAGCTGATCCTATAGGGTTCCGTTTTTCCCTTTAGAGACATCCAACCCTAAACGTTTGTTCCAAGATCCCTAAATACGATTGAAATGTACTCAATTAAGAGGTGATCCTCCCAAATGACCTACATACATTATTATTACCCGACTGCGCCAGGATGGTTATGTTTTTCGAGGGTATGTATGTATGTATGTATATTTCTTTGGCACGCTCTGCAGCCTAAACGGCTTGATGGATTTTAACTTGAGAGGTGTCGTTAGATTCGTCTTAAGACTATTGTCTACCGACCGCTCGTCCATACTAAAAGAGAAAACGTTTTTCTGCCCCTAAATGTTATCCTATCTCAATGATTTTTTAGAATGCTACTGACACAGTAAAAAACTAGGTTTATAGGTTTTCTTTTTTTCAAAATTTATAATAGTTTTAAAGTAACAGGCGCCTAAAAGTTACTATTTTTATGACAAAATCTTCATTGAAGTAAAACCTTCGTATTTTAAAAACAAAGAAGTTTTAGAAAAAAAGCAAAACATACAAACCTAGAATATAATATGCTGAAACGATTGACACCAGAATCTAAGAGATTGGACGTGATTTAGTATGTGAAAAACGTTTTCTCCCGAGAGACAAATTTCACATAAAAATACTCACAATCAGTCGCGAGCTGCAACGCTCTCTATCGCACGATCGGGGGTTTTTCAACGCGCGAGAGGGACAGCACGAGTTTTTCAAAATACCTATTCTTTGAAAAGGCAGCTGCTATACAATCCTCTTAAACGTGAAAGTGTCACTGGGTACATAAAACTGGCCAAGTGCGAGTCGAACTCGCGTGCAAAGGGTTCCGAACTAAAAATATTTTTTTTAAATCTCTCACATTGTATCAAGTGGGATAGCAAATAAAAGGATTTTAAAAATGGTTCACCAAAATATAATTATATAACTTATATGTTTCAATTTAATTTGGACTGATAAATGCTAACAAAAACTAAAAATAGTAAAATAAAATAAATATTTAAAAAAACAAAAAACCCGACTGCGTAAAAAAACTAAAAAGAAAGAAACAAGCCCAGTAGTATAAAATTCACTCATTCACACTCACAGTCGGGGCCGCTTGGGAAGATTTGATTGGTATAATTTGAATGGGCCCCAACAATATTATTATAATAAAACATCGTTATATCAAACCAATGCATTAATTAACATGAACAATTGAACATGCTTGACGTTTCACGGAATTAGGTAAGTGATGGGCTATGCTGCAATAATATTAATAAAATCACTATAATTTCCGAACGGTAATTAAGAGTATAACTGATAATCAGTGATTGAAATGCTGAATATATTTACCTAAACTTCAAAGAACACAGTCAAGAAGTGGAGACTCCTTATGACAACATTTTTCTCGAAAAAAATATTCACATTCCTTACTGACTATATACTTAAAGACTGCCATACGAGTATTAAGACTACTTTCAATATTATAATATTATTACCATGGTACTAGACTTTAAGCAGGTATATAAAACAAGTCAAGCGGCTTCTTTTGTTTCAACATTGAATTGATATTTTATGAACAGGAATCCGTAAAGTTTATTTTGTGGAAAGAAAAAAAAACTTAACGTTAGTAAGAGAGCTTACCCATCGCCATGGGTAAGCTCCCTAACTGACTAAAAACCCATTGCACCATGTTCTTTCAATTGCCAGTTACCATTTAGTTTATTTTTCACTAACTGAAGGAACAGGACCCTGGAACGCAAAGGCGTTTTAGGGTCGCGGATAATATATTATAAATTAATTCCCAGAGGCAGTGGTATGAGCAGCTCTGCCGGTTGGTACGGTATAATCTTATGAATACGTCAACCAATTCTGTAGAGCGTGCCCGCCTGCTGGCTGTGGGCGAATGGGAGTCGGGTCTATGGCTTCAAGCACTACCGTCACCCAACATAGGCACTATGCTGGGTGACGAAACATTCCGTATCGCTACATGCCTGCGTCTGGGCGCTCCTTGTGGGGCTCCACATCGTTGTCAGTGTGGCGAAGGCGTCGACTGCCTCGGGCGCCATGGCCTTTCCTGCAGCAAGAGTGCTGGTCGGCTAGCACGGCACGCTAGTTTAAATGACATTATCCGTCGTGCTCTTGTGACCGCCGGTGTGCCAGCCGTTTTAGAACCCAGTGGCTTGGCACGCGACGATGGGAAGAGACCTTTGGTGCGGGATGCTAACCTGTGTCGACACTCTTGCGCCATCCCATCTCAGTACCGGCGTTAGGGTAAGGCTCGGTTAGGCGACCGCCCAGGGGCGCCGAATACGAAGGGGCGCCCCGCAGGCCTACTTTCTCGTTAATTTCCCAATTTCTTTCATCCCATTTTTAGGGGATAAACCCAAAACCCGTCTAAACAAAACACAAAACTTACACAATAAATTCAAGGAACGTTTGTGCAAAATTGACAGAGAGTCACGTTAGTTGAACTTTTTCATTCTGTTTGATCGAACGGAAGTAAAAGTCTCCAGTTTTATTTTTCATCGAAATAACGTGATTTATGAGTGTAAATGGATAAATATAAGCTATGGAAAAGGAAGGATAATTTTTTATTAAACTTACTTCAGCCGGGAACCGATCAATTTACCGAATTTTGTTTGTTCGAATTTCATTATACCGAAAACTATTGACCGACATCTCTTTTGCTATATGCATCATTTGCCATATTTTCAGATCATCGAAGTATCATTAGCCATAAGTATTATTATACCGAAGTATGTTCCGCCGATTAACAAAATGACTTTTTACTATTGACCGAAGCCTCTTTTAAACTTTTTTCAATTGCCAACTGATTTATTTGCCATATTTTCACCATACCGAAACAACATTTTACCGAAAAATTAAATTACTGTCATAAAAATTCAATATATTTTGCTACAAAACATTGTGGCGGAAACGAAATGCTGCAAAGCCGACTTTACGTAGTCTTGTCTGCCCTACCCCTAGAGTGTAATTTAAAATCGCGTAGGCGCGGAGGGGTGGGGTGGCCCGCGAGCTGAGGAGCAGGTGGTTGGAACGACCGCCGCCGCGGCTGAGGCTGGCCGGCGAAGCCGGCCAGTAAGCCGAAGCTGCGGTGGTGAGCGTTCAAATCATCTGCGACGATAAGCTCGCGTGGGGCCACCCAAAACCCTGCAGCGCCGGAGCCATGACAGAAACAATGCTTGTTGCATGTTGCATGCTTGCTGGAACGCTGCGTGTTTGCTGCATGTTGCATTCTGCGTGCTTGCTTGCACGCTGCATGCTGCATGCTTGCTTGCATGCTGCATGCGCTACGACGCACATCAACTATGTAATTAACAGCAAATGTCATTAATTATAATACAATACCCTTCAGAATTATATTATCGTATACGACATTTGCACAATTATTTTGTGTTGTCTACCTACATTTCAATGGCGCCTGCTAAAAATGTAACAGCAATAATTAGTGTGCAAAATTTTCTAGGCGTTCGGTGAAATAAAAATATGGCAATTAAAACAGTGGTATAATGAATGTTTGGAAACATAATACTTCGGACAACCGTCACTTCGAGTAAGTGTAACATCGGTAAAAAGTTTGTCGGCCAAATGAAATGCTGGAGAAACGAAAAAAAAGATGAATAGATAACAGGTTAACTGAAACAGTGGCAAACGTGACTTCGATGAAGTAAAAAAAAACCAAAAGGTAATAGTTGAAAAGTTTTAGGGCAAATGAAATTCGGTCAACTGTTTTTCGATCTTATGATAGGTAACCACTTCAGCCAGGATCTCGTTGCTAAATAATTACAGCCGCACAGACCGATCTTCCAGGTTAAGCCGTGCTTGCCGAGGTTGGTCTGTGGATGGGTGACCATCAGTCATAGCGAGTTTCCTCCGTGCCTCGGAAAGCACGTAAAGCCGTTGGTCCCGGCTGTCATTTGTAGATCTTTGACAGTCGTTACTGTTAGTCAGAAGCTCTAAAGTCTGACAACCAGTCTTACCATGGGGTATGGTATTGCCCAGTTACTGAGTTGTGGAGGTCCGACAGGCAGTCGCTCCATGTGAAATACTGATATCCAGCTAAATCTGGTTTGACTGGAAGCCGACCCCAATATAGTTGGGAAAAGGCTAGGCAGATGATGACTCAGCCAGGATCTGCCGTTAAACGAGCACGTTGGGCAGAGCACCCCCGCGGTGGTGCTCTGCTCTGCGCCGTGTCGTCACGACGCGCGACGGCGATAGGTGGAGACCTCTCGTGCCCGGCATTGGTCGAGGCCAAGCTGCGGGGCAAGACGGAATGGGAACCGGTCGCCTCCTTCTACCATGCAGTCATGCTCGCGAAGGAGGAGACGGGCCGCGTAAGGAAGAGGACAGCGTCCTCTCTCCACTCCAGATACAGTGGTAGACGCCCACGACGATGGACGTCGACAGACGGTCTCTGGCCACTCTAGGCGCGGGCATGTGGGCGTTGTTGACTCGCTGTCCGACCATGGACCACGCCAGTGTGTCAGCATAATGACGGGGCACAGCCTGCCGGGTTCGCGGGACTCACGAATTACCGTTACCCCGGAACGTAAAGGGCTATTGAAGAACAGTCTCTCCCGCCCTGCCTTGAGTGGGTAAAATCATCAAATGAGTCCTTCATTTGATGATTTTACCACGATAAAAAGTACAGCTAACATGACTGATGTAATCTGGATCCGCCCTTGCAGTAAGTGGGCGCCGTAGAAAATCTCGCCCAAGGGCGCTGGTAGTGCTAAAACCGGCACTGTCCCATCTTCCTGGTACTGCATGCTGTGCTGGTGCGGCTGCTGCAAGTGCCGAAAACCTCGAACGGCGCAAATACAATGGCTTGACTACTAGCTATGTATTTGAGCCGTTTGGGGTTGAAACACTGGGGCCAGCGGGTCCGAGGGCCCACCGAGTTTTCACAGACATCGCCAAGTGTATAGTCGACGCCTCGCGTGACCAGAGGGCTGGCATATTTCTTGGTCAAAGGATCAGCATTGCCATCCAACGTGGCAATGCTGCCAGCGTTCTGGGCACTTTCCCCTTGACAGCGAGTTAGATGAGTTTTTTGACGCCCTTTGAATTTTTAATTTTAGTTTAGTTATTTCTGTAAATATTTTACTTTTAATTTTAGTTTTTATATGTAGTATGTATATATAGGTATTTTTTTAAATAATTTTTATAAATCTTGTTACAGTTGTATATGTATAAGTCTGAATTATGAAAAATAATATTCCAAATTAACATAACTTCCCGGTTTTGGCACAGTGGCCGAGCGATCGCTGCGCAACGTGTCTGGGTGTTTGTATTTGTGTGTTTCTATGTTTTTAACCGACTTCTAAAAAAGGAGGAGGTTATTAGCAGTACTATTCAAAATTTAAGAGTGAGGGGCAACTTTTTTTTTTAATAAATTATATTTTTTTTTATATAAAATTTCCTTCGCTCTTTTGGTCGCTGCTCTAAGAACCCACACAACTGCCATCACATTTTATTAAGCTCCGATAAAGCCCCGTCAGACAGACACGCACACAATACGCGCGTATCGCGTGAGATCAGGTGGGCTCGCTGGTTCTGATTGAAAGCCCCACTATTACCGCAAACGTCTGAACTACTTAAGGGGATAATGGGCGAAACGCAATAGGAATAGGTGAGGAATGGCTATGGGAAAATGTGTTCATGTTTTTATGGAATCACATTAATTATTCGTAGTGGTGGCGTAGTGGCCCAGTACGCTACCTCGCCTCTTATTCAAAAAGTTATGAGGTTAAATCTGGGCAAAAAGGCTGGAGCAGGGGCTGAACGATTCATTTTCAGCATCGAACAAATATTTGAATAGCCCATAGGATCCGGATCTGGCCGTTTGTGCACCTTTGAGAGTTAAAATTTTTGTAAACGCATCCACGATGAGGGTCATTTCTTTCCCATGCATTATGTCGCAGGCAGATTGTATTAATCGCCGTTTAATATTAGGGCTTTTTTTTAGCTTGGTAAAATCATCAAATGAGTCCTCCCACCCCGGGCAGGGCGGGAGGGACTGTCAGACTTGTACTGACTAAAATCCACGGTGTCCTTCAATAGCCCTTTATGTTCCAGGGTCACGGTAACGAAATAAATCCCGCGACCCCGGCAGGCTATGGCCCTCTGAGAGCCCCGTCAGATTGCTTGCCGTCATTTTTGTTGACGCTCTTTGAGGCGCGCGTGGAACACGACGCGCCGTCAACCCGGGCATGGTCCATGGTCGGACAGCGAGTTGCCCCAACATTAGGGCTAGCCGTTTCCTAAAATAGCTGACCTTTGACTTTAGGCACCTCAAGGGTCGGTTTGGTTGGATCCTTGCAGGCGGGAATTGGAGACTCGCGTGCGCGTGCGTCTACCTGAATGTTTGAAACATTTTTTTTGCCAATTGAATTGAATTTCTGAAATTTTCACAAATAGTTATTACATTACGGCTAGACGTTTTCTAAAACAGCCGCCTAGCCGTTTAAGAAAATGGCTAGACTTTCTAGCAACATCTTTTGTTCTTAGTTAGTCTTGATTGTTTAAATAATGTAAATGCAATTCTTCTGACATTTCATTTAAGGTAAGCGTCCACAGGTCGCCATCGTACGTATCGGATGCATCGCATCAAACGGATTTCTGTATCGGCAGCGATCGGATTGCCGATGCCACCTTCATCGCGTCCACGTCCACTGATCGGCATTCCGTATGACGTCATCGGTACGCATCGCATGTAGGCATTGCCGATGAGCCGTCCGTACGATGCGGATCAGTGGACGCAGTTGTATGAGTTTTAATACAAGGCAAACTAAAATCCGTTACGTACAATACGTCCGATATGTGCGATGCGGATCTGTGGACGCTTACCATTATGCAGCATACATCAAATGAAAAGAAAAATGATAAAATGTTCAATTGTTTACTATAAAAAAATAATAATCGAATAGTAGCAATATTATTCGATTATTAAAAGATAATAATCGAATAGTAGCAATACTATTCGATTATTATCTTTTAATTAATGCGCAAGCATTAACTGATAATTTACGTAAAAAGTAGCAATACAAAACGATTGAAATTCTACAAACCTTAATGACGTCACAGAACTACAACACGATTCATACAGACACTTCAATCCATTTTGTCAAACTTTAATAAACTTTCAAAATTATTGCAAAATTAAAAGGTTTGTTGGACTGGGAAAATAAAGCAAGAAATACATAACACGAAAATTTTGCATATTCGCTTCGCTATTTATATATGAAGAGACAAGTGATGTCTCATACAAACTTCGCTCTTGAGTCTGTAGTTTGTTCTCAAGGAGCAAAGTGAACATTCTTGATCATAACTTCTTCAGACAAAGCAAGCTTCTAAAGCAGTCTGAAAATTGGATTTATGTTGAACTTACATTCGGAGATAGTTGTATGATATTCATATTTATGAGGAGAAGAGCAGTGAGGTTAAAACGTCTAGTTGGACAGTTCCGTTCTCTGGGAATATGGAGGCGAGTTGCATGGACTTTTTTGGGACTTGCGGACCAATAATATAATTGGTCTCTCCAAAACTTTACAGTATACAGCCCGTGCGATCATGGACCATGCCCGGGGATGGACGCCGGGGGACGACGGCGTGTCGTGTCGTGCCCCCCCCTCCCCCCTTAAAGGTCCAAAGGTTTGTCACCTTTGCCTTTGAACCCTATAATGTACAACATCTAAATTGTTAATTATAACATGTCACCGACAGAGTCCATATTAAGAGTCTTTCGATTCAAGTTTAGCATGTCATATTTCCAATTTAATACAATAAAGGGAAACATTTAGATTTGCTGTAGGAATGTCTGAAATGGTAAACTCAAAAGTACTGCATCCTGCATCCAAGCCTGGATTTTTGTCGCGGAAGTTAAACTAAATATTTTCAAAACATATTATGTCATAGATTTCCGCAAAGTAACGTCTGATTCTATAATTCGATTCAGGGACAGCACAAACGTTGGAGACTTTTGCGTCTTGTGTCAGATCGACAACCGAAGAATATTTTCTTTTCTATGTCTAGTTTTTTAGTGTAGCGGCAACAGAATTGCATCATCTGTGAACGTTCTCACTGTCTGACAGCGGAGTCTTAGCAACAGGGTCCCGTTTTACCCTTTAGGTATGGAACCCTGAAAACGACATCGGAAATTCCAAATACACGACTTACAAAACACGACAGAAATACAAAAGAAAGAATACGGAAAGAAGATTTCGACATGTACCTACGAGTATGTTGAATTTCCTCATACATCTTATAGATGTAGGTACTAATAACTTCCACATATTGTTATCAATCTGTCTTCGCAATATGACATATGAGTTCCCCCTTCCTCCATTATGTCATAAGTCCCGGAGGAATAATAAGCTGAATATAATCCCTTTGTGGTTAGTAATTCAAATAGATCAGTAGGTAACTGAACTAGATTTTCTGGGCAATCATGATGGATGATGACTCTTTATCATAATAATTATTCCAGGTAATTTTTATATTACTCACCAAACCAGATTATAGAGAGAGAGAATCCTTCTTTCATATTTACTAACTGTGATTTTGATTAAAAAATTACGAGTAGATAATATAGTCCTTTCAAAAGTTTACTTACATTATCGCCTGATAACAACTAGAAATTCAACCCGTAATATAAGTTTATTGTACAGTCACGTGCAATAACATGTATACACTTAACAAACTTCAAACGCAATCTACTCGTAAAATACTGGTTTAAACTTTGAAATAAGACCTATTTCGGATTAGCATGGCTTCCAAAATAGAAGTGTAATGAAAAGGCAAACGTTAAATTAATATGATAGCAGAACATCGCTTTTGAATACTTCTTAGTGTATCCATACTATTGCTCGTGACTGTATGTTTCAGTACAAAACAATATACTTTTATTCCAAAAGTGCTCCAAACTATCAATTGAAATCGCACACCTGGCGAGAAGGTTTCCTGACGCTGCGATGGTTGTATCTTCTAACTTCTATAATAGTGATAGAATTTTGCAAATGATCAAATTCTTCTTTTTAAATGTTTAAGTACAGGTCATTTATCTGGTAATTTTTCAAACAAAAGCATCCGAGCGTACCTATTTGTCTTTAGATTAAAACAACTGTTTATACTTAATTTACTAAATTTCTTTGAGGACCACTTAACATTGCATTCCTTTGAAGTCTTGCTTTAAACATGTTTGAGAGTTTTCCATGAAATCACCGTTATATAGGTTACTGTTATCTTATAAACGAAAATGACAGCAAACTCTGCCCTATTTTCCTCGTTCAACGAAGCAACAGTGAAGGCATAGAATTCAATCAATGACATTTTTGCCTTGTCAGTCAGCCCTGCCCCAGTCGCCATTGAAACATTAGATCCATTGGCTTTGTTTGCTTATTTCAGTATCGCATCGCATTGTCTACATTGAGATCCATTTTCAATTGACAAAAACATATTTGTCGACGATAAGGCGGTAGGAAAAATTGAATGATACCTATTTTTACGTATAGAAGAAAAAAATGCTGTTTGACAATAGAAGGAAATTCTGAATGGTTTTGATTAAATATCCTCCTGCCAGCTACGTGAAATCGATTAGGATGAGGGTATGTAGAGAGATTTAGAAAATCAACCAAAGGAATTGGTTCACATGTGAATTGGTATTTTTTGTTCAAGAATTTTCATCAATTGTGGCGCTGAAATTGATCTGTCTCTGCTTTAAGAGGTTTTTAATTCTTTTCACCGACAAAGTTCGTGGGTTGGCTACAGTTTACCTTTTTTTATTACGCCGTAAAATCATCAAGTGAGTCCTCCCACCCAGGACAGGGCAGGAGGGACTGTCGCACTGACGAAAATCCACGGTGTCCTTCAATAGCCCTTTACTTTCCAGGGTCACGGTAATTTGATAGGTACCGCGACCCCGGCAGGCTTTGGCCCTCTTCTAGAGGGGGGCCCCGTCATCATGACACTCTTTGAGGCACGCGTAGAATACAACGCGCCGTCGACCCGGGGCGGGGGCTACATATTACCTTAGTGCAATTTTATAAAGATTCTGATTGTGTTGATCGTGTTTTCTCTTTTAATCCGACTGAGCGATGCAAAGGAGGGTATTATGATTAACAGTCGGTCTTTGTATGTTCCCATCTGGCGTTGCATAGAATGTAAATAGGCTGATTGTAATTATTGTTACGTCAATCGATTCGCTTTGAGCTTACGAGTGTTACTGAAGGCATGACAATGATCAAAATTTAGCACAGCGAAAACCAGACGCCAGATTGTCAAAATGAAAAAAACTTTTTAAAAAAAAAATGTAACCGCCTTCAAAAACAACCACAAAAAAGTGTAAAATAATCTACAAAATAACTTTTCTTTCGGAAGTCGGTGCCTTTGTTTTTTTTCTTTACATTGTCTTTTTAGCCACCGACTTCCGAAAGAAAAGTTATTTTGTAGATTATTTTACACTTTTTTGTGGTTGTTTTTGAAGGTGGTTACATTTTTTTTTTTTAAAGTTTTTATTTTACTCTTTTTAGTTAAATATTCAACCCGAATTCTTGTCAAGAACATTATTCTCTTACATGTGCACTAGAATTTTGTAATCCTTCGCACCAGTACTTACATCACTCATGTACACATTAAGCTAATAAAATTCCATATCTCAAAAATTACTGAACCGATTTTGATGAAACTTGCAGTATTCTCTTAGTTAAATGATAACTAGTACAACAAAAAAAGAATTACTTAAATCGGACTTGTAGTTCCGGAGATATGCGAACACAAAGTAAATCAATCGATGCCTACTCCTTACTGATAAGGAGTTGTACCTTCCATCATCAGGTCATCCACCTGAGATGATGATTATCAGAGATCAGTCTGTCGCACGGCGCGTAATCGTTCTGACGTGGGCATAGTCAACCGCTAGAAAACTTTCTTAGTTCGTATCCATACGTACCTACGTTAGCAAATTCAAATATGGTTAAATGTGCAAAATGTTCTAAAGTTGTGAATAAAAACAGCCCAGGCATACTGTGTACTAAATGTAACAAGTGGTACCATGGGACTTGTGCATCAATCACCATAGAACAACTAACTACCTTGCAACAAACGGAAGCTGCTGACTGGAAATGCAGGGGTTGTGCAGCAGCTAGCAACAACAAACCAAAACGGCTCTCGTTTATTTTGCCCGACCCAGAGGAAGAAACGGAGGAAGAAAATGACCAAGCTGACGTTTTCAACCAACCCGCAATAATAAAATTCATGGCGGAGATACGAAAAGAAATAAGAAAAGTAATTACGGATGAACTGCAGCAGTCATTAAAATTTTACTCAGATAAAATAGATGAATATGAATATAAAATGAATGCTTACGACGAAAAATTAAAGAAAATTGAAAACCAATACCACGATTCCCAAAATAAACAAAAAAACTTGCACCTACATTACGAAGCATTGGAACAAAAATACAACAATTTGATTCAAGAAAAATGGTCAAATCACGTAGAAATATGTGGGATAGACGTGGAAGATAATGAAGATGTGGAGAGGATCGCTAAAAATATCGGTGAGGAACTCGGCCAAAATGAAAACGACGTAATTTGTGCATACCGTAAGACATTGAGCAGGAAAACAGGACCAGCTGTAGGGGATGACAAGAAAATGAGTCCCCCAGTCATTACGGTGGCCCTAAAAGAGGGACGCAAGGCTGTATGGATGACATCAGCAAAGGCCAAATTTCGTAGTTCAAACGCAAGTAACGGCGCACAACGATCGAAAATATACATACGGGAGTCACTTGCCCCGATAACAGCATTCCTACTATACAAAGCGAAAACAGAACTCAAAAATGCGGGTATATTTGAGTATGTATGGTGTCAAAACGGTGCAGTATTAGCTCGGAGAACTGAAAAAGAAAAGATATACACGATAAGAATCGAAAGTGACATAAAAACGCTTGCCGAAAAGTATAAACAGTCAAGGAAATAAACACGATCAACGGCAAGTACCCACTATTCGTATCAATAATAAAATATTGTTAACACGATGATAAACGACCATACACAAAAAGGCATCATAGAAAGTAATCATAAAAATTGGAATTTATTTGTAAACAATATCCCAACACAAGACAGTTTCTTGTTACTACATGTAAATATTCGTTCACTAACAAAAAACTTCAGCCAATTGGAATACATCATATACAACAGCCCCAAAACTATACACTGCATCGTTATCTCTGAAGCAAATATTAAAGACGAAATTAAAGAATTATTTTCACTAAATGAGTACGAAATGCATAGCCAGTTACGAGACCGACGAAAAGGAGGCGGGGTAATTGTATACACGCACAATAGCATCACGTTCTCAAGATATAATACAGTAACAAAATACTGCGAATGTATAGTAGGTAAGATGCAAACGAGTGATGGGTTCAGCTATGGAATTTGCGCAGTTTATCGACCTCCCGATACAGACAAAATACGATTCACAGACGAAATAACACGAATTATTTCGACATACCCAACGAAAAGTGATTATGTGCTAATAGGAGATTGCAACATAGATATAAAAACATCAAATAACACAGTAACAAACTACATAAACAAATTGAGTGAAATGGGACTAGAAGCGGGCATAACTCAGTACACGCGTATACAAGAACGAGGTGACGTCATAACAAGATCGTGCATTGATCACATCTTTGCGCGAGGTACAGCCGGACGACCAACGTACACTGCGGTAATAAACACAGAGATAGCCGACCATTACATAATCGGTTTTGCTACTACAGGACTAGCAAGTGGGGGTTCGCGGTATGTGTATAAGTCTAAACTAATCGAATGTCAAGTGCGCCATCAACTTAATGATGTAGACTGGACTCCTGCGTTAAAAATGGTTAACCCGTGTGATATCATAAATTTTATTAATAGTAAATTCTATTGTATTTATAAAAACTGTCAACGAAAAGTCAAAGTGAATCAAAACAAAAGAGCATTGTGCGAATGGAAAACCGATAGAATAGAAAATATGTGTAAAACTAAAGATAATTTATTAGATTTATGGTTAAAAGATGTAAACAATAGAGAAAAACGATTATTATATAATAAATATAGAAACAAAACACAAAAACATATAAACTTTGTCAAAAATTTAAAAATTAGGAAGGAAGTTTGTGACAATTTTAGAAATCCTAGGAAAGTGTGGTCTATAATTAATAAACTATGTGGTAAGGTAACACAAACTATAGATAATTTAATAATAAAGTTTTTTAAAACGAATATGAAATTACTGAGTAATAAGTTTGCATCGGAGTTTAGCAATAACGTCAAAAAAATAAGCACTAGTTGCGATGTGCCACTAATGAACGATCTCTCATACCGTATTATACCAAATGTATCTATGCGCTTCCGTAAGGCAACTAATAAAGCTATTTTAAGGATAATTAATAATCTTAACGATAAAAAAAGCCCAGGATTCGATGGCATTCGTGCAAAGGATATCAAACACATTAAATCGCAAATAACGCCGGTACTTACTCATTTGATTAATACATGTATTTCAACACAATCATACCCAGACAAACTTAAGATTGGCATCATTAGACCTGTATACAAGAAGGGTGCACATACAGACATTAATAACTATAGGCCTATTACAATACTGCCATGCATAGATAAGATAATAGAGGTGTACATTAGTAATGAATTGAACGATTATTTAAAAACGAATAATATTATAAACCCAAAACAATACGGATTTCAAAAAGGTCGTAATACGTCACAACTGTTATCTGACTTCGCTGATGAAGTAAACAAGTATCTAGATAAAGGCAAACATATTATTGCAATATTTATAGACTTCAGCAAAGCCTTTGAAACTATACATACAAATAAATTATTCTCTAAACTGCAAGATAACGGGATACAGGGACCATTACTTCAATGGTTTAAAAATTACCACAGCAATAGGTACACATCAGTGAGCATTGCGGGCGAAGTCAGCGACAGGATAAAGTGTGAACAAGGCACGGCACAGGGGTCGAATCTTGCACCATCGGAGTACCTTATATATGTTAACGAAATGTGTAATTTACTCGACGAAGGTTCAATATACCAATTCGCGGATGATACCTGCCTATTGACTGCGCACTCCGACATAATGGTGGCACAACAAGTACTGCAACACAATTTCGATGTGGTGTGTAGGTGGGCTCACGACGTGGGACTAGTCATAAACGCAAGTAAAACAAAGATGATGCATATACGATCACCTTACAAAAAAGTGCCTATAGTACCGAATATAATAGCTCATGAACACCAATGTTTACACACAAAAACAAACACGGATGTCTGTAAGTGCAAACCTTTACATTTAACTACACAAATAACATACCTAGGTTTAGTTATAGACAATAATTTTAACTGGCGAAATCATGTTGACTCAGTGTGCAACAAACTGCGGGCGTTATTGGCGAAACTATCTATACTTAGACATAAGCTTCCTTACAACACACTACGAACAATGTACCTGGCGTTAGCAGACTCAGTAGTTTCATATGGTTTAAGTACGTATGGACGGACTTATAAATCGTACCTAGAAGATATTTATAAGCTTCAGCTAGCTATATTAAAAACCATTGTACCCCCTAAAATAAAAAATAAATATTGTAATGACTATAGTTATATCTTCGAACACTGCAAAGTCATAAATGTATTTGACAAATTAAAACTAATGTTAATATGCGAGGAATTTAACAACTTAGATTCACTTAATGAGAATTCGAGGCCAAGTAACCTACGGAACCTAACATACTTAGCAACATATAGGTTATCATCATATACAAACGTATATGGTCAAAGAACGAGACAGTATATGTTACCGTCCATACTTAATACCTTACCAAAAGACCTAGTGCAGAAATTAATAACATGTACCAATATAAAACAATGTAAAAACATACTCAAATCTTTTTTCCTAAGGATAAATAAGTAACGGGTAATAATATAAATGTAATACCTATTAATAACACATAGTATTAAGTAACACTTAGTGCGATTTGACTCAAGCTGCCTTCACATAAACCCAATGAACGGGATTTTAGAAGGCGGGATAGATTTAAGAAAAATGTAAAACTGGTATTGGATAATAAATAAAAAAAAATAAAAAAAAAAAAAAAAGATGCAAATACTTGAACAGCTTTAGAAAATATATGAAAATGGTACTATGTGCCTATAAAATTTGAAGGTTGCCCTCGATTTCCCTAGGATCCCATCATCAGATCCTAACCTGGTGATCATGGGACCAATGGGAAAGTATACCCTTTCAAACAAAAGAAAAAAATTCCAAATCGGTCCAGGCGTCTTCGAGATCGGGGACCATACATAAAAAAAAAAAAAAAAAAAGATTCCGACGAATTGAGAACCTTTTTTTGAAGTCGGTTAAAAAAAGAAAGTCTCGATGAACCATTTCAAGCTGGGTATAAAATTGTTAAATTGGTATATAACAAAACCCCACATTAGACTAATACGATACTTTTTAAGTATTTTAAGCAATCGGGTTTTTTTTAACTTTAATATTTATAAAGATTCAGATTCAAAACTGACAGTTCTAATTTCTCTTAAGCTATTGTCAAACAGACAGGCGTGACGAACGCGAAGCGAGGCGTTTTTGTTGTTTGTAATGTATGGAATTGTTTGAAGCCTGTCACATAGACTATTGGATCGCTTTCGCATTTTTATATGACATGATTCGGTTCGGTTCGCTATCGCCTGTTTGTTTGACAAAGGCCTTACGTCCAAAATTTATAGTCTATTTCAAACCAAAAATCGTACCTTTGTTTTTGACGACTTCTTCTGATTGAACTTAAACATAAAACTTGGATAGGCTGGTTGTTAATTGGTTACAGACGAAGATCGGTATCAAGATAGCGTCCGAGATAGTTATTTAATTTCTAGCGTTAAACAAGTTTATCCTGTTGTCGCATCGATGAATCGAAAAAACAAATATTGAGTCTTCAGCGACAATTCTAGTCTTATTGTAGTAAATTCAGTAAATTTTAAAATCTTGATAAGGTACTAGGAGAAGATGCTATCAAAAGTAGCCCTATAGTGTTACAATTGCAAAAATCTAGATGATGAATGAAAAGCTCTTGTTACAATGAGGATTTTGGGTGGGTATTGTTGAAGTACACGACATCTGAAGGTTTTTTTTCTTCCATGTTTGTTGTAAAAAAATCACTTTGGTTTATTAATACGAGTGACGCCTAAAATCTTGTAAAAAATTGCGATTTTTTAAATTGTGAAATATTTTAAAACATCTACGAGTAACTTAGAAACTTTTGGGTCTACAGAAACAATTTTAGTTTCTTATTGTACCTTGAGTCTTCTATAAAACAGCGCCTGGGAAGTTATTACTGCTTAATAACCTAGTCCTTTACGGTTATAATCACAAAAATTTGAAAAAAAGGACAGAATTTTTTGCGTTTTTAGCCTGTTATGCGCTCGAGGTCTCAAACTTAGATTATTCATCAGGCCAACATTGTAAAGTGTGAACTAAAAAAACGTGGCAAAAATCAGAACTACCGGGTTTATCGCAAATCACCCCATACTTTCAGGAGACAAAGTTACCTATACGCAAGAATAACAACAGACTGGATCGCTTTATAATAGTCATTAAAATTTATTTGGAAAATGAATGCATTGCGGAGCAGGGGAGTGTAAAGCGTCCCTTTTGCACCAGTGCGTCTGTACGCACTGGTGTAAAAGAGACGGACTGTAGTAACCGACGACTCAGTAATCGGTGTGGGAATTCAGAGAACAATCTTGCTAGCTCAAAATGCACTGAGCTGGATATGAATTGAGATTGATAGAAACTAGAATATTTTACGCTATAGTACCGCATAGAATATTAATTGTAAAAACTCAATTCCTAACAAAACGTTTCAGCGAAATCTTTACTAATATTTAATACGAAAGTTTCGATGTTTGGATGTATGTTACTAAATGACGTCAGAAGGGCTGAACGCGTCTTGATGAAATTTGGCTCAGATTAGGATAAAGTTTGAAATAATGCATAGGAAACGTTTTATCCTGCTATCACGTTTTTCGTTTTCTTTATAAAATTTCGACGGAACGCGAGCGAAGCCGCTGACAACAGCTCTTTTTGTAATAGATACAAAAGTTTAAGGACAATAAGAGATTATAAAAAGAAACGTTGTAAAAAAAATGAACCAAATCTTAGCGAGAAAATCAAAATAAAAGCATTTATTTCAAGTAGGCACAGGCACTTTTGAATTGTCAAAGACAAAGAAATATAATTTAATACTACAAAATTATGATGCCCAGTCAAGATATAATAACTGTGAAAGTACCGTAGATGCCCATTCCAAGGAGTAGATCACTATGGAGAAGAACGGGCATGAAACTCCATGAAAACTTTTTTGGGTCGCCAAAATTAATACAGAACCTTTACTACATCATTCATTTTGAGATGGTACATAATGTGAGAGCGATGTAGCCAGTTAAAAATGTCCATACAAAACCAAAACAAAGACAATTGAGAAACAAAATGATCAATAATGAAATTAAGCCAGCTAAGAGATGACCAGTCTCAACTGATAGCGCTCGTTCACAAACATGACACATGTATCAGCACCATTCAGCTCAACCATTTTGAAAGGAGCTCAATGATCCGACACACGTGCCACCATCAGCGATACATTTGAGTGAGCATGACAACTCTCAACCGCCAAGGTCATTCAAGTCAACAAGAGACGTAGGTATGCAGTGAATGACAGCTCTGAAGTACATAGTACTTTACTACTAAGAGACCAAAGTCAAACCATTTATTTTTATTTAGAATAGACTTTTGAACGTCAAACTTGATAACTAAGATAATTGTTTTTTTCTGCCCTTTCGCAAGCGTAGCTACATGAAGAATATTGAATAAGTTAAAGTCAAAGTCGAATAATTTATTTAAATAAAGCCATCAAACGGTACTTTTGAATGATCCAAGAGGAAATCAGAGCAAATGGAATTGATTCTACGCCCATTCGAAGGGGTAGATTCATAGCGATTACTCTATCATTTTTTTTTAGCGTGGTAAAATCATTAAAATTGAGTCCTTCCACCCAGGGCAGGGCGGGAGGGACTGTCAGACTTGTACTGACTAAATTCCACGGTGTCCTTCAATAGCCCTTTACGTTCCGGGGTCATGGTAATGGAATAAGTCCCGCGACCCCGGCAGGCTTTGGCCCTCTAGAAGGCCCCATCATCTTGCTGACGCTCTTTGAGGCGCGCGTGGAACACAACGCGCAGTCGACCCGGGCAAGGTCCATGGTCGGGCGGCAAGTTGCCCATTACTCGCCGACCGCATTCCCGCGCCTACGGTGGCCGGCCCACGACGTCCGTCGCCGCGGGCATCTACCACTGCGGCTGGGGCGCAGGGAGGACGTTGTCCTCTCCCTCTCGCGGCCAGTCTCCTCCTTCGCGAGCATGACTGTTTCGCAGAAGGAAGCGACCGCTTCCCACTCCGTCTCGCCCCGCAGCATGGCCTCGACCAATGCCGGGCGCGAGAAGTCTCTGCCTATCGCCGTCGTGAGGCCTTTGTTCGTCTGTCAACAGGCTGTATCTCATGAACCGCTATTGTTAGACAGTTGAAATTACCACAGATATTTCTGTACTTTCCACCATAACATATCTACTAAAAAGGAATAAAATAAATACTTATTTAAGGGTTGTCTCATACAACAAACATTGTTTTCTTGGTCGTTTTTTCTCGGTATTGATAACGACAACAAGTTAAAAGATAAATAAAATAAGTATTTAACGAGCTTCCATACTACAAACAAACGTGATTTTATTTGCTTTTTTGTATAAAAATGGTACGAAACTGTTTGTGCGCGAGTCCGAGTTTTTTAATGGTGGACTTTGACGGTTGTTTTTTTTAAACATTCGTTGACAATGTATATAATTAGGTAAATAGTTTACTTAGCTACTGATTAAACAACTGGTTTTTATTAACCATGTTTGATACACTATAATTTTACTGAAATCAAGCGGTCAATGCAATTCAAACGCCAACACACCTATAGCTACCACAATTTGTATTTCTTAAATGGATTTTCAACTTAATCACAATAGAAAAGTTTTATGTTCAATTTGAAAATTTGACGGATTAGGGAGAGTTGACATGGCGTCTGCACATTACGATGTCCGCGAGGATTCGTAATCTCTTCATTTTTCGTAAATAAAACAGTATCTGAAAAATGTTGCCAACATTTATTTAAGCAGTGCTTATTAAATCAACAAAGACAAGACTAAGTAAAATTCTTAATATTTGAGACTTCTTAGACATTCTTACTAGGAACTTTATTTGTATCTCACTACAAAGAAAGACATGGATGTTTAATTTTTAGGGTTCCGTAGTCAACAAGGAACCCTTATAGTTTCGCCATGTCCGTCCGTCCGTCCGTCCGTCCGTCCGTCCGTCCGTCTGTCCGCAGTTTAGCTCAGAGACGCACAGTACTAGAGGGCTGTAATTTGGTGTAAATATACGGATTTGTTGTGCCAAAAAAGTGGTAAAATAAAATCTCGTAAAATATTTTTGAAGTGAAAACTTCTTTAGCGGCGTTGTACACTTTTTCTGTAATGGGTAAAAAATTTAAAACTCGCGTCAGGGTCACGTGACCCTGATCGAAAATGAGTAAGACGTCATTCAAATTAGTTAATTTCATATCTGTACTACTCCAGTTTTAAAATAAAACATAGTAACAAAAAAGTTTTCACTTCTACCGGCACTCCTGGAGTGCAACCTTTTTTTTTTTTTCTCGCGTGTCCCTTAGTGTGGGGTATCATTAAATAGGCCTTTAAAAAATAATTATAGTTTCCATTAACAGTTTTTTGATAAAAAAAAGGTTGCACTCCAGGAGTGCCGGTAGAAGTGAAAACTTTTTTGTTACTATGTTTTATTTTAAAACTGGAGTAGTACAGATATGAAATTAACTAATTTGAATGACGTCTTACTCATTTTCGATCAGGGTCACGTGACCCTGACGCGAGTTTTAAATTTTTTACCCATTACAGAAAAAGTGTACAACGCCGCTAAAGAAGTTTTCACTTCAAAAATTCGTTTGTGAAATATTAAGCTTTAAAGTGCTAAATTTTGCTCGATTCGAGTGTCCCCCCCCCTCTACCAGCTAAACGGTTATGTTTGGGGGTGTGAAAAAATTCACAATAGTAGCATATATAACGAAGTTTAAAAGAAAATTATCATGACTAAGTAGGCTTTACAACTTTACGAGTAATAGTCGACCAACTTATAAAATGTACTTGAATAATATGTTTTCTTAAACAAAATGTATCGGAGAACATGCTCTTCAACTGCAAATGTAAGTTTGTCAACTTTATTTTACAGCTTTAATAGGTATGTTTTTACGGTATGTTTTTTGGGGATAGGTAGGTTTTTATCGTCAACTATTTTTAACTAACTTCAAAAAAAGGAGGAGGTTCTAAATTCGTCGTAATCTTTTTTCTTATGTATTTTTCCTGATTTCTCAAAGACTCCTGGACCGATTTTGAAAATTCTTCTTTTTAAAATTAATTTCAGCGAATCAGTTTAATTAGTTTTTTGATGGGCAACTACGGAACCCTACACTGTGCGTGGCCCGACACGCACTTGGCCGGTTTTTATCTTTTGTTTTTATTTTGTAGAGGCCATAATTTAATGATTTGTATAGATATGAAGTTAAATCATCAATATAATATATGTATAAGTCAATGTCACTTTTCATTGTAATTTTATAACTCCAGAACGGGCTCACCTATCCAAAACAAATGTTTAGGCTTGTTCGGACTATTTAGTAGATGGTATATGTGAAGTTTGCACACAATTGCTTGAGCGGTTCTTCATTTATTACATTTTTTGTAATAAATAAATTTGATGTTCCATTTTCTTTTTATTATTTCACTTTATACGTAGCGAAGCACGTACCGGGCCACTAGTTACATTTATATAATTAGTTGTTTTTATGCCTACACGTTTTGAGGTATATTTGTTGTGTGAAAATCATCTGTTGAGTCCTGTAGCCCTGGGTGGAGCAGATAGGACTGTCAGACTCGTACTGACTATAATCCGAGGTGTAACTTTATAGCCCTTTACGTTCCAGAGTCATGCTGGTTATCTGTTTAGAGTAGTTTAGACAGTTACATCCTGACACAAATTTTTACAGTAATAGTTTCAGATACTCATATAATATGTATAATGCATGTCCGGAATTAATTCTTTTTACAATAAAAACGTGTTAGTATTGCTGTATACCTTTTTTTAGCGTGGTAAAATCATCAAATGAGTCGTCCCACCGTGGGCAGAGCGGGAGGAACTGTCAGACTCGTACTGACTAAATTCCACGGTGTCCTTCAAAAGCCCTTTACGTTCCGGGGTCACGGTAAATCGTAAGTCCCGCGACCCCGGCGGACCTTTGCCCTCTAAATGGGGGTTGCTGTTTATCTTACGAATTAAAGCAAAAAAATTACCGTTTAAGGCATTATTACTTTCATTTTTATTTAACTTAGTTAGTTTTCCTATTAGGAGAAAAGTAATAAAAATTCCCATTATCAGCAGAATTTAAATGCCACTCTCATTAAAAATTGACCCGAAGATAAAATAATGAAGATATTTAAATGATTGGAACTAAAGCTCTGTCCTAATGAGACCGAGACGTTATAATAAGGAATCAATTAAAAATCAGGATTGGTATCGAGTATCCACTTCAATATTTTATTGCAGATAATTAATGGATGGAGCGGTAATGTTACTTAAAGGTTGGTGGGGAATGGCACAGACGCCAGCACATCAAGCTACGACAATCTGTCAAATTTCTGTAATCGATTTTCAACTTTATCATAAAACGATTCACGTTCGATTGGGAAAATTTGACAGATTCGTGTAGGTTGATGTACTGGCGTCTGTACTTTTTCTGAGAAGCTACTCAATAAGTTATTAATAACGTAGTTCATTATGAAGAATATAAAGAGAGGCATTTTGCCATGTGGTGAAGGATGAAGGATGTCCTAGAACCATCAAATTCGAAGGCATGTCATTGTGACATAGAATCTACGAACCCGCACTGGGCCCGCGTGGTGGTTCACGGCCCACTCCCTCTCACAGGCCTGTGTCCCAGCAGTGTAAACATTATAGGATGATGATGACCGCTCGTACAGTGTTCACAATCAGCTTTTACTGTTCCCACTGCTGGGATACTGACCATCTCGCTATGATAGAGAGTGGGCTGTGATCTATCTCGCGAACCGAGTCCGTGTTGCTAACAACACTTAGTTGTTCGTAAAGTATTTAGGCAAAGTACGTAATCATAATGACATGCTTTTCAACAAGCCGACGATTAGGTGCGGGCACCATATGCGAGCGTTCAACGCGAAGTACTACTACCCCATAATTTTCTAAGTAGGCAACATCGGGTAAACACACAGTGTTGCCTGCAATCTTGATGTTACAGGGTTGCCAGCTCGTTATTTCTTTTTTGCCCTAGACAGTGTTCGTCTTTTAAAGTAAGTTTTTTTTTGTCTCGTAATAAGGCTGAACTGTTCAACGGCTTACTGTAGAATTGTACGAAGTTTTTGTTCCAAACAGTTTAAATTGTTCCTAAATCTCGCTTAGTTTAGATAAATCGTTAACTTGGTGGAGTTTTTCTGGCCGCATTCTAGATTGTTTGCTATTTTAAATCTAGTCCTCGTTTTAAAATGTCAGTGGACAGCTGAATTAAAAACCAAACATGCACATTGTATTGCCAAATTTCTTTGAACTAGGGCACATAAAATCTTTTCGACACTACAGCTTTATTTTACAGTTAAACATTTTCTAAAAGGACCTGGGAGCGATTTTAATTATTTTAGAGAAATAAATAACGATGTTGCTTAAACGAACACGCACATGCCTCCTTTCGTAACCGTGTGTGCAAGTGTTCAGTATGAACAAAATTTGCTCAGTTCATCAACCCTGTTTGGTAGTGTAAAATATTGAAGTATTTTTTACAGGCGCGTCCATAACATGACGCCTGTATACTCTGAAGGGGTTAGTAGACAAAATAGGTACCATAACATAATGAGAACGCAATAGTTAACCAGTTTATTTTGCAAATTTATCTCATAGGTGGAAACCATTATCCGTTGAAGTCCGGTACTAACTACTTCCAATTTCGTAATGGAAAAACATAATAACAATTTGCCCGACATCGCTTTCGAACTCTGCATTACTTTAAATTAGTTGCGCCTGCAAGCATGTTGCGATATAACCATTAAAAGGAAGCATTACATTATGTTATAACTACCACAACATTGTGTAAAGTACATCATTAACGTACCATGTCATTCATAATCCGTTTGGGCTAAAAGGGCACTTAGCGAAAGTATTTTAAGGTTAATATTTAATCACTGTTTCAAATTATAAGTAAGTACGGTTAAGTGAAGTCTTAATTATTAAGCAATCGTCGAAGATTTATCCTGATTAACTTTGTCACAAGATCGATTTTATCTACGACTGACTCCAAAATAAACACAATTGGTATAAAAAATGGCACTGCTCTTTATAATCATTTTCTGGCGATATCTTATAGTTTTCATTTATTCTTGTATTAATATTAATCTACAATATAAAATATAATAAACTCAATACTAACTTATTCAATCTACAAATATAAGCCATTAAAAACTATGGATAGGTATAAAAATTTAGAGTAAACATATTGACATGCAAGACTTTGAATTTACCTTTTGAAGACCTATTCGGACTTAAATGTACGCAGTTACTTAGACACCAAGATTCAAAGATTGCATGGCACTCTGCTGTTCTTCTTTGAAAAGTGTTCTGAGTGAGATATGAATAATTGAATATGGTGTTTTCGTGAGTATAATTTTGTATTCTAACTATTAAATCAAGGAAATGGGCACAACAAAATATTAGTCGGATTTTCCGGAAATAACAATAAATCGTCCTGGTAAGGGTCCATCGTCTATCATAATTATCCAACTGAGCCACGATCACGAAAGTAGCCGGTAGCCACGGTCCCATGGGAGCCTTAGAGGCAATTAAACGGTTGGAATAAGGAAAATGACTGCATTTAGAGGGAAATAACTACTAATCGTTCTTGAGAGGAAGAGTTTAACTTCAAATGAGACATACATTTATTTAATTTTATATACCTAGTCCAAATACTTATGCACAACATTGCACAATGGCGGAATTAACCGCACCGATTTAGGCCAGGTTCACACGGCGACCATTCGATTCGATTTTTACGTATACGATTTTACCGTATACGATGCAGTCGTTCACACGGCAACCATTCGATTCGATTTTTTCGGGCCACGCATGCGAGTGCGTACGATTCTCGAATGGGCGAGTCGTGTGAACGAGACAACATGAACATAAGCGCCACTGCGTGTCGTATTCGATAAAATCATTTTCGCACGGTATACGGTAAAATATATTTCTTGAACACGGGATTTTCCCGTATGAACGCCGTGTAAACAATTTTTAAGTTTTTATATATATTCTGTTGTCACTACTCTATTCCATAAAATCGTTTATACGGTATACGGGAAAATAATCGCCGTGTGAACCTGGCCTAGTGCTATATGGATTTTTTTTCTTTGCCGTAAGGCTGGAAATAAGGATAAAAAAATAATATGTAGGTATAACGAAGTGGTAGGTATTAGGGGAATAGTGTATAAGACGGGGACGCGGGGTATGTTGGGAAATCACACACTTAAGGCAAACTCAACACAATACGAGTACTAACGTAGCGCAAGCACCAACAGGACGCTATTCCTAAATGGTCGCTTGCAAATGACGTCTATTGCGCTACGTTTGTGTTGTTGTGTTAAATAAGCCTAAAGAGTGTATGTCCCTATTATACCTCGCGCCCCGTCTTATACACTGTTCCCCTAAAATCGCATTATGTATTAATACGGAAGCACATTTTCTAAGCGGTCACGTAAACTATTGTGAAGTAAATTATAGAATATAATAACAATCGTTTCGTCTTATTCTCGCATTATCAATTAAAATATAACTTCTTAACAAAGTCTCACAATTAAATAAATGTGCTCCTTCATGAACTAGGTCTTACAGTAAAGCTTATTTTTTTTTTTGGTTGCGCCTACTATGATTTACTACCGATAGTACTACTCATAAAATTGAAATATTAATATTGCTCCACCTGATGGTGGAGCACGGAGGCTATCAATTTCTATTTTGGGTCCCATGCTCCAACTGATGACGTCATTGTATAATGAAACAAAAAAATTGCTTTAATTGGAGCACGAGACCCTAAGTCTCTATTGTGATCTCCGTGAAAAAAAGTCTCTTTTGTAATCAGGAACCTACCACAAGCTCTTAACGCGATCCAGTTTAGGCTGTGGGAAAGAGATGGCGCTAGACGACTTGTATAGCTCTGTCTCTTTCCCACAGCCTAAACTGGATCGCGGTAAGGCCTCAGGTGGAGAAACTAGGTGAAGCACGTGTCCGCCCTCATATGATTTTCCTTTAATGATTGGCAACATCTGCGCTGCTTGTCGTGGGTTCGATATTCGAGTTGAAATGTTTGTAAACTCACACAGGATACAGAAGAAATTCTTTGAAGCGAGACCAGCCTGATTCATAGTAGCATAGCTTCCAAAATAGAAGGTTCATAAAACACAAAAGGTTATTCAATACAGTACCTAGAACATCGCTTTTGAATTCTGCAAAGTGTATACTTTTAATTTCTCGTGTATAAAAATAGATACAATACATTTTATTGAGCACACGATACCAATTACAGGTACAAAGTAGATCTTGTAGAGTGACACATTGGGCGGTCTTATCGCTTAAAGCGATCTTTTCAAGACAAAAGTATGACTTTCTAAGACTTCAAAGGTTGCTTAAATCCTTCATATCTCGTAAATCCATCAGTACTAAGCCAGTGACTAACAAAACTGTTAACTCTGTGATGCAAACAAGCTTATGAGCTAATTGTTTTAAAGTAAAACTAAAGTTAAAGTTAAAAACAATTTTTTTTTTGAACTGAAATAGTACAGCTAAGCGCTAATCTATAATACATTTTGCAGTTCTCCACCTCAGATTAAAAAAATAGGCAGATAGAGCGCTCAGAACACGCGAGTGGGTCCACCAAAGTTACTACAAAATCAAAAGTTGCTACAAACTCGCGACAGTACCAAGCTACGCATCGTCTCGCTCACACGTCACTAGTGATTTGTCATTATAAGTCAAAATATGCCATCTTGTGTGTTTAAACACTGCAAAAGTTGTTCACAAAAAGTAAGAAAACAAGATGGAATATCTTTTCCCAGGTAACTCTTGTTATTTTTATTGTTTTGGTATTTATTTTACATAAAATATTTTCAGCTCACTTGAAACACAAAACCTTAACAGTAAATCGTCTGTGTTGCTAGTTTATGACGGGAAAATTACCCTGAATTAGGGGAATGTGTATTGTGCATAAAAAATATCGGTGAATTAAGTTAAGTAATTACGCATTTTTAACTTTTATTCCCTTATTATTATTCTGTTTAAATATTACGCGCTTTTGCTATCTGGGTAAAACCATAAAGCAAAATCGCGTTTCCAATTTTAAACATTAATAGTATGTATGTACAATAATTATTTTTATTTTATTTTATTTTATTGGGACATAAAACAGTTACATGTTACAATTTTGGTAAACAACGAACTAGAGTAATAGAGGTAAACATGTAACCCACACCAATGTCCGCGGAATAAACTATTATGGAGAAATAGAACCCACCACGCATCTACAAGAGGCAAATCAGGAAAGAATGAAATAATCAATTATTGTGCAAGCAATTGAGTAGCCATTCCTTTAAATTTTGTTTGAGATAGCGAGAATATATCAAGATCGAAAAAGTGTGTGTTATATGTTTCTAATAAACGACGGAGGGGCGCCCTTGCACCAGCATTGGTTCTGCACTTTCCAGTGTGGAACAGCCGAGGCATGCGCACCCCTCGCCGTAATACAGTTCTGGGCACAATATAACAGAGTTTATTGGTGATGTCAGAGCAGTCAAATTTGTTGTTACATATGCCATGCAGCATCACAGCCATAAGCAAGGAACGCCTGGACTCCAAGCCTAGGAGCTTGTATCGTTTTAACAGTTGTGCGTACGATAGTTTTGAACGGTAGCATTTGTAGTGTATGGAACGTAGGAATTTTTTTTGGACCATTTCAAGCCTTTGCTTGTATTTGTCGTATAGGGGACACCATATTGGGGCTGCGTATTCCAGTTGGGACCGTATTAAGGTTGTAAATAGGATTATGAACGTATGCGGTCGTTTGAAATCAGTTGATGATCGCATAACGAAACCGTACATTCTATAGGCTTTGTTGATAATGTTTTCAATGTGAAGGTCGAAATGCAATTTTGAGTCGAGTGTAACTCCTAAATCACGAATGTTTAGTGCAGAACAAAGGCTGTTAAGGTTTAATGTGTGTAAAATAAAAAATATTTTAATAAATATGTTGATTGTTATAACAAATTGTTTATCTTTCTAAATTAAAATACCTATTCTTAAATAGTTAATTAAACAAATTACCAAAAAGCGTTAAAAAGTGTTCTGGTTTGATATAAATTAATTAAATAGGTAGTAAGTAATTATGCATATTAACTTTTATTTCTTATTATTATTCTGTGAAATAATAAATACTACACGCTTTTGCTATCTAGGTATAACCATAAAGCAAAATCGTGTTTCTAATTGAAAAAAAATATTAGTACAATATTTGAGAACAATTTAACTGAACAAAAATATGGGAGTATTTCTCAATATCTGGCAACCGTAAACGCACACAGATGCACGTGTCCGTACACGGCGCCACTTATCTGCCGCACACACATAAATTACGACTGGCACCACGTTGTTGTTCGTGTTCGCGCACGTTCTATCTATCTGCCTGTTTTTTTCATCTGAGTTCTCCACATTGTTATTTTAATCTTTTTAGCTTTTGCTGTTCATTAAATCTTTGCTGACGTTCCCAGGTTTCCGGATTCACCCCGAAACCTGGCAACGTCGCACAGTCACTGTCTGAAGATTTTGATTAATTAATAAAAACATGAGTTCCAGACATGGTTAAATTCCTTGATTGCGCAAAACGTTTTTGCCCGACCGGGCAATCGAACACTAATTGGATTTTTCTATCAGGCATTTCTTATTAGAAGCCACGGAGTCTGTATTTAATTTTGTGAATTGTTACCGGTTGGTGAAATGTACTATACACCGTGACTTTTTAGTCGAGTCTTACAACGGCAGCCCAGATCATGTATCCAATGACTAATACACGTTTATAATAAAAATATAGGTATTTAAGAGATTGGAAAAAAAAAATTACAACAAAGAAAATGGAAATGGAATGATCTGCCCGACTATTGCGCTGGGTAGGTTACTCTACAGTTTGATACGTAAACATTTTAACAGGGTGTTTCATATTTCTAATGTAGGTACCTACTTATTTATCAATAATAAAAATTATTAATAACGATTTAAAAAAAATCCCCTACATACGAGGGGTGATCAAAAAGTAATGATAAAATGAATATAAAACACGGTCATTAAAGTCAAAATAATAATTTATTATTCTACATAGTCTCTTAACAAATCAATCCATTTAGTCCATCTTTTTTCTAAACCCAAGATTCCCTTTGAAAAAAATTCTTTGTCTTGACCCTCCCAAAACTCCTTAACAGCGGCCATCACTTCACTATCGTCTTCAAATTTCTTGCCTCGGAGGCGTTCCTTAAGCAGAGGAAAGTAGTAGAAGTTGCTAGGAGCTAGATCTAACGAATAGGGAGGGTTTTCGAGCAGTTCCAATTCCGTTTCTTGAATGGCAGCCCTCACAACTGCGGCTCAACTCGTTTTTTCTTTTGCTCGTCAGTTAACATTCTCGGTACCGATCGCGCAGGGACCTTTTTCATATGAAATTTGTTTGCAAGGATTCTATCAACACTGCCATATGAGATCCCTGTGACCTCAGCTACATGCCTAATGGTCACTCTTCGATCTGTCAACACAAATTCTTCGACATTTTTCACGTTGTGTTCAGTGAGGGACGTGAATGAGCGTCATTCGCGATGTTCATCTTCAGTGGATGTTCTGCCCAGTTTAAACTCCTTGGTATAGCGTGCAACTGTAGTATACGGAGGAGCAGAGTCCCCCAATGTTTCCACAAGTCACTGTGTGACTGTGACTGTGACTGTACTTGATGACAGCTCTAATTTCATTTTTCTCCATGTTGATGTTATTTCTTCGACATGTTCGTACTCAAATGAATGTATCTCCCGGAAATCGTGATCTATTCATATGTTTTTTTTAGGCTGATGTAGTGAGTATATAAGCAAGCAAAAAACATATTCTTTGGATTTTTATGCGGACCTGAAGTAACCGATTATCATTACTTTTTGATCACCCCTCGTAGAGGTATTTTAGGTCGGATACATTAAGTGGACCACTTTTGTAAGACGACTAAAAAGTCACGGTGTATACATCTCTAACACTTCGAGGATTGTAGCTGTACTAAACTCTAAACTACTAAATTCAATGAAATGTCGCTTTATTTTTACGATACTATTTATTTATGAAGTCCGAAGATTTTTAAAATCCGACTACAACCGATAATTTGATTAAAAAAAACATATAATTGAAAACTAAATTATGCTCTTCGAAAAAAATTATTTGCCCAGCAGTGGGACAACATGGGCTAGAAAAAATAAATAAAAAATCCAGCATTTCTCAAAAGTATTAAAATTTTCATTGTACCTACCTGAAATATTATTGATACAGTGAGATATTTATTTGCGTGACCAGTTTACGAAAAGCCTTTACATTCGTGTCACATTTTATTCTCTCGAATGAATTAATTTACGAAATGTGTCAAGGAACATCCAACCACCGACATAATGAAGAGAGACAAAATTCAGTTTCATAACGGCCACGACCACGTGTCTTAATTAAAAGGTGCATTCTTTTATTTCAGCATTTATATTGAATAATACAGAACTGGGAAATAATAACGAATGCAATTATTTTCTTACGTGATGCTGGCTAGCAGTGGTGGTACAGTGGTATCGGTCCCGACTCACAAGTTGTAGGTCGTGGGTTCGAACCCCGCCAGGTGCATTACTTTGTGTAATTTATTTCATTACCACTGCTCTCAAAACGGTGAAGGAAAACATCGTGAGGAAACCGGCATGTCCTAGAACCAAAAATTCGAAGACATGTGACATCTAACAACCCGCACTGGGCCCGCGTGATGGATCATGGCCCACTCCCTCTTACAGAGGGGAGGCCTGTGTCCCAGCAGTGGGAACATTATAGGCTGATGATGATAATGATGATGATGATGCTGTTAGTCGGGAATTCTTGTGAAAAATTGCATGAATTATTAGACCATACACACGTTTTCCGTATTAGTTTTCCTAATGTGGAATTCCTATTCGAAATTCCGTGACACTAGCGCAGACGCACGATTTTTTTATTTTGTATTAGCGCAGCTGAGTAAGCTGAGTTTCGAAACGAACGTTACATTTTTTCCATTTGGAAAATATACATACGTGTGCGCCACGTAGAATAGTTTGTATGAAATATGTGTGGTCAGGTTTCCACAACGGATTTCGACATCAGGAAAACGAATACGGAAAACGTATGTATGCGGCCAGTCTAAAAGGTGTGGTCATACCGAGGGAAATGGTCCACTGAGTGGACTACACTCTGGACCGTGCTACACTGCGGACATCGATAATAATGTACAATTGTATTGTTCATAATGTAGATATTGGATTTTCTGTGAAAGTCAGGGCATTCTCAGTCAGCCTGCAATTAGTTTGACTACAGCTTAAGAATGTTTGAAGGGTTGTTCAAAATATTCAAAAGACAATGGTTCATTTTTGTTTGGTACCCAATTTGTCATTTCCATACGTATCAAAATGCGTAACTGACTCTCTTGTGTTTGGTTCTAAAGGGCACAAGAGCGTCATTAAAGTTATGCTCCATAATTTGATCGAGAAATCATTAATCTCGAAACAATAGCGAAACATAAACCTAATACGGTTTAATGACGTGAATAACACTTGATTTAAGGTAGTGACGTACGATCAATTTCGAAACTTAACGGTATCGATAAACAAAGTTTGATAGTCAACGTGTCTATCGATAAAAATGAATTCGATACAACGCTATGATCGATAAAAAAGAAATGGTATTGAAATTAATAGCTGATATTTTGAAGCAACAGTGTTTTCAATTCAATTAAAAAATAATTAAATATTAAAATAAAAAGGCTAAAACACTTGATATTTTCTAAATTGAGAGTAATTAATATGTGCTATTATACTGTACTTGTATCAATCTAAATCGATAGAAATTCAAGTATGAACAAGAACATCCCTAAATACAGGCAGGCATTAGTCGGCATTACCAATAATACGGTAACAGGTTAGGCAATAACCCAAATGCCTATTTGGAAATCAAACAGGAATGTACAATTTAGAGCTTCTAGTTTAGTGCAAAAGCTTGTCATAATAATTATAATTATTATTGTAAGAGCTCATTTTTCATTATGTATGTGCTTTAAAATGGTGAGAATAGCTTTAGGCCTACCATTTAGCTTTTCCCAGTAGCGAGACACTTCTATAATTATGACTACTGGTTCTTTTTTATTCAGTGCTGGTTCCTTTTTATGTATAAATGCCAGTAATAGTTAATTTCCATAAATACCTAACTTTTCTTTTTGTGCTCGTGCTCGTAGTAGGAAATACGGACGTTGACTGACTAAAAACCAACCTTTTCCTTTAACTGCTCTTTGCGTTCCACCGCCCGCACCGCGGTCCCAGCATTTACGTTTCAGGCGCATTCAGGGAATCAAGTGTCACGTGACACTTGAATAAAAAACATTTTTAACGGATAAATAACTTTATTTTTCGGTAAAAATATTTTCACAATGGGTAATAAAAAATGATCCTGTCTAATAACAAATTAGTTTAATAAGAAAATCAGCAACAGGTGTACGAGTAGGTACCTCTCATACAAAACGTAGTAAGACTTAGTAAAAGCCTCGGGGATCAAGGGATTACACCAAAATAGCATGAAAAATAGTAATTTTAGTTTCCCGAAATACTCTTTGCTTTAGACTGCTAGCGCTGCTCCAAGGGCAAAAGTAATCCATTTACGAAGACCTAAAGCATCAAATATCTTTGATGTATGTGTGTTACTGAAACCTTTTCCATATACAAGGTTTTCACGCAATTTCGTCCGCTTAGACTTTTGTATTAATAAAACTTTTAATATTGTGAATTTTTCTATCAAAACTCAAATTATTTTTTATATTCATGGGTTTAAATACGGATATAACAGATTTGCCATTATTAACACAAATATTATATTTTCATTAAAAAATTAGGAAACAAAATTATAAACATTATAATTTAATTTGCATTTGTCTAATAAGTAGAAGTCTCGAAAGTTTTCCGAGCCTTAGAAACCGCAAAAAAAATTCGATGTATTGCCAGCTTATTAGATTGAGAGTAAAATTCACCTAAGAATGTGATAGAGATCAGCACCTTCATTAAAACATCCAAAATGCTAAGACTCAATTTAAGCGTAAAGAGTTTACTAAATAGCGAACTTGGCGCGGCGTGATGCTGGCCTGGCGTATCCTTGGCGTATTTACTTACTATAAAAATATTATGTGAGTCGTCAAAATAAGCCACACTAGCGCCGACGTTTAGCTGGACGTCGACACTATTTTCATAGTAAGTAAGCATGCCAAGGACACGCCACGCTAGCGTCGCGCTGCGCTGATCTCGCTGTTACTATAAAAATATATGTGAGTCGTCACACAAAACACGCCACGCTAGCGCCGATGCAGATGTTTAGCGGGACGTCGAAACAATTTTCACAGTAAAGGTTTTTTCAAACAGCGATTTACCATTTTCATAGTAAAAGTGGCAAGAATAAGGGTTGGACCTCATCTGGCAGCACGGAATCGCCTTTTTCCGTCGCCCTTTCTCTTTCTGTCGCTTAGAACTGCCATTTGCTAGACCGTCCGTGTGTCCGTGATGCCGATCGCCTCGAGGATTCCGCCGCGTGCTATCGCATTATGCTTTCTGTCTCGGTCTAGCAAATGGCAGTTCTAAGCGACAGAAAGAGAAAGGGCGACGGAAAAAGGCGATTCCGTGCTGCCAGATGAGGTCCAACCCTAAGCCACGCTAGCGTTGCGCCTCGCCAATCTCGCTGTTACTATAAAAATTATGTATATATTATGTGAGTCGTCACACAGAACACGCCACGCTAGCACCAACGTTTAGCGGGACGGCGACACTATTTTCATAGTAATCACGCCAAGGACACGCCACGCTAGCGTCGCGCCACGCCACTCTAGCTGTTTGACAAAGCCTTTAGTTTCATTTATGAAATTCATCCTATTTAGATTTCTATCTATTTATTACATCAGTTCAGAGTTTAATAGTAAACTTTAAAACAGCTTTCGACATCTTAAGAATATTAATGTGGCTTGAAGTAAAGTTTAAGTTAGTTTTAACAGGTTCAAGACCACGATAGCAGTCATGTACTAAGTTTGAACTTCGTTATTGTTCTCAAGTTGTTTCAGTATTAATAGATATTCGTATTTATACCAACGGCACGTTTTGCATAACTAGATCACTGACTGTAGATTTATCATTCTTTTTTTAAGTCTTCATTTGATGGGTTTTATCACACGTTGATAAAGTCACCACCATTAAAAAATACAATTCTGAGATCTAAACATTCTACTAAAATCACTTAAAAATGGACATTCTACTCTTTAATCATTCCACACAGCGGCAGCTAAGATGCTGTTACAGGGTTCCCACTTCACAGTTCCCTCAGCAATCAAATTGTTCCATTCGTGTATGTTCCGATCACATTCCATCAACACATGGTAGAATATCTTCTACAACCTCGCAGACTTCACAGTTTGGTGACGAACCATTAAAAAAATATATTTGTAAGCATCTTTCAATTGTCAGTATGAAGTAAAGAAAAAGTACATGGCCTGTGCGGTTAGTTAGGATGGGAGCTCGTGGCTTAAATTATTTAGCTCCTTTGTTTTTTTATTCTCGTTGAAAAGAAGTCTAACAAAAAATCTTCTTGAGTGACATTTCTTAATTTGGTTACTAGGATCTCAGACGTACGAAGCGATCGCGTATCTGTCGTTTGCATTAGAGAGAAGCCAAAAGGATTTTCTGAGCAATACTGTGTATCCGGCTCCAAACCATTTCTACTTTAAACTTATTGATAGCAAAGGAAAGTTTTCTCCGATACGAGGATTGAAATAAAAAGAGGGTTTTATGTACATTTTTCAACACACGGTGTGGTTATTTTAGATTTGCTTTTAAGGCCGCCCATTCACAGACTGCTTGTGATCAACTTACACGGACTGCTCGAGCCGCCCGAAAGTGTTCGATTGTTCGAGGGGTTTCGTATAAGTAGAAAACTGAAAATTGCTATAAAGTCGCAACTTGAAATGTGTAGTTTTAATCTGACTTAAAACATAACTTTATTATTAAGTGCAAAATTCACCTATCAAACTGAACGCGATTGGCACGTCTAAGCCGCGTTTTTGAGTGGCTTATGGCGGTTGAACACATTTTAATTTCTGTTGATCGCGTAAATGTCGTCCAAAACGTGAAAAAAAGCAGTGCACGTCACATTTTTGTCATGGCTCCTGTACTATTCAATACGCCACTCGGCATAATGTTTTGATTTGAATGCGCTATGAAGAGCCTTGCCATAAAAATGCTTTTTCACAAAATATCGTTACCCAGAAATATGTTTTCAGCAGTTTTATGTATAGTGAGGTATAGCAGTAGGCTTGGGTACTAAAATAATCTAATAAATAAAACGTAGCGTGAGGTTTATCAGTCACTTGACTGAGAAAAACCTATTTTACTCGCAATAACCACGTGGGGCCTTCAGCCACTTGAGTTCAAACGTACCTAAATGTCTTGGTAGGCTTTTAATTCATTTCAGTCTTTCTTATTATTTCCATTATGAAAGGATTGAAATCTTAATAGATTCTGAACACAACTCACCTAACCTCGTTTAATTTTTCACGAATTTCTTACACGTAAGTTGAAGGCACCACATTTCATACAACCACTCACCATACGAAAAATTAGACGGCTCTAATTTAAAAGGACGCATGTGGCATACGAGACGCCATATCTGTACCCGGATGAAAGGTCTAATCCGTCCCGGATCTGATGCTTACAGGTTCCCGTTATTACTCACGTTTCCCCGGACGTAAATGACATTTTCCCCAACTGACATAATCATGTGACAAGTTGAAATTCGTTTGTCTTGAAGTACGCCTGTGTTTGTACCTGTTATTTGGGCCTGGTATGAACGTATGGAGGTATAGTATTATATTTTTAATACGAAGTATTCTTTTTTATTTATACTACAATTAAAACCCGCTTTGTATCCATTTTTGCCTTCAGGGCATTTACTTTAAAATCGTAATAACTAGAAACTTGAAATTTTCACAGCGTATAGTATAGGGACTAGTACAATAAGGACGCAAAAAGTAGTTTCAAAACCATATTCGTATGTGACTAGTATACCGAGTATATACTAGTCACATAATCATGATCATCTTTTGGACAATGTGTAACTTTCGCAGGATATCCCGATTCGCAGGACATTAATTTAAACTAAGTTCAATGGTAGGCTGTCAGTCATTGTCGACATTATAATAACTATGATGAAACTAACAACTCTTGAACTCAGTTTTAGACACGTTTAAACTCGCGATCGCGTTTTATTTTTCGTGAAACTTTAATTAAATTTTCGATTAAACTTCTTCGTCACTAGTTTGTGCTTTTTTGTTTTTTACTTTACGTGGTATAGTATCAATGAGTCCTCCACTCAGAGCGGGAGGGACTGTCAGATTTGTATTGACTAAAATCCACGGTGATCCTTCAATAGCCCTTTACGTTCCAGGGTAACGGTTACCTCATGAGACAGTCCCGTGACCCCACTAATTTGTGCTAGGACGAACTTTGGACTCGGTAAAGTCCAATTCGACAAGGATGTAATGTATTGGTACTATTACGACCTGTCCACCCTTTCGCGGATGATAGTGGTGAATCAGGGATTACTTCAGGTAGCAAAGCAATAGTTTATTACTGACGCATTATGTATATCATATAAATGGCTGTTGCAAACGGATTCGCCTACGTTTAGAATAGAATAGAATACCTAGAATAGAATAGCATTTATTTGTTAACATTAGGTAATTATATTGACAGATATTATGTTTGTTACACAGAGCGCTATGTTATGCCGGGAGGCGTACAAAAATATTAATTTAGGACATGCAAATTAAAATTTAATTAAGAAATTAAAATTACATTATTTGTCAGTCTTATTATTATGTCTATAAAGGAGGAACTATTGAGATGTCAATTAGAAAAATAATAATAATACATAAAGAAAAATGTCAATTTAGAAAGAATTAAAGAAGAATTAGCGAATTAATTTACGTCGAAGATTATCCCACAGGATCAAATTATCAGGAAAAAGGTTATGTGCTTTTTTTCTAATGTCTTATTCCCGCATATTACCAATCTCTGTATAAAATTTCATCCATCCATCTATCATTTCAAGTGGCTGAGTGATAAGAGTGCTGCGTTGAGTGTCGCGGATTCAATTCCTGCACGAAGCATATTTTTTATGATTTACAAGTAGTAGTTCCAGGTCTGAGCATTGTTGTATGTGAGTTTAAATGTTTGTAAGCGTGTCCACGATACAGAGTAAATCCTAATGTGGGGCAACGTTTTATTTAAATAAAGAAAAGACGAAACGCAGAACTAGACTTATGCGAGTAAGTGGTTGCAAACCAGACAGACCCTGAAGGGATATCTACAACCACCTAATTTCAAATTCAATTACTCTTAAATATTAAAATAATTTTAAAAAGACAAAAATACATATAGTAGATTAACAAAACAAGGCCTCAAAATGATAATATCATAGGATTTATTGTAATATATTAAGCTAACATAATCTGATAAATAATTATGTTAACATACTGAAGTCATTGTAAAGTATAATACTGATAAATTACATATAATAATATTGTGTAAAGTAATCAAATTACATCGTATCATCCAAATGTGTTTGTTTCAAAACAATTCAGTTAATCAACCAAAATAAATTTTCCAACAATCGCGTTTGGATATTACTAGTGATGTACAATCGACAAAGTTGAATAATGACCCATTTTGTCAATAAATCGTTTGAATCCGTCAAAATAACAAAGATCAAGGTCGTTGCTATGGATATGTATGTTTACGCAAATGTCGCCCTAACTGTATTTGAATGTATGTAAGAAAATAAGCTTATGATCATAATTCTAGTAGGCCACACCGATGAAGAGTCGGCTGGTGTGATTAATAAGATTTTTTTTTAGGTATAAAGCGTTTTTAATAAAGCTTCTCCTATTTCGTGATACGTTTACTACTATTTCACGAAAACTCACACACATTTTTCAAAATATTGTTTGGAATCTGTGTGTAGATAGTGTTTTAAATTATTTAAAAGACTTCACATTTCCATACACAAACTTGCTGTTTATTTTATTTATTAATTTTATTTGCTTACCAGTGTTTGTCCGTGTGTCACTGCATGGTGTCTTTCATTTGTGTATAATATGTGTTCTTTTTTTTTTTAAGTTTTTATTAAACTCTTACTATTTTGATAACATGAATTTGATAAAAAAAGAAGCAGAAAGTCTAAACGTGATGATAAAAAGGTACACGGCATTCACATTTTCACAAAAAGATTAGTGTTTCATAAAGTAGTTAGATTTGTACATAATGATAGATTTACGACATAGCTTGACTGTTGCCTAGTTATATATGGACTGAGGTATTTACTTAATTGCCTATTGTTAGCCCCATTGAATATGTATGATCTGATACATATTCAAGTTCGTATTTGCACAATCACTTGTTTTGCGCTTCTCCCCAAACTTGAGGACGAATAATCAAGAGTCTGCTGAAATCTATCGCCTCTGTTTCGTTGAGTGCCATTCTGTTCTATATCTTGTTATTTGTAAGCAATTTGCTATGTAACCATCCTTCTCTGTATTACCTACGGACGATGAAGGAATTATTCTAATTTGAGAAAATCGTCTCAACATGCGTTATGATATTGGAGGATAAAATAAATAATAAGTAACGGGATGATATCCTAGGTCAAGCCTCAACCGGAAAACTGCCGACCATTGGTCCGACCATTGGTCATCCACACTTTGACCTTGTTGATAATTGACATCCATTATTTTTTGGTGTATGATCAAATGAACCCTCGTGCCCGGACGGAACGAGAAGGACTGCCAGAATCTTAATATTCCTGAACATTTCTAACTCGAATCTCTTCAAAGTTAGGTTGAACAGGCTTCTTTTGGGTGAGCTCACTCCATTGTAGGCTTTATCTCAGTCCCTTTGACTGGACTAGAGTTAAGAGCAAACTAATCACAAATAAAAAATTAAAATACAAAAACACTCTCTGAGTTTTAGCGTAGCGGAAAGAACAATAAACATACATCCATTAATAAAACCACCAAACTTTCGCATTCAGATGTTAGATATTTTAAGTCATGTGGCTGTCTCACCACATAGATGGATGGAAGTGCATCACCACATGGACCATCATTCATAGAGTGAATTCTGAACGATTCGTCTTAAGGTGCTTATACAGACACCACCACATTTCTTGAGTAGATTTTCGTTCTTTTTGGGTAGGTTGACTTGCTGGCGTCTGTTGGTCGGTTGACGTGTGCGTTGATCCTAAGTCACCATTATAACAACCGACCGAAGTTGAAGTTCAGTTGAACTTCAAAGTGTTTCAAAGTTAATCTGAAGCTGACATGCTGGTACAATATACTCACCACAGTTTGAAGACAGTGTATTGCATTACCAAAATTATGAAGGCGCATACAATGAAGACGTGTCATAGAACTCTTGGTCAAAGTTGCCTACACGAAATGCTGGCTCAAACTTCATAATTTTAGTAAAATAAAATAATCTGTCTTATAACTGTCCTCACTCTAGTCTACGGTCAGCACGGTATGTAACCTTTCGTGTCCAAGGGTCATTTTTGTTTGATCAGGTAGTCAAATTCCTTTTTCATTAATGTATGTAGTGTTTTATCTAATAGTTAAGCAAAATAATCTGTTTTAAATCTGTCCTCACTTGTCTACGGTCAGCTTTACATGGAACCTTTTGTGTCCAAAGGTCAATTGTTTGATCAGTAGTCAAATAAACTATTTTTTTAAATCCTATATTTTTATTTTAAATATTTTGTTTTAACTAATAGTTAGCTTAACTACTGATCAAACAAGGGCACTTTAACCCCCGAAAGGTAATCTAGTGAGATGTTATCGTACACCCATGAGCTCACACAGATTAAGCCATTACAATTACTGTTAAGCATTTGAAACTATGTCGGGGATAAGTGGCGGGTTTAACTTTGATAAAATTATACTAGTATAATATTAATTTGAGAGCTGAGATTTGTTAATGTATCTTTTTCAATAATTTCTAAGTTTATCTTTGACATCGGTGAAAGAAAACATCGTGAGAAAACCTGGATTTCATGAAAGCAATGTCATTAAGCCTGTGTTCCCAGAGACGGCTTTGTTAACTCTCACGCCAAAGATGGCAACAAAAAAAGATGAGCTGTTTTGTCCTTTTTTGATCCGAGGTTATTTCTGACTACATACTCGTAATTTCGTCATCAAACTAACGAAAAAGGATGATTTGAATTATGAGCGACCACACTTATTGAAATACTTTGTTTTAGTTAAAGACTTGGGAGAGGCGTTTTGCCAGCAATTCAAAATCAGGGTATTTCATCGACAAACAATAAAATTTCAAAATACAGGAACCTTTCTAAAACATTCTAAAATTTAAAAGAGCATTTTAAGGTTTTTATCTATTCTTCTCTGTGTAGTATAAATTCTATAACTTTTGTTTTAAAAAGTTTGAGTTACAAAAGTGTATTTTTATGGCCTAATTAAAATAAATGGCTTGTTTTTTTAGGGATCAGCCAGTCAAAACAACTTTATATTCCTGCAATTTATTTTAGTTTTTTTTGGCCTCCCTAGCCCTCTCGCAACTATAGCTTAGATTATATCCGGATTCCGAACAAAACGTAAAGTTTTTAGTGAAGCCACTTTTTTATAAATGTGTGAGTGAGCGACACGCACACATTTACATGTTTTCCTTCGAGATGTTCACTTGTTTTACGTAGGAATAGTAGGAATCAAACGACGGGGGTAATTTTTCATCCGTGTTTTCGCTTCTATTTTCAGTGACGGTGGCAGTCAGGAATCTGGACATTCTTTAATTAATCTAAGAACTATTTTATTGACAGGCCTGTTGGTCTAGTGGTTAGTGACCCTGACTGCTATGCCGGAGGTCGTGGGTTCGATTCCCACCCAGGACAAATGTTTGTGTGATGAGCACGATCATTTGTTCTGTGTCTGGGTGTAACTTATCTATAATATGTATGTATTTAGAAATATATAAGTATGTTTATCAGTTGTCTAGTACCCATAATACAAGCTCTGCTTAGTTTGGGACTAGATGGCGTTGTGTGATAGTTGTGGAATATTTATTATTTATTATTATTATTATTGATTTTGTCAATAATGTATCTATGTTTTTTTTTTTGTACAGAGAGACGAAAGCGACGCGGAGAAACTAACAATCCAGGCGGCCACTCAGACCGCCAGCGGTCGCTACACATGCGAGGTGTCCGCCGACGCGCCGTCCTTCCAGACCGCGCAAGTACACACGCACATGTATGTTGTGGGTGAGTCTATGATCTTTTTAGTTTCTATGACTAGTACAAGAGGTCTCACAGACCGTCAATGGTCGCTGTACATGCGAAATGTCAGCCGTCACGCCATTCTTCCAGATTGCGCAAGTACACACTCACATATTATGTATGTGGTGAGTCTAAGTTCTCTTTAGTTTCTTTGACTAGTGGAAGGAGTCTCACAGACCATCAATGGTCGCTATACTATAAAAAAAAAACGTCGACTCGTGTCATTGATAATTCTTTTCTGTGTACATATACAGCTACAACAAATGTGACAACCACATTTTAGCACTTTTCTGAAAACCCCATTATAATCGTTTCAATCAAACGCGAGATAATCGCGGAAAAACATTCAGACATACAAACACGGCTCAAACTGAGAACCTTCTTATTTTGAAATCGGTTAAAATCATGCTTTATACTGCACTTTTCTTAGCTGGTAAACCAAAGATTAATAATGAACACTTTTATCGCAAAGCGGTCGCCATCCCTGGAAAAACAAAGTTAAAGTAGTGAAGTAGAAAAGGCAAACTATGTCACGCTTGGCTGCCGGTCACACGTTTAGTTTTAGTTGCATACAACTGAGTTGATTGATGCATGTTTATGGTCAATTTAGGTCAGACAGTAAATCAATGTCCAACAGTTTAAAATTGGAACACTTTGTCAAGATTTGTAACAGCGAAATTTAACAAATCACTTAAAAATAACCGCCGTTCTTTTTTATTCCTCAAGACCCTACTGGTGGCCTACCAAGACGTCTTTAAGCGAGAGTAGTTTCATTGTGGGAAAAAGACAGAGCTATAAAAGTCGTCTAGTGCCATCTCGTTCCCACAGTGAGGCCACTTGGACAAAGTTGAGAACAAAATAATGCTCAGATCAGTTTTACAAAAGTTTCATGAACAAAAAAGGGGATAAGCATATCATATCATAAATAGCTCGAAATAGGGTTAAATATAGACAGACCTTATCATCAAATAGTGGCGAACCCATCTAGAAAGGTAAAGTACTCAATATATTTTTCCCTTTCCTGAGACCTGAAACCACCTTTAGATACAAAAGACGATAAAGCTGTCTTCCAATCAGGCCTTTCAAAAGTGTCGCACTTTATAGACTACACTCTATGGGCGTTATAGGACAGTAAAGTACCTAAGGTTGACACTGTTTTACGCAAGCAATGCGTTACGGACGTGAGGGGTCTGTATTTATGGCCCAATAGATATATTTTTACCTAGAAAATCGGGGAAAATGGTTTCGTAATAGATTTGCCGTTTTACTTTTCTAGAATAGGACATAGCCATACATGTTTGTTTATGGTAATCTTTTTTTTAGGCAGATATATTTTAATTGAAAATGGGATGTATATTGTATATCTTGCAAAATTTTTGATAATTTCTGTTCAAAGGGCAACGCAACCCGGTCAGGTTGGTTGGTTGGACAGGTTGATCAGTCAAGTTCCTTCTGCTCCACCCGAGGCAGACCCGTGTAATGATTTTACAACTTAGCTAAAAAAGATCAAATCTAAGTCTTGAAATTCACCTATACTTTCATATTAACTGAATATTTGTATTCGAAAACGAAATCAAAATTGTTTTCATGATGTCAATTACAGAAGACAGTTTCCCGAAACGTCCGCCCTTCGCTTTTTAAAAGCTTTCAGGTCAATGAATGTGTTTTCATTTCAATAAGAAAATAAATTGACATGAGTATAATAACACAATACATACAGAAAACTTAAAAAAAATCTCATTGTTTTTATTGATGTCTATTTTTTGCGAGAAGTTATCCATAATAATTATTATAATAAAATACAGTCGTTGTCACCAGTGATTGGCTGAATATTATAGGTATTTATCTGAACTTCGAGAAACGAAGAGATGTCTGATTCATGAAGTGGAGACTCCAAACTCAATATTTTTTACGGTACATTAAAAATGTTAGTACTAATAGTAAAATAAACTCCTTTATTTTTTGTTTAACACGATCTCACAGAGCGCCACTTGCTACAATTACGATTACGATTCTCTGGCTTCACCCAAAAAGCACGTCATACAAGCACGCCGGTTGCGAGTACTACGCAATCGATCTTTTTGAAGGATAAAATATTATTTCTGTAAACCTACTGAGAAATTCTTTCTGCTTCTCGCCTTTATGATAAACCAATTTGAATTCATAAACCTTCTATAAACAAAACCGCATAAATTGAAGTTTAGTTATCGAATGTCGCAGTTGTTTTCATACAAACTACCTACAAAAGATATATCGGATGGCACAACCCAATATACAGCGTGTGTGCTTTTGTTTAACTTTCCAAATAAATCTAAACTAGTGCCCGTTCCATTTTATCGTACCGAAGCATCTTACGGCTATTTGCATAATAAAGGGATAGAATATGGGCACCTATCAGCGATGAACAATATTCATTTTATATGTTCGCTTAAATCCGACCCCTGTTCACGATAATCCGGAAATTATCTGTACTTGAAAATGAGTGAGATAGATCCTTTTTACTTTAACGGCCGTACGTTATTAACTTTTGGGTAAACCGTTCGTTAAAGTTGAATTTAAATTTATTTGAATGGCAGTTTTGGTTGCGTTTTGTGTGTTTCTGTGTTTTTGAAAGCGGTTTGTTTAATAAAATAAATATTTAAAAAAACAAAAAACCCGACTGCGTAAAAAAACTAAAAAGAAAGAAACAAGCCCAGTAGTTTAGAATTCACTCATTCACACTCACAGTCGGGGCCCATTCAAATTTTACCAATCAAATCTTCCCAAGGGGCCCCGACTGTGAGTGTGAATGAGTGAATTCTAAACTACTGGGCTTATTTCTTTCTTTTTAGTTTTTTTACGCAGTCGGGTTTTTTGTTTTTTTTTTAAATATTTATTTTATTTTACTATTTTTTTAGTTATTGTTAGCATTTATGAGTCCAATTTAAATTGAAACATATAAGTTATATATATTTTGGTAAACCATTTTTAAAATCCTTTCATTTGATACCTCACTTGATAGAATGTGAGAGATTTAAAAAAAAAAATTTAGTTCGGAACCCTTTGCACACGAGTTCGACTCGCACTTGGCCAGTTTTATGTACCTAGTGACACTCTCACGTTTAAGACGAATCTAACGACACCTCTCAAGTTAAAATCCATAAAGCCGTTTAGGCTGCAGAGCAACACACAGAAACATACATACATACACTCGAAAAACATAACCCTCCTGGCGCAGTCGGGTAAAAACAAAATTAAACATGTATTTTTTAACCGAATTTCAAGAAAAGGAGGTGACTCTATTCGACCGTATAAATGCTTTTTCTCCTCTTATTTTAACACTTTATTTTGTTCGTAGTTCATATTGTTTCCAACCTGTTAACAAAATATTGTATTGGAAGTAATGTTGCACTATAAATTGAAAGCACAATTATTTAGGTGTGCAATAAATATAATTATCTTTATATTATCTAGGCCAAAAAGCTCTAAGACGAGTAAAAATGACACAGACTTTTACTTTAGTTTGGCATGATGTGTTTACCAACCTAGATTGATGATCCAATTTAGTGTACCTACGTACAACACTTAATTTAATTTATTGTTCTTTTTACCGTTACATCTTGAGCTCATCCATCGCTTTCCATCAGCGAGGTCAAGGTAAAGAGCGGCTTCATTAAGTAATAGAAAAAGTAATGTCTGTTTTTAATTAAGGGTCTATGTTAGTGTTAAGGCCCATTTATATTGATAAAGTAGCTGGATCTAGCACTGGATCCGGACTGGATTAATGTAAACGTGTTTCAATCCAGTAGTTTTCAGTATCGGGCACTGGCTGTATCGGAATAGAGCACGTTCCAATTTTTAATCCGATGACGTTGTATCCAGATATTGGATCAATTTTAATCTATTAACCACTAGCTGTTGCTGAAGGCTTAATAATTACAGCCGCACAGGCCGATCTTCCGGGTTAAGCCGCGCTTGCCTAGGTTGGCCTATGGATGGGTGACCACCTGTCATAGCAAGTTTCCTCCATGCCTCGGAAAACACGTAAAACCGTTGGTCCCGACTGTCATTTGTAGATCTTTGACAGTCGTTACTGTTCGTCAGAAGCTCTAAAGTCTGACCACCAGTCTTACCATTGGGTTTCGTATTACTCGTACTTAGTTACTGGGTTGTAGAGGTCTATAGGCAGTCGCTCCATGTAAAATACTGATATCCAGCTGCATCTGTTTCGACTGGAAGCCGACCTCAATATAGTTAGGAAAAGGCTAGGCAGATGATGATAATGAACCACTAGCTGTTGCTCCCGCTCTAAACATTAAATTATTTCTGTCCGCAGTATTGCCTAAATCTGGACCGTCAATGCATGGCCTGAAGCGCCGGTATCGACCCGGTATGAAGCTCAAAGTGGAGTGCATCAGCCGGCACTCACTGCCTGCTGCCAACCTGTCCTTCTTCATAAACAACGATGCGGTAAGTAGTACTACAAAAACTTGTATGTAGACCGTGCCTTCATCTGTAAACGAAGCCGGTTTACAACTCTATGTCACATAAGAATTAAGTTCACTTTGCTTTTGAGTGTTGATCGTACCTTATAATTCGCTGAACGGATTGATTGACAACTTTATTTGCTTTGAAATTAAGTTGGTTTTAGCACCAGAAGTACTGAATAGTGAGTGTTCCATGTTGTGTGTCCTACACAATCATCATGTTTGTGTAGGTTATGAATTCAGATGTACCTACAAAAATTACTGAGGGTTGACTGTGCCTTCTGTTGAACGAACCGATTTTCAACTTATAAACGTATGAAATAGGAATCAGAATTGCAGAGACTATTGAAATTAGGTATTTCTTGACCAATTTTAGTATAAAACATGTCTTATCTGTTGTAGAATAGCACTTATATGGTCTTAACTAAGGCAGAATTCGGTATGACACTAGAGGTATCCTCCGAGATAGGCAGGTTTATTTTAATACTCAGCTTAAAGGTGACAATTTTACTAATAGAACACGTTTACGAATTAAATCAGTACCAATACAGATTCAACTGTGTACTATAGACACAAGGTTCCATTTTCCCAAACAAGTTTTATTGTAAAGTGTATTTTGGAAATTTTGTGGTGGTAGGTTAAGACGAACTCAAAGCGTTCATTATTAGAATATTGTTTCAAGTTGGAATATTTTGGCACAATATGTCTTGTTCGTTGTGGTCAACAGGCTGCCTTAAACATGGATATAAAGTTTCTAAGCTGTAAATTTTCTTTGATATTAAATTAAAGTTAGAATTTCAAAAGGTAAAGTGAAAACTTGGTTTTGTGTCGTGAAGTGTTGCCCTAGTTAAATATAATATATTTATTTGGTTAAGGATTGCTTTCATAATAAATATTACTTAGGTATGGATTGGTTTCATCTACCCTTCCACCTGTGTCCCATTAACGGGGTGGATGGGAGAATAATTTGACCCCGTGGTGAGTCAGCATTTAACGGGGCGGATGGCACTTAAATGACTTGGTTCCATCTACCCCTTTGGCTCTGTCTCATCAACGGGGGAAAGGGCCGAAGTTGATTCGGCTCGAGTCCACTCGGGTCGATGAATCAAATTTTCCTGTCTACCCTGTTAAGACGGCAGGGGTCATTGAGGTAAATGAAACCAATTATTTTTAGAAGCATTCAAAGGAACCGATTTTGAAGATAAAATTATTTATTATTCACAAGCAGGACATGGGTCTCTATATTTTAAATAAATAATCTGAAAAGAACAAAAAAGATTTCGATTTTTAATTTTTTTATGTGTGTGTGTTTTAAGTTCAAATGAAAGTTTCCTCAGCGCTGCCAGCGAGGTGGCAAAGTTTTGGGCTAACATTACAATCTTAATATATATAAATCTCGTGTCACAATGTTTGTCCTCAATGGACTCCTAAACCACTTAACCGATTATAATAAAATTCGCACACCATGTGCAGTTCGATCCAACTTGAGAGATAGGATAGTTTAAATCTCAAATTATAGTCGCAATTTTAATAATATTATAAAGATTGCATCCGTGCGGAGCCGGGGCGGGTCGCTAGTAGTACATAAAAACTTATTTAAAACCGTCGTGCCAGCGATACGAAGAAAAAGGTTAACAACTTACAATTTTTGACGTGTTTTCTTTACCTACAAAAAGTTTATTCCATTTCACAAATCTCATAAAAAAAAACCAAGACAACTAAGAAAAAGATTTAAAATTGTAAGTAAGTTTATTTTTATTTAATTTTTGATTTAACCAACTTTCACACTGAAATAAAGGGGTTAAAAATAATTCTTGAGGATAAAATATAATAGAATAGAAAGTAAAGATAAAAATTAATCACAGAAAAAGGAGCTAAATGAACCAAAAGCTTTGCTAATTTAAGCATTTAATCAGCGCAAGCTCATTAAGCGCCCTTTCACCAGTCATTTGTTTTTGTCATCATGTACTTAATCTCGGTTTGTTTCGTAAATTGAAACTTAAAACCGTTGCATTAAAGTTATATTTTGTAAAATTGATATGTTTCGATTAATTTTTATTACACTTTTTTTTTTGTAATCCTTCTATAATCTCTCTACTGGGTCTTCCTAATATCTACCCAAGTGCTCTTTTATGTGCGCGGTCATCTCACCTCATTTCGAACCGGCCTTAACCGCGTCGTCAATTTGCAAAATTAATAATTATTTATATATTACAAATTATAATTAAAAAAACTAATTTTTTACAGTGCTTTAGAGTTAATACTATTGGGTTTTAATTGAATTTTGAATATTTTAGTAGTTACAAAAAAATCTATCGTTCCATAAAAATGTGCTGTACCTACATTTTACAAACAGCAGATTTATGGTAAGCGTCCACAGGTCGGCATCGTACGTATCGGACGCATCGCATCAAACGGATTTTTGTATCGGCAGCGATCGGATTGCCGACGCGAGTATCAGCAATCGGATTGCCGATGCCACCTTCATCGCGTCCACTGATTGGCATTCCGTATGACGTCATCGGTACGCATCGCATGTAGGCATTGCCGATGAGTCGACCGTACGATGCGGATTAGTGGACGCAGTTTTATGAGTTTTTATACAAGGCAAACTAAAATCCGTTACGTACGATACGTCCGAAACGTGCGATGCGGACCTGTGGACGCTTACCATTATTTTATTCAACAAGTGACGTATGACGTGACATTTCTAGAATTATACGTTATCTTGGTAAACGTTTACGTGACGATATATTTACCAACGTCTTTGATCAGAACTATCAGCCTATACCTATATTGAGGTTTTACACGTTTTTTTCTTCCATTTTCCCTTATCAGACGTGGAAGTTTATTCATTTACTCCCTTTTTTTTCTAATGTCAGCCCAGTTAAGCTGGACTCAATAAGTTATAAACATTTAGACTTAATATGGTCTCTAAATACCTTCTAATTGTAGACAATTTTGTCAATTTATTAGCAGACCACTGACGATGGGGTTTGGAGGTTAGGATTCAGGCTGACCTTGACTTAAGCTGAATTAGTTTGGGGATGAGAAAGGCGAGTCGGGTATGCGGACGGCGAGTAGGGCATGTGGGCGGCAAGTCGGGCATGCACGGATGGTGAATGATGGGCGACTCGCTATCCAATCATGAACCATGCCCGGATCGAAGCGTCGTGTTACACGCGCGCCTCAAAGACCTATCAGCAATCTGATGGAGCCCCCTTTGAGGGCCAAAGCGCGGGACTATCTCATAAGGTAACCATGATCCCAGAACGTAATAGGCTATTGAACGATCACCGTGGATTTTAGTCAGTACAAGTCTGAGAGTCCCTGTCATCCCGCCCTGGGAGGGAGGACTCATTTGAAGATTTTACCAAGACACAAAAAAAAAGTTGAGTCAGTTATTGCTATGCTCAGAATACGAGTGACAGTTCTAAGGTAGTTTAACAACAGCTCTGCAATAGACAGTGCAACGTCGTATTAAGACGATAAGAATGGCATAAAGAATTCGACGATAGTGAGCAAGACCACAATGGCTCGGTTGGCAAGAGAGTCCGATGTACTAGAGTGCTAATTCTCTATAAACACAGCCTTGTGACCGCGTCGCTGCATCGCTCACGCCACGCTGGGACTAAAGCGCGATTCACACAGAGAGCGGGCGCGGGTCGGGCGCGTTTCGGGGCGGGAGTACGGCGGGTCTAGTTCTTTGTATTTAAATGAAAGACATCACACTGAAAGCGTGCGCACGACCCGACCCGCGCCCGCTCTCTGTGTGAATTGCGCTTAAAGTTTGCTATGCACTAAGCTGCTGACAGCGAGACTATCTAATCATGCGGCGCGAACAGTAATCGCTCGCACTGTGCGATTGGACGATCTTAACGGCGTATGGCAAAGCGAAAGCATCGTTTGATGAGTCGGAAAAGTTGCCACGCACCGCCACCAGTAGGCGCCAGTATCACGAAATTAACGCAATCCAAAGTTTTATGTATTTCATTTCGTCAACTTCGACATTTCATAAAGTGTTCCCTTTACGCAAAATACATGTATTACTCTAGTAGAAATATTTTGATATAAAGATATTGAAACATTTACTAAAACAAAATGATAGAAATACTTATTGATGTGGATAAATATTTTGTAAATATTTTCATCATTCACAGTCTTAAATTTATTTTATAACACTTGGACACAGATTTTGACGTCCCGAGATAACGAAAAAAACTACTATTTGGTAGAAAATTAATAAAATTGGCACACTTTGCGAAAGTGACAATTCCCAATTATCTAAAGCCCCAAACACATGCGCGCACGGGCAAAGGCATGTGAGCATAATGACGTCGCTCCCCCTTAGAGGGCCTACCAGGGTCCCGGGACTAACGAATACCGTGACCCCAGAACGTAAAGGTCTATTGAAAGACATCGTAGATTTTAGTATATACCCGCCCTGCCCTGGGTAGGACGACTCATTTGATTATTTTACCACACTAAAAAAAGCCCCAAACACACGCTTCTTTTATTAACGTCCGTTCAGAAAGCTAGTTGCGTGTGATGCATTTTGTTATAATGACAGACACTAGCGCCGCGTAAAAGGGACGTAATAGTTTTTACTCGTATATTATGAGGTACAGGTACACAGATTATTGTAGTATAACAATTTTATTGTCTGTAACTTCTTTATAATTGAATCTTCATTCTATAATATCCTATCAATTTTTTTTGGGACAAGGTCTTAATATCACTTTTCTGATAAATGAAACCTTTGAGAGATATCTATCGGCTCCAAAAGAATGAGCCCAGTGCTAATCATTTTTTTTTGCCTCCAAAGCAATTACTAGTGCGAGAGCAACTTGTACCGAACACGCGGTGAGACAGCAATGACCACAAATTTTTCATCGCAGTCGCAGCATTATACTATAGGCGATATTTAACAGGGTGGTGGGTGCTATGCCTTATATGTAGTTGACATGTAATTTTGAAGTATTCAAAATTTTGACAATACCAGTTTTCATTTAATTTATTTTAATCCTGTTTCTTCGAAATTGTTATAAATCTGTGACGAAACTAAATAAATAATAATAAGAGTGAAGTGTTTCTTATCCTATATCGCAGTTTGATACGATTAGAAGTTGTTTTCAGTTACATATTGTCTCAAATTGTTGACTGCAAATCAGTGCATTTATCATTAGTTCATGTGAAATGGTATTTGGATGCATAAAGATTAGATGGAAGGAGGATGGACACAGAGGAACCATCCGACAACAATAGTACGATATCACGATAGCATTGATATAATTATCACTGTGAGTAATTTATTATATTGATAGGAACAATTCGTAATGTATAGTATCATACGTATTCTAAACATTTCCCTTGTTTGCTCTGTAGGGGTCGTCAGGAATTTCCTGCGATGATATTCAGTATGTTTAGTTTATTTTAATACTTCATTTATTAATGAAAATAAAGTGTTATTGAAAAATGAAAGTTTACGTGACTTATTTACAGTCATGTCCGTTTAATCACGTCCCATTGAACACATCGAAACATAGTTTTGAATAATCTATAAGCCTACGTATCATTCGTTTTTATTTTCTCGATCTTTTTATACATTTCCAATTTTATTATTACGAAAATCTGACAGCCGCGATCTGAAAAAAAGTGTCACAGGTCTAGCCTGTAAGAGCCACGCTGGCTGACTGATGTGTCAAGGAACGAAAGTGATGACACTACTTTTAAAAGGCAAAAGATGAGAGGACGATAGTGAATGTGTGCTCAGAATAAAATGGCGTATGTGCCCAAACATATTGACGCCTTTTTATGAATTAAAATTGTTATTAATTGAAAAACTGTCTTTACAGAATTTAGATACTAGTATTTTCTACAATTTAAAACAACATCCTTTCAATAACTCATAGTAGTTACGTCGTAAAGTCCAAAAAATAAAAAACATAGACTGAACTTTGCATTTTTTTTGTATCGAGAAAATTTAATTGAATCGTGTTTTCAACTTTGTGAGAATTTAGATCATATAGTTAATAACTGTATTCCAAGTTGTAAGATCTGTAGTCCAGTCATGTACGACAGAAAGTAAAATATAAAAACCGTATAAGTACTGACTTAGCCCCTTAAAACCGTCGCGTCGAAGAGCACAGCGTAGAGTCCTGCGATGAGATTTCTTCTAGAGAATAGCGTAACAGATTGAGAGAGAGCTGAATTTTTCTTCCCACAAAAAAGCTATAGGCAGTGGTCCGACCACCGACGATGAACGAGTAACGAGTAGAACTAGAAACTGTAAAAGAGTTGGCGATCAGCGGGAAGCGAGTGTAGTTTCGATAGTTTTGTCGCCGGGCGAGTGTGCAAGTGCGATGAGTGATTCCTCGCGCCACTCGCCCGCGGTCGCGCAGTCCTGTGCAAACCTGATCAAGCGAGCCGAGCGAGCATCGCTGAACGAGTATCGCTGATCGAGTTTATTTTTGAATGCTCGTCGCTCAGCGACAAAACTAGTAAAGCGAGTCTTCGCCGGCAGTGTGAACAGTCAGAGAGCAACTATTAATATATGCATCTCTTTCGTTTACACGGAATGTACATTTATTGTGCGTTTCTTGAGAGAGAAAATCGCCGATAGTTACTCGTTTTCTCGCCGCCGCCGTGCCGGTCGGACCACTGCCTTATACAGTATCGTTTTTTGGTCGACAAAAACCTATCTCCTGTCAGTGTTAGCGATATCTCTCTTTTCTGCTATTTTAGCTATTTGTCTACTAGGCATTATATATACGAAACATAAGCAAAATCTCATCGGTACCCTAAGTTCGAACAATGGGCTATCCAGAATTAATGTACTTGAATAATAAAGGATTATACAAACCTAAACAAACATTACGAATGAAAAGTAAAGTCCAGATATTGTTTCAATCTGATTTAATTAATCTTTAAACAATCAACGAATGTTTTAAGCTGTTTAATACGGACGGTAAACTTGACCTAATAATAATATGAGCTCCCTTGATATCCATTTATAAATTTAATCTACGTTGGTAATCTACTGTTAAGGCGCATAGTACCCTCAATGACCTTGAGCATCAGGGCGGAGCTTTCAGCACACTTTCATATCTGCACCACATAAACTAATATGTCCCGAGCATACTGCGATACCTCAAAACGATATCATAGACTATGCAGCGAGGCAGGAACGACTGCCGCGGGCCGCCTTCGCCCGGTTTTTATACATGGAAACCTCAATATTTAACATATTCTTTGTAAAATATTGACTGATTTACATGAGCGTTGCTCACTTTGTAGTAAATTTTAACACCGATTGATCTATTCAAAAATATTTTAAATAAACGAAACCGTTTAGAAGTTCTGAGCATTTATTTGAACAAAATAGCGTGTTGTTAAATATTTTTTTACAGCTCAACTATTTGTCTTAAGAAAATAAAATTTACTCACATTGTTGTACATGAATCTACAGTAAACATATATTTTTTTTCAATCTTTACACCCAGCCGTTAATGAGGAGCATGCTTTAGAATGTAACGTTTTTACGGCTTAAAAGGCGCGAAGGCCCTTAATATGCGAAAGTTTTTGAGGATGGATGGATGTTTGATACTCTTTCACGCAAAAACTAATGAACTGATTACTCAGCTATTGTCAAACAGACAGGGCGAAGCAAATGTGATCCGAATCCTGTCATATAAAAAAGCGAAAGCGGTCCGATAGTTTATGTGACAGGCTTCAAACAATTCCATACATTACAAACAAAAACGCTTCGGCAAGCTTTTCAGTTTGACAAAGGCATTATAGTTTGTTATCTGGATTAACAAAACAAAACACTTACTTATTCGTTACTTACTTCTTTAAATATTTTTACAAATAAAAACTTTTTCAAAAAAAAAATGTAACCGCCTTCAAAAACAACCACAAAAAAGGGTAAAATAACCTTCAAAACTTTTCTTTCGGAAGTCGGTGACTTTTTTTTATTAATTTCATTGTCTTTTTTCCACCGACTTCCGAAAAAAAGTTTTGAAGGTTATTTTACCCTTTTTTGTGGTTGTTTTTGAAGGCGGTTACATTTTTTTTTGAAAAAGTTTTTATTTTACTCTTTTTAGTTTAAAATATATTCAACCACTATTCTTGTCAAATACAAGTACATAATTTTCTTACATGAGCACTAGAATTTTGTAATCCTTACGGATTACAAAATTCTAGCACCGGTAATAACATCGTTAAAATCTATTACATTCATTCCCTATCTCCAAAACTACTGAATCGATTTCGATGAAACTTGCAGAATTCCCTAAGTTGAACGATACATTTTTTTTTTTTTTTAGCGTGGTAAAATCATCAAATGAGTCCTCCCACCCCGGGCAGGGCTGGAGGGACTGTCAGACTTCTACTGACTAAAATCCACGGTGTCCTTCATAGCCTGTTAAGTTCCGGGGTTACGGTAAGGGAATAATCCCGCGACCCCGGTAGGCTTTGGCCCTCTGAGAGGGGGGCCTCGTCATTATGCTGACGCTCTTTGAGGCGCGCGTGGGACACAACGCGCCGTCGACCCGGGCATGGTCCTTGGTCGGGCAGCGAGTTGCCCTTTACTCGCTGCCCGCATGCCCGCGCCTACGGTGGCCGGAGATCGTCTCGCGACGTCCGTCGCCGTGGGTCTCCTACACCGCGGTTGGGGCGGAGGGAGGACTCTGTCCTCTCTCGCTCGCGGCGCGCCTCCTCCTTCGCGAGCATTACTGCTTCGCAGAAGGAGGCGACCGCTTCCCACTCCGTCTCGCCCCGCAGCATGGCCGCAACCAATGCCGGGCGCGAGAGGTCTCCGCCTATCGCAGCCGTGAGGACACGTCGGTGCACTGCCCAAGCTGGGCAGTCCTGCACCGTATGCTCCACCGTGTCCTCCGGGCGATCTTCGCAGTGGTGACACCCAGACGTTTCCTCCTTCCGCATTAGACACAGGTACCTCCCGAAGCACCCGTGCCCGGTGAGGACCTGCGTCAGGTGGAAGGTAAGGACGCCATGACTTCTCTCCAGCCACTCCTCAAAGAGGGGTCTTACCGCCGCAATTGCGGCGTGCCCGAAGTTGAACGATACATAGTACAACAAAAAAAGAATTACTTAAATTGGACTTGTAGTTCCGGAGATATGCGAACAAAAACATAATTTACTAAATCAGTCGTTGCCAAGTCCTTACTAGAGGAGTTGTACCTTCCATCATCAGCTCAGCTATATGAGATGATGATTACCATACACAAATACTTAAATTACTTCATAAAATTTGCGAAAAACTATGTATAGGCCTATAAAATTTGAGGGTTGCCCTCGATTTATCCAGGATCCAATCATCAGACCCTGACATGGTGACTATGGGACCACTCCTGAAGTATCTCCTTTGGAACAAAAGAAGAATTTTGAAAATCGGTCCACAATTGGCGGAGTAATCGTGTAACAAACACACAAAACAAAAAAAAACATACCGAACATGTCGAATTGATAACCTCTTCTTTTTGAAGTCGGTTAAAAAGAAATCATTTCCTTCCTGCCGCCTTTTTTTTGCGTCGTGGTAAAATCATCAAATGAGTCCTCCCACCCCGGGCAGGGCAGGAGGAACTGACAGACTTGTACTGACTAAAATCTACGGTGTCCTTCAAAAGCCCGTCACGTTCCGGAGTCACGGTACCTAGCTCGTCAGTCCCGCGACCCCGGCAGGGCGAAAGCCGTAACTGGAAAATAATTATATGAAATTAGCATCCCCACCGATATCGTGTCGTTACAGTTGTCATCTAATGTAAAAGCACCCATTGGATAATTCTCAAAAGCTATTAGTTCTTCACAAAATGTTTGAAATTTTGTTTGTAATCCCACAGTAAACAAAAAACATACAGCCTAAAATTTAAACCAACGTCCATTAAAAGAATCGAGATCTATTAAAACGTAACCACCTAATGTGAGTAAACATTTATTCAGTAATGAAAAGGTAGGATTACAAATTCCAACAAGCTGAAAACATATAGAATCGTTATGAAAATGGTTGACTTTTTAACGAGCTTCCTAAACGAGCTTTTTGAAACTAGTTGCGGAATACGAGTTGATAAGCGGCGGATTTTAGGTCACCTAAAAATATGGACTTTTTTAAAACAAGGTTGCCTAAAATAGTCTTCATTCTAAAAATTGTATTCGCTGTTATGAAATAACGGGCAGTTTAAAGGAGGAAGGGATGTTACTCATCCTTTCGCTTGAAATTAATATTGTTTTTATCTCAATCCAAACCCCTTTTTTTTGTTTTTGGCGGTTGGCAGGCGGCTTTGTTTGTTTGTAACTCGAAAATTATCTCACAGAAAAGTAATACCGGAATGAAAAATTCCAAACTATATTTGGAAAAATATACAAGATACTTTTTATTCCTATCTTATCTATCTCTGAACCAATCAAGATCCGTTTATCTATTCTGGCGTGATTGAGTAACAGACATACATTTATCACCCAAATGTAATGATAAATATCTACTACATAGACAGATGGGATCTAGGAGACAGTGTCCAACTATAGAAAAGGGGGAGGGGAAGTAAGTAAAGTGGCGAGGGAAAGTCAGTACTATATTTAAATATAGTGACATAGAGACAATGAAATTTAATAATCGTACAGCCGCTTGGTTGTCGAGTCAACATAATTATTCTGAGGATGCCTCGTGGAAGTAATTTTTCCATCAAATCAATGTCAGAGTAGTTTTAGAGCCACAGATTATACTATTCCTCTCTCAGTATCCTCTTGAAATGAAACTTAATTAGAAACTTGTAAAAACACAAGAGAATTAATAAAACGCAAATAAAGAAAATGATTTATTTTCCTAGTAGATCAGTTTCAATTTGTTCAGCAGTTTTTCCCTTTGTCTCGGGCAAAAATACCAGGCTCACAAGAGCTCCGCAGAGGTTGATACCGGCGTAACAATATACTACAGTATGTATACCGAGAAAGTTTGCTACAGCCGTAAAAGCGGCCAACTGGACGAACGACATGAACCAAGCATGAGTTACTAGACAACTCATTACCTTTGCTCGTATCTGAAACAAAAAAATTGGCATTTGTAACACACAGAAATATGAAAATGATTTTCGACTTTAGGACTCAATAATACAATATACTTAGAATAAGAAAATAATTTTATTGGGATGTACTAAGGCGAAATGAAGTTGAACAATACAGAAAAAATCGAACTACTGTAGAGATGCTAAAATACGTGTACTTTAATAACAGTCCTCGTACATTAAATTATTATCGTGTTTAAAACATAGAAACAGTGCAGTAGGCCGGTACGTCGGTGGCTCGGTAGAAAAGAGCGTCGGATTTATTGAATCCGGAAGTTGCAGGTTCAAAACCTGCTCGCGGTTTCTTTACTTTCCATAGAAAAGCTTTGACATTCGCGACGCATGCGTTAATGCGTAAAATATTTAAAAATTATTAGAAACAACTACTTTATTTTTTTTATCAGAATGTTTTCAATAACTGCCGGAAATTAAAAGTAATTGCTGGAAATCTCGACACATTGATCGGTTTTTTCCCACGTTTTTATTTTATGTAATAAAGAAGCAATAATAGAAGTTCTTTTCCCGGATGTAAGGAGCCTTGCTTATTTTTACAAACAATAAGAAATACGGCAATACTTTCTCTTCGATACCAGTAGGTACAAAATGTTATAGGTACTCCTACTTTTTTGGAATAGAGAAAATTGTTCATTTTGGGCGATAGGGTTGTATGTATAAATAACATTTTCTTCATAAATGTGATATTCCCTTATAAATTAATAGATTTAAATCTAGCGCTCTTCTCTTTCGTATTTTGAATTGATATTCGCATAAAGTTTTAAATAATATATCAGAAAATAAATATAAACAGAAACTCCTCATTTTAATAACAAAACAATAAAAAAAGTTTTGCTATAACAGATTTTTTCACGCATTTTACACCCATCCACCCGCGCCCGGCAATAAAACGGAATGATAATACCAAGAAATAAGTATCCTAGGTCCTAAGGCAGGATTCAGGATAGAATAATTTTGTGTAGTCCACTAGCCATAGCCTGACCGAAGTTTTTCGAAAAGTAACAAGAACATTTTGAAGTTACTTGGCTTGACAAACACGGTAGGCCCGTCGTGTTTGTCAAAGCAGGTAACTATCATTTATTTCAAGGTCATTATCATAAGACGGGCTTCCACTTAATTAGCTTCGTCATGTATATGAATACAGGCACATACCATCCACTCAGGCATTTAATTTGTTAGCATACTTCCCCGCCTGAAATTTCATTGACCCTAATCGACGAGGTAGCCTAAATAGTCCGTCGAAGTAATAAGCCTCCAGGGCTTCGATTTCATATTTTCTTCGATATGTATCAGATTTAAAAATCTACAGTGTGTACCCCCAGGAAGGTGCAGTGATCATATTAAATTAAGGTTGTGAATACATTTGAGTCATTATGCCAGATATACACGATCAAGTTTACCGGCAACTTTGCAGTACGCTTGACGATGTATGCCTTTCAGAAGTAGACTCGTCTTGCAAACTGATAGCCATACTTAGTTCAAGCAGCTTCTAGCCTGGTGGTATGTGTATAGCTGGCATTAGGTATTATGGAATTTTCTATGGGGCTCAGCTTAGTAACTTTTCGTGACTTAAATATTGGTTCTTTATGTGATTGTTTTCGGTTTGGTGCCAGGATGCTGTGTTCATTTTATGGGCCTCCCACACCCTCAAAACTGACCACATTATTTTATGATACCCTTTACATTTCAAGCATGCCTGAGAATCGGATTGGTTTATCGTAGGACTTTATTTATTAAAAACGTTCAAGACGATTATTATCTAACTTTTAGGTATAAGTTTTCAGACAAGCAAATTTCCAACATTATAGGGACGAGAAAAATCTCGAAACAATTTCTGTACGTTATTTGAGAACTCCGTATTGTTTCAACACAATTCAATAAAGCCAGCCTAGAATCTTTTATAACCAAATAAAACGATACGGGAGGGCCGGCTCATAGTTTCCCAATGAAAATCAAAACAAAGTAATAGAAAGTTATTCAAAATCTATTGAAATACACGGTCGAAAAAATCTGTCTGGCTAAAAAAGGAACAATGAAGATGCCTTACCTAGTTGGTCAAAAAATTGGTTCACAACGAACAACGTTTTTTTATGCATATCCCGATACGTAACCAGACCCCTTTGTGAGCTAAAAACATTAAGCCGACGTATATTGATGACGCGTTCGAAGTATTCCACACTTAAAGTGGGAGCTTTAGCATGTATTTTGGTTTTTTGGACAGTGAATGAATACGTGGGAAAGTGGGTTTGCTGAAGCAATGTTTGAAATAGATTTTCATTACTTTTTTACTTCGTGTGACGTGTTATTTTGAACGATTTATAGAAAACTTCTCCTTATCGGGTTGATGGCAATCTAGATAGAGGCGGCCCAGTAGTGGTCTACGAGTTTGTCGCCCTAAAAAGTGTCCATCAGTTGCTGTAGCCCCGTAATCCAAACGGAAGAGAACGCATGACATTATTATTAAAAACAATATAAAAATAAAGTCTAACTATTATTATTGATCTAAATTATAACATGAAATAAACAACAAGTTAAGAATGTTTTATAATTATAATAAACTGTAATGTATAGAATTGTTTGAAGCCTGTCACATAGACTATCGGACCGCTTTCGCTTTTTTATATGACAGGATTCGGATCGCATTTGCTTCGCCCTGTCTGTTTGACAATAGCTTTACTGAGTAATTTGTTATTGTGAAGTGACATTGAAATTAAATTCCAGAACTCGAATAACGAAGAGTTAATCTCATATAATATCCCTATCAATTAGGTTCTCATTATAATTAAATAGTCAGAGTGAATATTTTGATAAGCCTCTTCTCCGTTATTTCATTTTTGTGAACCGTCAATGACTATAATAATTAATGAATTTTATTGGTAAAACTTGCGATATTAGATTTACCAATTACAGCTAGCTTTGAATACGATGCATTGTAGGATTTTACATTAGCCTAGTCAGTAATTTGAAAATTCTATTACAAATTAATAACGCTGATTTGCGGACGGCGAGTAATGGGCAGCTCACCGTGCGATCGAAGATCAAGCCATAGTCGACAATGCTTCGTGATCCACGTGTGCTTCAAGAAGTTATCAGCAAACTGACTATTGGCTTCCTCCACTCTAGAAGAAGCGGAATGGAGTAGCCTATTACTTCTGCTAGTAAGATTTTAGTTAAACTTACCAGAATGATATAAGAACATACCATCAGGAACCTATGCTTATTAATATACCCCACCACATCACTAAAAACTACCGTAGAAGCTCTTATAGGAATAGATTTGAATGATATTTCCGTTCCCGACTGTGCAACTCGTCAAAATTTTGATAGATGCTCAATCGGGAATTTAATAATTGCTCTTACCACAGGTGCCCTGAAAATAGTTGCTCAAACAGGAGTACCTCACTCACTCCAACTACCTCAAATCCCCTCTGTTATTAGATAAATTACGTACAACAACTCTATAATTATGCTATAATATCATACCAATTATGACGTACTTTAGCTAATTTAGTTTTCAAAACTCAATATCTAGAAAAACGAAGAGGCCAACACACGATTCGCCCTTAAACAAACCAGAATCTTTTATTACGTTAGCTCCAAAAATCGAGAAAGCAGAGAAAGCATGTAATTTGAAATTCGGCGTCGCTTCGCCTGTCGCCATTTTGAGGTAGATAGAAAAACCGTTCCAACTAGCGCAGTTCTAAATTCAAATTCCCGGGAGCAGACATGTAAATCGCCTAGAACTCTGCCGGTGTAGTTGTGAAATCTAATTAGGTTTAAAGTTTGCCTTGCCCGATTATAGAAATGCGTTTAGGTTTAGACGAGTTATTTTTAGTTATTGCATTGTGTTATAATTCCGTGCACCGGAAAGCACGTTATGCCGTTGATCCCGGTTGTCATGGCCGAAGAATTTGTCAACCACCCTTACCATGGGATGTCGTTACCCAGTAAGTGGGCTATGGAAGTCAAATAGGCAGTTGCTCCATGCTTAAACACTGGTGGTACCTTTTCAGCTGCATTAAGTTGGAATGGAAGTCGAACTTAACATACATAGTTAGGAAAAGGCTAAATCGTAAATAATAAATAAATATGGTTACAAACGCTAAAAGTCATAGGTAAATCTCCTAGAAGTCTGCCGGTGTAGTTGTAAAATTTAATTAGTTACAAACTTTGCCCTGCACGTCAATAGCAATATGTTTAAGTTAAGACTAGTTATTTTTTATCTTCAACCTTTTTTCTTTTTCGTGTGAGGTTGCGGTCACCCTCTGGTGTCAGAGTTAGTTAAGTCGCCTCTGTGAACCCTATCCGTCTTACTACAATTAAAGTTAAACATCTGTTGAACAAATTATTAAAAAAAAGTGTAACTCCCAAACGACCCTTATATTGTTGTCAAATATCGTCTTGCAGTTGACAGTTTTTAAGACAAGTGTTCAACCGATTTTCGACTTTTTTGTAGTAAGACAGTTAATATTTTTCGGCAATTATCTCGCGTTTAACTGCGCCGATTTTATTGCAGTTTTCAGAAAAGCGTTGATAACATTCTCAATGGATTTCCCGTGTCGTCATTTGATCCGTAATTGCTTACTCGGATAGCGGATTTTTAAAGACGCTGTATTATAAAGACTCTTGGTTTGATTTTAGTTCAATATTCTGATCTATTACAAAAAAATAAGTTTTTACCATTGCAATTCATGTTATGGTTCTCCTAAAGTGAGGAAGAGAGTTTATCAGTCGTTTAAAAGATATTTACAAGCTTTTTAACAGAATGACATGTAAGGATCTGGTCATTCATTAATACCCTTTTCTAAAATAAGCATAGTTCCTTTTATACCATGATTGTACAAGTACTCGTATATGTATCGAGATGCACAATTGCACCTCTACTCGTAGTCCGCTCAGTGAATTACGTCCATCACTCTATTGTTAGCGGCTTTAATAGGTCTTTTGAACACGTAAACAGACTTAAGTCTGTAGAAAACGGGTCAGAGTGACGTAACTAGATAGTGCCCACGTAGCACAGTGATAAGACGTATGTTAACTTTGTTCTTGAAGAAATTAAACGGTTATACTTGTAAGAACAGCGATGGCCCTGTGATATCGTCCCAGACTTACGAAAGGGTTCCAGTAAGTCAGATGCATTTCTTTCAATTATTTATTTTGTCAGCAATGGTACCATAACGGTGAAGGGAAACGGTGAAGGAGTTTTGTGACGAAACTGGCATGTCTTAAGGTGGCAGTTCGCACCGCGACAGAGACAGGAGATCGCGACTGTTACTATGATGGCAATGTATGAGCGGCAGTTCGCGAGCGAGACACAGACAGGAGACTGATACGGTCGTGATCTCCGGTCACAGTCTCCTGTCGCGGTCTCCGGTCGCGGTTTCATGTCTCTGTCGCGGCGCGACCCGCTACCTAAAGGCCCTTCGTACGCAATGCGACGCAAGTCTCTGATACCTTACGACTTTGGTATCCAGGCGAATATCAAAATAGAAATCAATAGAGGTTCATATACAGGCACGCGTCAATAGATACCAAAGTCCTATTAAGGTATCGGAGACTTACGTCGCCGTGTGATCGAAGGGGCTTAGAGTCAAAACTACGAAGACTTGTGACATCTACAAACCCGCACTGGACTCGCGTGGTGGACAATGGCACACTCTCACAGGGAGGAGGCCTGTGTCTCAGCTGTTGGAATATTTAGGCTGATGGTGATGATGACTTGTGCCTTTTGCTTCTAATTATAAAGTGGACAATGGCACACTCTCACAGAGAGGAGGCCCGTGTCTCAGCTGTTGGAATATTTAGGCTGATGGTGATGATGACTTGTGCCTTTTGCTTCTAATAATAAAAATCACTACATTCTTAAACGATAATCGCCGAAACTGCCGAACTGATTTGAATGACTATGGTTAGTAGATTTTTGTGCGAATTAAAATATCATTCGCCGTTGTTTTTTTTTGCAACGTGCGTAACATCTTTTAACAATTAGCTGAAATAACGTTTCCGACATTATAACAACAAACAGCTTCAGTTGAACAAGTGACCAATAGTTATTATTGTTACGAAATGCTCGCGTTTGTCCATTACCTGACCTGATGGTAAGCAAATCAATAATGTAATTGACGGTGAAGCACGCTTTCATAGAAGTAACCTATTTACTGTTGATTGAAAGACCCCAAGGTCGTAGCTATAACACAACAAAAGTCTTCATAAGTCTTAGGTTAACATTGAGTAAACTTAATTAAAAACTTATTAACCTACATAACAGGTGACGTCATCAGGTCAAGTTTGTCCTCCCATTAAGGTACCGTCAGGTAAATCAATTGTTAAAGCGATTCACACACGACACCACTCGTCTGCGCGGTATTGTTTGAAACGACTTCACTGATTAAGATGTGGTTTTGATCTTGATGAAAATATATTTCGTAACATCAGTCAGTTCACTTCAAATGGGTTTAATACGGTTTAGAAAAACTGGTGATGAGATAGCATGTAAAAATTTGAATAAAGGATTCCCTGACAAAAAAATCTAATCCTAACATAATGGAAAAAATGCGAGGTACCTAAATTCGTTTGTGCTCTGCTCTGATCATCTTAATATTTTGCATAATACCTATGTAATTGTCAGGTGTGCAAAAACGGCGAATATAGACGTTTTGTTTTTGAGGAGGAGAATAAGAACGTACGTTCTTACGATAAGAAACGGCACCAAATGTCTTTCGAATCATTAAAGCATTGTTTTACAAAAAACAAAGCACATCCCGAAATGTTGTCAAATTCTAAGATGTGGGCAAAAAACAAACCAAATAAGTAATCTTACGCGTCCAAAGTTTGAGTTCTTTGAAGTCTCATTCATTCTCTATTTCTCATTGTATTATTTCCAGTAATACAAAGTTTTTCAGCGCTCATGGTCATTTCTATTCCCTTGTGCATTACATCCGCCAGCGCTGAAATATACTCGGCGAATGCAAAGTAAAGTGCACCACGATACGATCTATAGAAGCAAGTTCCTTTTAATTTAGTGTTTAAGTAACTTACTGTAACAACGCTTGGGAAAAGAAAAGTACCTAGCCACTTAAAATGAAATTGTTTGTTTAACTAAGCTTGCTTTATATTCAGAACGACATGGAAACGGTTTTGAAATTCACACCAAAGTGGATAGAAAGAAAAAAAAAACGAAAAGCTATTTTTCGATTCCTCGGTACAAAGAAAAAGATTTGGAATTTAAAAAATTACTCTTAATAAACTAAGGGCCGCAGTTCCCATTTAATGCAGTCCTGAAACCCTGACAGGGTAATAATTTTATTGTCCTTAACCTTAAATTGCTGTAATTGGTTCTTCACACAGCCGTTGTAATTTGATAAATAAATAAATAGTCATTTTGCTGACATTTACTTAAAGCGAGCCTGGGATATGCTTCCATGCTAGCGAAGGAGGAGGCAAGACGCATGAGGGAGAAGACAGCGTCCACCCTACGCCCCAGCCACAGTGGTAAAAGCCCACGGTGACGGCCACCGTAGCCGCGGGCATGCCGGTGGCAAGTAATGGGCGACTCGCTGTCAGACCATGGACCATGCCCGGGTCGACGGCGCGTTGAGTTCCACGCGCGCCTCAAAGAGTGTCAGCATAATGACGGGGGTCGCGGGACTTACGAAATTGAAGGACACCGTGAATTTTAGTAAGTACGAGTCTGAGTCCTTTCCGCTTTGCCTTGGGTTGAGGACTCATTTGATGATTTTACCACGATAAAAAAACGTGCCTGGGACATAACGTGCCATCGACTCGGGCCTGATTCTTTATAGCTACACATTAGTAGCCGGCCGCGAGTCCGCTCCTGGCCATCTTTGGCGAGCACAGAGTAGTATTGCGATATAAGCGTAATAAAACTTTAACTAGGTGTTCACTTTTAGACACCTTTATTCATGAGATGGCGTGGGCTGTAATCTCTGACGTACTCCTATTGTGGGTTGGATTAAACGTGTCTTTGAGTTTTCAAGCTACAAATACATGAGGTGCCCGTGGCATCACCTTCCGCCTGACGCAGTTCCTCACCGGACACGTACGATATAATACGTAAGCGATTGTTTTATTTACCTAATTGGCCAGTAGGACATGACCTGTTAGTATACATATACTAAACTTGTTACAGGATAAACTTAGGTACTTGCTGAGTATCTTGAATGTCATCTGACTTCATAACTATGAAGTCAGATGACATTCAAGTTTTGAGTGTTGATCTAACTAGATCGACACTCAAAACGTCACTATCATCTTAATTATGTTGGAGTGCACTTCTAACTTTACTGTATAGGTCTTGGAGTAAGTTTGGGTATCGAGCTACAGAGCTATTAACCCTGGTACATAATTAAATTCATTTGATATACATAAAATATAAATAGCGTTGAAAATTATTTTTGTTATAATTTCTTTATTTGTATTTTGTAATTGTATTTTTCTAATTGTATTGTAGTTTTTATTTACAAAATATAGTTAATTATTGATTTCATTAATCATTATGATTGATGTAATTAAAAAGAACAGGCAGACGTTAATACATTATTATTCTGTCAATTAAGTAAATAATGAACATACACATTTTTTTTCAAATAGCCTACCTGATTTTAAAATTAGTGCTAGGTAACATGAACCTATTATGAAGTTACAGGGAATAGAAACGCCGTCTCTCCATTTAAATTACATTAAATCTACCGATAGCTGCATTTGACTAGACAAAGTTAAACTCATAAATATGTAGATAGAATATTCTTCATTGTTCAAAGGCAAAATGTATTTCAATTTAGAACTTATAAACGCAAGTATAACTCGTGCTGGACGCTGCGCTTCTCGTAATATTCAGCCGTCAGATGCCAGCTTTATATTCTTTAAATATAAATAAAAATACCAGACTACTAATAAATAAATATCTTAAAATAAAAACACTCTTACAAATGAAATGGTATTCGAAATGAAACGAATCACGATTTTCTATTTCTTTTCACCTGAAATCAACATTTCCATTTTACTTTCAAAAGTAAGATATAATAAAAATAAAATAAACGAGTCAGGAGACTGACATACTAAAGCGAAAAATAAATTGCGGTATTAAAGTATATATTTTTTGATATTTTATAAAGCCACGCAATGTTTTAACTGACAGCACTATAAGTTAAGGCCGCGTGTCAAAGCGAAAGCGTCGTTTGATGAGTCGAAAAAGTTGCCACGCACCGCCACCAGCAGGCGCCAGTATCGCGAAATTAACGCAATCCAAAGTTTTATGTATTTCATTTCGTCAACTTCGACATTTCATAAAGTGTTCCCTTTACGCAAAATACATGTATTACTATAATAGAAATATTTTAATATAAGGATATCGAAACATTTACTAAAACAAAATGATAGAAATACTTATTGATATGGATAAATATATTGTAAATATTTTTATCATTCACAGTCTTAAATTTATTTTATGACACTTTGACACAGATTTTGACGTCCCGAGATAACGAAAAAAACTACTATTTGGTAGAAAATTAATAAAATTGGCATACCTTGCGAAAGTGACAATACCCAATTATCTATTAAGCCCCAAACACACGCGCGCACGGGCATAGGCATGTGAGTTGTGTTGTTTTCAGTATTCTTTAGAATACCGTGACCCCAGAACGTAAAGAGCTATTGAACGACATTGTAGATTTTAGTAAATATTACGAGTCTGACAGTCCCTCCCGCCCTACCCTGGGTAGGAGGACTCATTTGATATTTTACCACGCTAGAAAAAGCCCCAAACACACGCTCCTTTTATTAACGTCCTTTCACAAAGCTGGTTGCGTGATATCTTTATATCTTTATTATGAGAGTGGAAAGCTAAGGGTGCTTAACACCCTGTCCTCCACCACCTGGTGTTGGTACTAATTTTTGATGCATTTTGATGTAATGACAGACACTAGCGCCGCGTAAAATGAACATTAGTCGAGCCGCGGCGTGGATTTAGTGGTTTTTTACTCATATGAGATACAGGTACAGTACAACAATTGTCAGTAACCTCTTTATAATTAAAGTAATCTTCATTCTATAATATCTTATCCACAGTATTTTTTTTTTGGGACAAGGTTGTAATATTATCACTTTTCTGATAAATGAAACCCTTAGATATATTATCTATCGACTCCAAAAGCATGAGCCCAGTACTGATCTTTTTTGACTCCAAAGCAATAAATAGAGCGAGAAGCCACTTGTACCGAACACGCGGTGAGACAGCAATGACCACTGATTTTTCATCGTAGTCGCAGCATTATACTATAGGCGATATTTAACAGGGTGGTGGGTGCTATGCCTTATTTGTAGTTGACAAGTAATTTTGAAGTATTCAAAATGACAACAGTAGTTTTCATTTAATTTACTTTAATCCTGTTTCTTCGAAATTGTTATAAATCTGTGACGAAACTAAATAAAAAATAATAAAAGTGAAGTGCTTCTTATCCTATATCGCAGTTTGATACGATTAGAAGTTGTTTTCAGTAACATATTGTCTCAAATTGTTGACTGCAAATCAGTGCATTTATCATTAGTTCATGTGAAATGGTATTTAGATGCATAAAGATTACATGGGAGGAGGATGGACACAGAGGAACCATCCGACAACAATAGTACGATATCACGATAGCATTGATATAATATCACTGTGAGTAATTTATTATATTGATAGGAACAATTCGTAATGTATAGAATCAGACGTATTCTAACATTTGCCTTGTTTGCTCTGTAGAGGTCGTCAGGAATTTCCTGCGATGATTTTCAGTGAGTTTGGTTTATTTTATTCTTGAATTATTAATGAAAATAATGTGTTCTTTAAAATAGAAAGTTTACGTGACTTATTTACAGTCATGTCCGTTTAATCACGTCCCATTGAACACAGCGAAACACAGTTTTGAATAATCTATAAGCCTACGTATCATTCGTTTTAATTTTCTCGATCTTTTTATCCATTTCCAATTTTATTATTACGAAAATCTGACAGCCGCGGTCTGACAAAAAGTGTCGCAGGTCTAACCTGTAAGAGCCACGCTGGCTGACTGATTCGTCAAGGAACGAAAGTGATGACACTACTTTTAAAAGGCAAAAGATGAGAGGACGATAGTGAATGTGTGCTCAGAATAAAACGGCGTATGTCCCCAAACATATTGACGTCTTTTTATGAATTAAAATTGTTATTAATTGAAAAAATGTCTTTACAGAATGTAGATACTAGTATTTTCTACAATTTAAAACAACATCCTTTCAATAACTCATAGTAGTTATTCCATAAAGTTCAAAAAATAAAAAACACAGACCGAACTTTGCATTTTTTTTGTATCGAGAAAATTTCATTGAATCGTGTTTTCAACTTTGTGAGAATTTAGATCATATAGTCAATAACTATATTCCAAGTTGTAAGATCTGTAGTCCAGATATGTACGAAGAAAAGTAAAAAATAAAAACCGTATTTTTACTGACCAATCCCCTTAACAAGATTAAATATTGATTGAATGGAAAACATTTACTTATAAATCAGAGGACAACGACAAATGAAAGAAATTCTGAACCTAACTAATATTTATGCGAAAGTAAGTTCGTTTATTACATATGTAGTTACGCTTTCTCACTTAAATCAGTAACCCGAATTTCATGAATTTTGGTACTGAGATAGATGGGATGGTTATAGGCCGAAAACGCGAGTAAATGTAAAAGTCACTATTAGTTTATCAAATTGTCTATATCTAGTATATGAATAGCCAAAGCCTTTTTTTTTTTTAAAACGTGGCAAAATCATCAAACGAGTCCTCCCACCCCGGGCAGGGCGGAAGGGACTGTCAGATTTGTACTGACTAAAATCCACGGTGTCCTTCAATAGCCCTTTATGTTCCGGGGTCACGGTGATGGAATAAGTTCCGCGGCCCCGGCAGGCTTTGGCCCTCTGAGAGGGGGCCCCGTCATTCTGCTGAGGCTCTTTGAGGCGCGCGTGGAACCGTCGACCCGGGCATGGTCCATGGTCGGACAGCGAGTTGCCCTTTACTCGCCGCCCGCATGCCCGCGCCTACGGTGGCTGGAGATCGTCTTGCGACGTCCATCGCCGTGGGCGTCCGCCACCGCGGGTGGGGCGGAGGGAGGACATTGTCCTCTCTCTCACGCGGCCCGCCTCCTCCTTCGCGAGCATGATTGCTTCGCAGAAGGAGGCGACCGCTTCCCACTCCGTCTCGCCCCTCAGCATGGCCGCGACCAATGCCGGGCGCGAGAGGTCTCCGCCTATCGCCGCTGTGAGGACACGTCGGTGCTCTGCCCAAGCGGGGCAGTCTTGCACCGTATGCTCGACTGTGTCCTCCGGGCGATCTTTGCAGTGGTGACAACCAGGCGTTTCCTCCTTTCTCATCAGACACAGGTAGGTACCTCCCGAAACTTCTGTGTCCGGTGATGACCTGCGTCATGCGGTAATTCAGGACGCCGTGACGCCTATCCAGCCACTCCTCAAAGAGGGGTCTTACACCGCGATTGCGGCGTGCCCGATACCCAAAGCCTTAGCTAAATCTTAATATATATAAATCTCGTGTCACAATGTTTGTCCTCAATGGACTCCTAAACCACTTAACCGATTATAATAAAATTCGCACACCATGTGCAGTTCGATCCAACTTGAGAGATAGGATAGTTTAAATCTCAAATTATAGTCGCAATTTTAATAATATTATAAAGATTGCACCCGTGCGGAGCCGGGGCGGGTCGCTAGTTATATTTTAAAGAAAGCCACAGAGCATGAAATGCTCCTGGCATGACGTCGTGTCTAGGGACGACAGTAGGTCACATTGATGTTGAAAGTCGTCGTAATTGTTACAAAACTTCTTTCAAGGACCGAATTCAAACTTGAATTTATAAAAATTACGTGGCGCAGTGTTCGTAGCTACCTTGAAAGATAGGTCTGGTACAGATCACATAAGGTGCCGTTTGGTAGTAAATTGAACTCATGCGAAGCCAAGGCGTGTCGCTAGTATAATTACTTTTCCTTCGGAAGTCGGTGGCAAAAAAGTCAAGGAAATAAAAAACAAAGACCGACTTCCGAAAGAAAAAATAGTTATATAACCCATCTTATTCGCACCGTGCATATCACCGTGGATTTTAGTCAATACAAGTCTGACAGTAAAAGTATTGGTAAAACGCTTTGTACAGTTTGTACGTACAGTAGGGTGTCCATCATGTAACGATAGCGTAGTGCCGTACGTCTTGTAGTCCAACGATGGCGTTGTAGCAAAAGACGGTTAAGAGCAACGAAAATAATATAATTCCGTAATGACACATGTGTTTTAACCTTAAGTAATCTCCGGGCTCTATTGGATAAATAACCAAAAACACCAAAACCATCTAAGACGCTAAACAAAAAATCTCTTTAACCACCTTTCTATCTAGATCTAGGCATAAAAGGTTTTTGAGTGCTTTGATAGCTATCAGGCGTTCAGGTCATGAATAGTAATTCTTAGCGGATAATGGCTTTGTAACTATCCGGCTAAATAAAATAAGAATTGTGCGATTTTTAATAGGTTAACGAGTAAAAGAACAGAGTCAAGGTTAGGGAATTCTCTCGAAACACAATATTTAAAAAAGGTAAGATTAATTCAAAGAACAGTGGTGGCTGTACTAGTCTTTAAGCTTCTATTTTTTGGGCGAATAAATTGTGGGGAGTAAAACGATTTATTCCCGTTGAATCCCACTTTTGGATCCCATTTTTTAGGTATTTCTGATAAATCCCATTTTTAATTCCCATTGAATCTCACGTTATGACAACATGTGTACATATCAGAAGAAAAGTGTTACCTTTATTTTAAAAATTTATTCTGTTACTAATTTATGAATTTTACAAAAAAAAAGTTCAAGAAAAAAAGCAATTTTGTCGTTGAAAGTACTCGCATTCAGATTTTTTAAAGCATGTGGGATTCAACGGGAATAGTTTTTGGGATTTAACGGGAACAAAACGTTTTTCATTTGTTATGGGATTCAATGGGAATACATTTTAATTTTTTGTGGTTTCAACGGCAAAAATATTCAAGTGGGATTCAAAAGTGGGATCCATCGGGAAAAATTCTGAAATTAATAAAACTGGCTGGTGCATTTAAAAAAAAACAAGGCACATACAACTTAACATTTGACGTCACGGTTGACGTAGTGGCTGAGTGATGGGACTGCTGCGCTGCGTATCACGGGTTTGATTCCAGCACAGTACAAATATTTGAATGATCTGCAAGTAGTTGTTCCGGGTAGTAAGTTAAAATGTTTGTAAACGCACCCACTACATATAAAAGTTAAGATCTATGAAAATCCAAAAATGCCTTTTGAGCATCTTCATAGAAGGGCCCAGAAGAAAAAAGAAAAAGAGGTAGACCACTAACACTATGGGAGGACGAGGAACTGGATCCAAATTGCAAAAGACAGGCTAATGGAGAGATCTCTGGGGGCCCTTGCAGAAGATGAAAACTATTACAACTAAAAAAATATTTAATTAACATAAAAAAATAACCCACTAACATTTACTTGTAAGAATTTAAATTTAATAGATTTTAATAGAATTTTAATTTATTTAATGTACACTGCAAGGAATAAAAAGCATTTTTATTTTTATAAACGCACCTACGATACAGAGAAATAACTCGTATATAGTGGCCCTTGGCATTGTGCTTTACCTGCATGAGTAATATTCTGAATCCAACCAAGTAAATGAGGTTTCCGTTGGGTTGACAGTTTCTAATTACTTATGGACATTTGAGCCCTCTAACACGCTTGTAGTGATTGTCTAGTGGTTTTTGGGTAGAATTTGTTAACCCATTTCGGCCTGGCTTTGATAACTTGTAGACAGTCAGAAGCAAGGTAGGATATTAACTGTTTCCACTTTTACAGAATAATTTATATTTATTAAAGGGTGTTTGTGTATGTAAGGTTTAGCCCCTTCATACACAAGGCGACACAAGTATCCGATACCTTACGACTATGGTATCCATTGACTCGTGCCTTTGTACGCAACTCTACGGATTTGTATTGCGATAGTCGCTAGGATACCAAAGTCGGAGACTTAAGTCGCCTTGTGTGCGAAAGGGCTAAATACTTGGAAACACACGAATTACCTAGTGGGAGGCAACGATTAAAAACACCCCGTGTAAGGCCTATTCGCTTTAGTTGCATGGAGGAAAAGCACTTTCCATCTCCATTTCCATCTTTCCATTTCCATCTCTTCAGATGCGATGTCGACTTCAGACTAAGAGCAAAAAAATGTACGGAAACGCATTTGCCGCAGGCGTATTAAAAGTTTTAAAGTATTTAATTAGTTGTATTAAAAGTTCAGTGAGAGATGCATGCCCACCCGCCGGGTCCACCCTTTAAAGCAGAACTTTTTACGTCATAATTTTATTTTGCATAGCAACGGATAGCATAAACCTCTTTTCGCAGAAAATCGTTTGGCATACACTCATTTACCATAACACCGAAACCCATAATTTTGTAAGTCAGAATCATCTTTAGGCATAAATTTCATTTCCATAATAATCAATAAGTATAACCATCATTTCGTAGAAAGTTCACAACCAGAATCATCTTTTGCATAATTGTGTGGTTTTTATTTCCCAGACAGTAAGATGATGCAGTAAGCATGCAGCAAGCATTCAGCACATGCAGCAGGCATGGCTTCTGTCACGGCTCCGGCGCTGCGGGTCTCTGGCGGTCCCACGCGAGCTAATCGTCGCAGATGATTTTACGCCCACCACCGCAGCTTCGGCTTACTGGCCGGCAAGCCGGCCAGCCTCAGCCGCGGCGGTGTGCGTTAAAACCACCTGCTCCTCAGCTCGCGGGCCGCCTCGCCCCTCCGCGCCTACGCGATTATAAATTACACTCTAGGGGTAGGGCAGACAAGACTACGTGAAGTCGGTTTTGCAGCGATTCATTTCTGTCACTAACTTTTGTAGCACACCATATTGATTTTATAAAACAATTTTTTTATTTTTTATTATGACTATTAAATTATTTCTATTCTGAAATTCTGTGATCTTCGAAGTATACCAAGTCAAATTATTCCAAATAATCGGCGCTCTAAATAAACGTTATGCTAAATGAAAATATGCAAAATTGTAACTCTGACAAAAGTAATTATGCCCAATACAATTCTGCCATCTTAAAAGTATCCCAATTTAAATTCGGACATAAAAACATTAGGCCAAAAAACAATTATATTAAAAAAAATTTATACCATAACAATGTTCGTTTAAAAAAGTTTCTGCCAAGTGAGTTCTGCCAAATAGGTTTCGGAGAAACAAGTTTCTGCCAGATAGAGGGCACCCCCACCCGCCGACTCACACCATGCCCTCGAACAATTTTTAAGGACTTTTAGACATTGTCTGACAGTTGCTTCCGCTCAATCCAGGGTTAATGAACTCATTTGATATTTACGCCAACTCAACAAAAAGCTGTAAACTAATATTAGCATATACCCATGAAAAGAAGTGCTAATTCAAAAAAGCACACTTTTTAAGACCGTGGTTTTTTAATTCATTTTTTCCACCGACTTCAGAAAAATAAGCTATTTTACACCTCTTTGTGTCATTTTTGAAGGCGGTTAGTTTCCGAATTAAGAAAGATAGAGAAGAACTCCTCCTTTGTTTGAAGTCCGTAAAAAAATAAACTTACTTGGAAATTAAACATCTCAGCCATAATGATATACGGCATCGGTGATATACCTCCTGCGTAGGCGGCGACGTACGTTATAATAGCAACCACGGGCAACCATCCAGGGGTGGAGCCTCCTTGAGCTTGGATCAACATCGTAGTTCCCAGGACTGCATGTGACAGTACTGCTATTGCGAAGGCTATGCTGATGAGAGGCTGGAAGAGAAGAAGAATATTAGTTACCATGATTGTACGATTCTTACTTAAACTACTGAGGACTTATTACAAGATTTCTGTATTTTATTCACAGCGTGCTTGAATTTTTTCAATTTTAGTAGTTTTTTTTTATAAGTAAATATCTGGTTGACCGAGCATCGCTCGGTTTTTAAAATGTCTATATCTTGGGAACCGAGCTTTTCTCGAACCTGGGACCTTGATAAATCGATTCCTTGAGCCGAAAAACCCCTAATCTGTAACTTTCATGAAAATCCTTGCAGCCGTTTCCGAGATCTTGATTATAATATATAAATAAATATACAAGAATTGCTCGTTTAAAGATATTAGATACCTATAAACCACCATCCACCTTCTGGTATAGCGAGTTTCCTCCGTGTCTCGGAAAGCACGTAAAGCCGTTGGTCCCGGCTGTCATTAGTATGTGTATGTATGTGTAGATCTTTGACAGTCGTTACTATTAGTCAGAAGCTCTAAAAGTCTGACAACCAGTCTTACCATGGGGTATCGTATTACCCAGTTACTGGGTTGTGGAGGTCCGATAGGCAGTCGCTCCATGTAAAATAATGATATTCAGCTGCATCTGGTTCGACTGGAAGCTGACCCCAATATAGTTGGGAAAAGGCTAGACAGATGATGGATTACTGCGTTTATTGAATGGATAATTGGTAAGTTTCTAGTATAGGTACGAACGAGGAACTAATTTTTACCATCAAAATTATCGTCAAAGTTCAAGTTTACTTTACGTCACAAAAACAGGAAAATCATGCTAAGTCCTCAATAGTTTACGTTTTATAGGATACCATTGTGCTTAGAGCGAATTTTTCGTCAAAGTTCCAGTTTACTTTACGTCACAAAAACAGGAAAATCATGCTAAGTCCTCAATAGTTTACGTTTTATAGGATACCATTGTGCTTAGAGCGAATTTTTATACGTGGATGCGACGTAAAAAAATACGCACTAAGATCATTGGACACACAATTTGTTCATGAATATTTTAGTTTTATTAACCCTTTACTTTATTTATAAAATCTATAATTCGAAATGAAGAACAAAAAAATACTGTTCAAACTATGCACAAACGCCCAAATAAATTCATGATTCATAGCAATTTTGAAGTGACATAATTTTACAGAGCTCTGTCATCATATTTGTAAAGTTACAATAATTCCTGTATAATCGGATGACTTTTTATTCGTCAAAAACAAAACTGTTTTTTGGCAAGTTTATGATATTCATTGTTTCATCATGACCTAGTATGTAGGTACGTTTTCCAATGGTTTTTTAATTATTAGAATTTCTATATAAATATGAATGTTCAACGTGACATTAGCAAAAATAATAAGAAACCAAAACAATATCATAAATTGGCCTGATGCAAAACGAACTCACATCATTCATAACATTTATTTATAGTTTCTCTTTACCTCCCACTTAGAGACCACCTAAATATTATATTAGACAAAGGACGTAATATTTAATATTTTGTCTAAGTGCTCGTTCACACAGACCTCCGTTTTACAGGTCCACTTTATCGTAAACGTTTTTATACGGCGATGACGTAAGTTGTTGTATGAGCGAGTCCACACAGTATTGTGGATCCAGTAAAAAATAGTGAAAATAGCGACGATTCCGTTAAAATGGTACAGTAAGGCTGCGGTTTCACTGAGCCGGAGAGGAGCAGAGTTGAAAATTTTGGAGCAGAGCGGAGAGCAATTTACCAATCACATGGCTTGAGTGGAGAAGAGATGCGGATTTCAAGCCATGTGATTGGTGAATTTCTCTCCACTCTGCTCCGATCCGCCTCAGTTAAACCGCAGCCTGTGGTGTCAGAATAAATCCAAAAAAAATTTTTTTTATCACACATGGAATCGACTACCAAAATTAAAAACAGCTGTGTCGGAGTTTTTGTTACCTAATTGAAATTTATATTCAGACAGGACTTACAACCAAAATTTTGTTTGTTTTTTTTGTTATTATGGAACACAATTAATGTAATTCGCTCCAGGGGTGGGCGCTCATAATTGCAATTCAGTTACTAAAGTAACGCGGTATTAACGTATACATAAATTGTAACAATTAGGTATGTTATTTGTTCCAAATAGGTATTTGTATGTGCAAATATAATATTAATGCTGATTAAGGGTGACTTTTACCAACGGTTAAACATGTTTAAAATTTTATATAAGCACAAAATTGTATTGAATTTTGTCCTTAAATAAAATTTTAAACATGTTTAATCGTTGGTAAAAGGCGCCCTAAGTGTCTTCCTTAGCGGTATCAATGAATTTCTTACAAAATAATACAGATTAAATTACTACGCCTACATGCATAAAAATAGATCAATCAATTTCTTTAAATACCAACATGTTACTCATCTTCTCAGGAATATAATTTATGAATGAAAACACAACACTCGTTTTGCACTTAACACGCAAGAAGTTTCTCTCTGATTTCTCATTGCGAGACTTGAAGAAAGTTTGTTATTTCCTGCATCTGTTGTTTTGATTAAATTCTTTGCGGACCTATCGGCATCTTTATTATTTTGATCTCGGACAAACCATTGCGTCGCAAGTCCACAGTCTTCCTTCATAACTAGGTTACTTCGACCACTAACACTTTATTGATTAATATCTTCTAGAATAAAAGTTTTAAACTGATTGTTTATTTATATAAACAATCAGTTTAAAACGTTTGACTTTTTCTGGAGTCTGTGTCTTAGACTGAGCTTTTAAAATTATATGGAAAATATTGCTACTATTAAATGTATTTTCTTGTATTCTTAATAGTTCTAAAAGGACCTTTTTAAAGTTCATGATTTGATTATGACGTTAATGAAATCTATTGTGACATTTATTTGATAAATAAGCTTTACTTTCTGTTTAATTTTAAATCATTTTCTACTAACAACAAAGTAATATTTTTTATTTCGAAATTTCACTACCTTTATACTTTATATATTATTATGTCTCGCGAAAAAATGTGACGTAGCTTAATGCAATAGACTAATGAATAGACAAAAGACAGAAGAAAAAATGAGTGCATCGAAACCTTAAAAAGAACAAAATGTAACAAACTAATCGAAAACAAAAAAAAAAACTTGTTCATCGCTTTGTTTCAAACTAATTAAATTTTTCTAATTAATTTTTTTTTCATTGTCATAGGAGGATTATATTACTAGCTTATTCAGTCAGCGGTGACCGTGGCAAAATTGTAGCACATTATTGTGCGCGCAAATCATTTTTCAGATCGGTAGCGCTTTGGAAAATACCGTATACTTACGTGATCTATAGAAACAGGTTAAAACTACATAATATTATTTTCATATGTTTTATTTTAGACTCACTTTGTGGTAGTTAGTTTAGATATTTTTCCAAACAAGGAACACAATTGGTATTATTTGCAGTAGTTCGCGTACAGCCTTTTCGGTGGCCAAGGAGGCGAAACGCCATGAGCACGCGCACTCCTGAAGTGCGCGAACAAATTAATGTCCTGCACACTATTTTGGTGGGATTTCATCTTTTGTTGCTGTTATTGTGGTGCGATTGCACCATAATAACAACAACAACAAAAGTTCTGTCTGACACAAATTGACGTATACAAGGAAATATGTGATTTTATGTGTTTGAAAACTCTTAGCTATGAATTTCGTCGCCCTAAGGTGTGTATTAAAAGTTTTATATAGAAAAGTAGTATTGTGAGGAAGTAGTTGGTAAACAAAGTTACTTGTTGTCACATTTATTATGGAAACTTCATGACATATTTTGTTCCCCAATGTTACCGTGGCCCGGGAATCAGATAATAATATGTACCTTACGGTATTGTGAATAGATACTGTTTTAACTTACGAACAAGAGTAGTCACAGTTTTCATGAGAATATTTTTCAATAAGTATTTTAATCTTTTTCTGTGAACGTTATTATGGGTTGTTGTAAGTTCGCCACAAAAATTCTTCCCCTCGAAAAAAGTTTCGATCCTATTCTCCTAGTACTTTCTGTTCAGATTCCATATGTGTCCTCGTTTTCGATAGTTTTGTGCTGGATTTAATATTAATAATATTTAATGGTTCTGCTATCCCCGTGCGAAAAAAAATAGGTCTAAATGGTACGGTCAGCCAAGAAAGTGGTGTACCAGTTTTGATTTAGTTTCCCGGTCATCGAAAATTACAACAAGGTTCGTTATAAAAAGATATTACTGAAAGAGACAACATTATCATGACGTAAACCTATGTATTTAGTATTCATACGTCATATGTCACATATAAGTACATGACATTTTAACCTTTAGTATAAATGAAAAGGACATTAGTTTCTACAAAGCAATTGAAATGTTTCCAAACAAAAGTAATAAAAACTATTTAAATAGACAACCGAATTCCATTTGAAAAAGAAAACTGACAATTGACATTTTGTCAAATATATGCAAAAAATCGATATATTTTCCGTGTTATTTTTCAATCAACTGCATATAAAATCATCTCAATGCCTGCCAACTTGACCATTGCCGAAAGAGCACATATAATTGCCCAATTTAATGAGGGAAGCAGTATCAGTGCGATATCCCGGAATTTGAATATATTGAGGCGTTCTGTCTGCTTTTGGATTCGTCGTGAAGGAGAGGAGGGAAGTTTGTTGGATCACAGAAGAAGTGGTCGCCGGCCTGCACTCTCCAATAACGATAGAGAATTCATGAGACGGGAATATGAAATCAATGGTTTTAAGCCCACAAAACATTTTGCGGAGATGTTCGATGTAAGTGCCCAAACAATAAGGAATCATCTACATTACATGGGGTTGCACCACAGGCATTACGCCAAGAAAATATATTTGACGGATGCTCACAGACTTGCTCGTCTGAACTTCGCCAGAGAGCACTTAGAGTTTGATTGGTCTAATACAGTGTTTTGTGATGAAAAAACGTTTAAATCCAGTCAGCATGGACGTCTTCACCTTTGGCGATATAATTCAACACGGTATAAAGATGATCATGTAATTCCAAATAGAGAATCAGGTCGAATTTCCGTAAATATTTGGGGCTGGATGAGTGCGGATGGTGTAGGAGAATTGTGTTCTCTACCTCCTCGAGCGACGGCTGTAAATTATATCGACGTGCTTCAGAATGCAATGCTACCGACAGTCCGTAATGTTTACCCGGAGAACGAAGTGCCACAATTTGATTTTGTTCAAGATAATTGTTCAATTCATAATGCGAGGATCGTAAGAGCCTGGTTTCGTTCACACACTGACGTAAGGGTAATTCAGTGGCCCTCAAGATCGCCGGACCTCAACCCGATAGAAAATCTTTGGGGCCTTATGGTCCAACGATGGTCGCATCAAAATGAGAGAACCAAACAAGCTCTTATTAGTCACTGTAATTATATTTGGGAGGAAATGCGGGGAACCGATATTTGCTCACGGCTTGTTGGTTCAATGAGGTCTCGTTTTTTAGAGGTTATAGAGGCCAACGGCGGTTACACCCGTTTCTAATTTTTAAAAATTTTCAATATCTTCTATATATTACTATATTATATGCTATGTTTTTGTTTGTTATAAGTATTTTAAAATTGATTGTAGAAATTTAATAAAAGGATAAATCTATTTTTAGCTTGTTTTTTATTGATATTGTAATTACAAGTTTACAGAAATTGTAGGTTTGTGGATTCGCCTTGTGCCTTTACAATTTTATGTAACTTGTTGATTACAATTCTGAATTTGTAGATACAATTTTGTCATCAAAATCTACAGCCCCCCGCCGTTGATTTTACGACGTCATTGGTTCCATCAAGTTCAAACTAAGAACAGCTGTCACGTTACAAACAGTAATAGTCGTTATCAATAATCAGATAAAGACAGCAATAGAAGTTGTCAGATCGATCTGCAAGCGAAACTAATCTTTATCACCTATGAATCTGCAAGCGATATTCAACCTTAGGGTGGTACACCACTTTCTTGGCCGACTGTACAATAATCAATATTAAAAAGAAAACAAAAAACTTTCGCTAAATCTATTGTCAAACAGACAGCCCTAGCCGTAACGAACGCGAAGCGAGACGTTTTTGTTTGTAATGTATGCAATAGTTTGAAGCCCGTCACATAGACTATCGGATCGCTTTCGCTTTTTCTATGTGACCGGATTCAAACAATTGCATACATTACAAACAAAAACGCCTCGCTTCGCGTTGTCACGCCTGTCTGTTTGACAATAGCTTAATGTATACATACTTTTTTCGTGGGGAATTATTTTTGTGGCAAACTTACAACAACCCGTTATTATTGACAGCAAGCTATTGTCAAACAGACAGGCGTGACGAACGCGAAGCGAGGCGTTTTTGTTTGTAATATATGGAATTGTTTGAAGCCTGTCACATAGACTATCGGATCGCTTTCGCATTTTTATATGACATAATTCGGTTTGGCTCGCTATCGCCTGTCTGTTTGACAAAGGCCTTAATGTGCAAAACAAAACCGGTTTGAGTTTGAGTTTTTACTTCAAAATCGTAAGCCTTATTATAAAGACACAACATGAACGTTACGTTAATTCGTATGGTTTTTAAATGTAACCGGTAATACAACAGCGTTCAAACTAAAAATAAGAGCAATACGGTAATTTTATTAACATTGGGTATTATTTAAAAAAAAAACTTTGCCCCACAGTAGGAATTTCTCCTGTATAGTGTCTACATTTGCAAACATTTAAACTTATACAAACGGCCAGATCCGAAAAAACTACTTGTGAATTATACAAAAATGTTTGTTCCGTTCGGGAATCGAACCTGCGACACGCAGCGCAGCAGTTGTTCGCTCAGACACTGCACAAACCGTGCAGTCGACATTATAATCAATCAGATTAAGGCTCCATAGTACTTCAATAAATCTTACTCGCTTGCACTTGCACGTTCCACGCACTATTGCTTGCTCTTTCTTTTAGCTGTCTACACGCAAATCTATTTATTTTAAGGCGAAAAAAAAAATTAAACAAAAAAAATACATAAGACCTGCTTTATAGTTAGTTCAGTTAGTATAAAAAGTTTCATGATCTATTTTTAAGTATTTTATGATTGCCAGCGATTTATTGTTCAATTTAGAGGTAACTTTGGGATTTTTTTCTATCGAGATATGGAATCATGTTTTCACCAAACATAAGACCTAACATTAATCCTCAACTTTACCATATTAGGTATATTTATTTCAAAATTAATGCTGCAGTATTTTCGACGTATCACAGGATTCTGCTAAGCCAATATTTGAGGTAGTATGGGCTCTTAACAATAACGATTTTGTAGGCGCACATGTATAAACTAATCTCACTACTTTAATACAAAGGCAGTTTCATTTTGCCAACAAACGAGTTAGTAAAGCCAAAGTTTAAAAACTGACAAAAATGATATCCTTTACTTTGTCTGCGCAAGTTGTGTCCACTGAGAAAAGCTTGTCTGTCTTATTGGCACTGAGCCAGCCACGCTATAGTTTGCACGCCGTACGTCCTTTGACCCCAAATGTTATTTTTACAACTATATCCGTAGTCGATACGGGGATAGACGCTAGGCTAGTAGACTGTCTTGAATCAGTTTTGGGTTAAAATTTAGACCATCCTGAACCGGATTTGGGTTTAAATTTAAGTAAAAATCGTGTAGTAAATTTAACTACACATACAGTGGTGAATAATATAATTATGTATTTCCATAGTAATAGTCGTTTCGAAACGTTTTTGAAATGTTATAAAATTGACTGAAATAAGTCATCGTGACTTTTAAATGCCATTTTAGCTTAGTCTATGTGTCACCTTATGGGACCTTCCCCCTCTCCAAGTGCCCGGTTATGGATGCGCTTGGGGTCGCGGGACTGTCTCACCAGGTAACCGTGGCCCTGAAACGTAAAGGGCTATTGAAGGATCACCGAGGATTTTAGTCAGTACGAATCTGACAGTCTTCGTCGTGGGTACACTACGATAATACGAAAAACTTTATTCCGAAATTCATAAGTACGAATTTCAAAATACCGATTTTCATAATTCCGAATGGTTCAAAATTCCTAATATAACAACTCCGATGGATCAATATTCCTATTTTAATAATTCCGAAATTTCAAAATTCCTAACGTTTATAATTACTATTTTCAAAGTACCGAATTTCAATAGACCGAATATCAAAAATTCCGACTTAACATATTTTCCGAAACATCAAAAACACGAATACCGAATATTAAAATTCCGATTATTGGAATTCCGATTCGGGTCCGTCAGGTCGAAAAGTTCGAGTCGGGGTGCCTCAAGACACATTTTGCTCGCTATTGCATCCTGAGTAATAGCACCACCAAGGTGGTTCAACGGAGCCCCGCTTCGCGGGGCTCCTATTTCTGTGAGCAAGGTTTAAAGTAACCTAACACGAAGGGGATGGCGGGGTCTTTCAGACCCCGCCATCCCCTTCGAACCTAACCTGTCCGTGTCGGGGTGTCCCCAGTCCCGAGCTCGCTTCGCTCGCTCTTACATCCTTGGTCGATTTGTTGACTACCACCTACCAAGGTAGGTCGACGGAGCCCCGCTTCGCGGGGCTCCTATATCTGTGAGAAAGGTTTAAAGTAACCTAACACGAAGGGGATGGCGGGGTCTTTCAGACCCCGCCATCCCCTTCGAACCTAACCTGTCCGTGTCGGGGTGTCCCCAGTCCCGAGCTCGCTTCGCTCGCTCTTACATCCTTGGTCGATTTGTTGACTGCCACCTACCAAGGTAGTTCGACGGAGCCCCGCTTCGCGGGGCTCCTATATCTGTGAGAAAGGTTTAAAGTAACCTAACACGAAGGGGATGGCGGGGTCTTTCAGACCCCGCCATCCCCTTCGAACCTAACCTGTCCGTGTCGGGGTGTCCCCAGTCCCGAGCTCGCTTCGCTCGCTCTTACATCCTTGGTCGATTTGTTGACTACCACCTACCAAGGTAGTTCGACGGAGCCCCGCTTCGCGGGGCTCCTAAATCTGTGTGAAAGGTTTAAAGTAACCTAACACGAAGGGGATGGTGGGGTCTTTCAGACCCCGCCATCCCCTTCGAACCTAACCTGTCCGAACCGGGGTGCCCCAAGTCCAGAGCTCGCTTCGCTCGCTCTTGGATTCTAAGTTCTCCTAATAACAATAAAAATCCTAAAAGAAAACAGGGAAAGTTAAGAGGATACGCCTCGCCACTCCGTGCCTACACGGGTTTAAATAACACTCTGGGAGTACGGAAGACAAAATTACGTGGAGCCGGTTTTGCTTTAACTTTGTGGAATGAGAAACGAAATTCTGATTTTCAATATTCCGAAAAAATCTGTTTATTCGGAATATTGAAATTCGGAATTTCGTTTTTCGGAATGAGAACTCATCGAGCATTACATTTTTCGAATATGTGAAAATCGGAAAAAGAAGAAATCGGACATACGACTTTCGGTCAAATAAATTTCGAGATTCTTAATAATAGATATTGTAATTTTTAGGTATTATGATATTCGGAGTTTTGAAAATCGGAATATCGAAATTCGGAATAAAATATTTCGGAGTATTTGGGTGTTCCCCTTCGTCGTCCCACCCTGGGCGGGACCAGGGTGGACTGTGTCATTTGACGATTTTAACACGATTGAAAAAAAAAAAAGGTTGCACTCCAGGAGTGCCGGTAGAAGTGAAAACTTTTTTGTTACTATGTTTTATTTTAAAACTGGAGATACAAAATACAAACAGATATGAAATTAACTAATTTGAATGACGTCTTACTCATTTTCGATCAGGGTCACGTGACCCTGACGCGAGTTTTAAATTTTTTACCCATTACAGAAAAAGTGTACAACGCCGCTAAAGAAGTTTTCACTTCAAAAAGGATGCTAAGCGGTATCCCTTTTCGTCACCTAAAATTGTTTGTCCGAAAATCATTATCCATAACACGTTTGCTATAAAATTCAGTAACCATAATTATCAAAAGTTCTAAATATTGTTTTACATAATTATCTTCACTTCTAAAGCTGTTCTGGCATAAAATCGAGTATCATAATAATTGAATCTCCTAATTTTGTATGAAATAAAGTCATATGTCCTAATCATTATATTACATAATGTATATTATTCTGAATGTTCAATTAGGTATAGTAAAACTGATATTTCATGAAATTGTTTAGAAACCGAAGATCTTGGGATCCAAGAGCGAGCGAAGCGAGCTCGGGACTTGTGGGCACCCCGACACGGACAGGTTAGGTTCGAAGGGGATGGCGGGGTCTGAAAGACCCCGCCATCCCCTTCGTGTTAGGTTACTTTAAACCTTGCACGCAGAAATAGGAGCCCCGCGAAGCGGGGCTCCGTCGATTTTCCTTATTGGGTGGTAATCAGTAACAAAACAAACTTTAGGACTTATGTATTTTATGGCAATCGGTTTTATGTATTTTGTATATTATTGATTGTTATATTTATGACAAACGAATTTAGGACATACAGTATTTAGGAGTTTCAATGTTATGGCATTTGAAATTATGTGGTATTAAGTTCGGGCAAGTTATCATTCGGACAAATGATGATTAGGACAAAAAAAATTATGTCACATAAGATTATGTATAAAAAAGTTAGGTAACACAATAGAGAACCATGCTAAGCGCATCCTTTTTTTTTTCAATCGTAAGATAATCAGCAATAAATTGTTAAAATAAATTAACATAGAAGAAAGGTTATGCATTTTGAAAAAAAAAATGCATTTTCGAAGACCATCGTAACAGGAACCGGGTAAATACCCGGTTCATTATCGTCACGTGGCCACTTTTCCATTTTACAAGTTACTCGTGTGCAAGTTGAACAAACCTGCGTATAAGTTACAAAGCAAGTAGATACATAGTTTGAACTTTTAGATTTCGTTTATTTTCAATTCAAGCAGCTTATATACAAATGTGACGTCATACTTGTATGACATGATGAATAGAAAGTTGTGGCACGGTCTCTAAAGTTTTTCCGTCCGCAGTTAGTTACGTTCGTACATCAGTAACTGTTCCCGTGTCTTCGTTAACTGACTTAGAAAGTAGACCCCCTGGATCGAATATTTAGGTAAAAGTTTCACCCATAATGTTTAGGTAATTATAAGTCATTTAGTACAGAAAGTTCTGCCCAAAAATCGCCTTGTTTAACTTAATATACCTACTAGCCGGGTAGCTAATAAGATTCACGTCACATTTACCAAAAGCCACGCTCAAAACCAGGGTACAAGTCTCCGGCGGATTATTCCGAAATAGTGTGAATATTTCTGAAAATTAAAGTTCTACAATGAAAGTTTAATGTTAACAATATGAATAATGAATAAGCGCGGCCGTTGTGGTTGTCACTTACGGAAAAGGTTTTTAAACGGAGGGTTACCTAATTTTGAGTTACGTAAGTAAGTTATTATCATGTTTATCATAAGGCAACTTATTTTAGGTGTTAAGCTATTTTATCCTGATTATCATAACGCTACTGTTGTCATTCGTAAAGTGGCTAAGGAAGTTACGTCGCTACAGATAATTCCGTACAGCTTAAAGAAAATCTCAGCAAAAAGTAATAAAACAAAACGAAAACCTACAAATCAGAGCTCAGCAAAATCCCTCTTAAGAAAACAAGAAACGTACAAATAAAACATTGAAACGCAAAGTAGGTGTACGGAAGAGTCTTCTCTAATCCGATCAGAAATAAAGATTAGTCAGCAGGGACATTTATCAAAATTACTACGGAAACGCTCTTACCTTCCGGCCAAACTTTTCCACACAACTCATTGAGATAAACGAGGCAACGATCATAACTGCCGGGAAGCTGAGAGTCTGGAGTTCTGGATTCCACGTGACGCCGGCCGATTTCAAAATGGCGGGCGAATATGTCAATGTTGCAAAGTTGCCGCTGTTCGTTTGAAACGTCACAAGGATGACGTTTAGTATGCAGCCGCGGCGCCATGCTTTATTTTTTACTGAAAATTGTTAATAATATAATTAAATTGATAGAAGAAGACAACAGTTTCGATTTTGATAACGATAGATGAAAATAAATTGACATAGCAGAGTTAAAAATCCATGCTTGCGTCTCTGGGGCGACGAATTCATTTCTCTTTAAATTATAGGTAATAATATTTGTTTCAGCCCAAAGTAACAAAGTACTTAATTCAAGATTCACTGAGGAAAATTCCCAAAATTCACATCTTGACAGCTAAAAGACTTGCAAATCCTCTAGCAATTTAACAGGTGTTTAAAATGTTAAACTTCATTTAGGAAGTTAATGGATTTGATAATACGGACGGTAATAAGCTTTAATAATTCCGCTTAAAAGAATGAAGTTGAATAGGATTTCGCAATTTTGGTTTTTAGACGAGGCGATATTGTTGTTGTTTTTTTTACGTGGGAAAATCATCAAATGAGTCCTCTCACCCAGGGCAGGGCGGGAGGGACTGTCAGACTCGTACTGACTAAAATCCACGGTGTCCTTCAATAGCCCTTTACGTTCCAGGGTCACGGTAATTCAATAAGTCCCGCGACCCCGGCAGGCTTTGGCCCTCTAGAGGGGGGGCACCATCATTATGCTGACACTCTTTGAGACGCGCGTGGAACACAACGCGCCGTTCACTCACGGTCATGGTTTTGAACCCAGCCAGACGCATTATTGTAAGTAATTTATTTCATCACCACTGCTCTAAAAATAGTGGAAGAAAACATCAAAATTCGAAGACATGTGACATCTACCAACCCGCACTGGGCCCGCGTGGTGGATTATGGCCCACTCCCTCTCACAGTTTGAATAGGCCTGTAGGATCTTCAGGCCTGTAGGATCTATAGGATCTTAGCAGTAGGATCTTCGTAAGCTGATTATGTTATTCGGATAGATAGGCAATCACTACATCTATAACATGATAGATACAGGCACTATGCCAAAAACTGACCTGAAGTCAGTATACATACACCCGACTTTCATTGAAAAAAGACGAAACATACTTTAATTACTTACGTATGGTTCTGAAGGAAACCTTCGGCAGTGAATTATAAGTCAGCTCTTGATTTTTCATATAATCTATTTCGTTCTGTATTACTTTGTCTTTCACATCTAGTTTTCTCAGAAACGATATTGTTGAGGCAGCTTCCTGTAACATAATATTTGTTTAAAAATATAACTTTTACATTGTATTTGCAAATACCATATTATATTTAAATAGAGGAAAATTCATATTGACGATATTTCTGAGTTCCTAGAAATCGCAGTTATTTTAGTTTCTATAGAGAGAATTCATGTTAAATTGCGAGAAAAATAAACTTGAACACAAATATAAAATATAGGATTAATGGAATTCTCGTGAAATGTGTATTCAACGTAACACGTTACACAGTAATGTTTTTATGTTTTTAACCGACTTCGAAAAGGTGGAGGTTCGCAATCCGGTTAACATTTTTCTTTTTTAACGTAGGTATGCACACCGATTACTCCGTGGTTTCTAGTTTAATTTGTATGATTCTTTGTTTGTTCGATGCGGTACATCGTACATCGCCCAAGTAACACACAAGCGGTATAACAGTACACATTTGTAAAACTATACGGTTTAAAAATGAATATCCTTTGTATAAGAGCCTTAGAAATAGCTAAATGTTGTATTAATTTGAGTTCGGACTCGTAAAATTCTTAATGCGTAATAGGTCCTGTATATTTGTACTTTATTTCTTTAAGCTTAATAATTGAGATATGTTACACAATATACAAACATTATTAAGTATTACGCGTTCTATGTATTGTTAAGCTGAAAAAAAATCCCTATGGAAGCATTTATCTGAATAATCATAATCAGTATTGCTAATATTCAATAATTACTAAGCTAGTAGCGTTTGCTTCAGCTGATTGCTGCATACTGTATAATAATCTGAATAAAGGTATTAGATAATGCTGTTTTAAAGCTTGATACTGAATAATTGTAAAGTGAACTTTATTAGTCTCTATGGAAGCATGTATCTGAATAATCATAATCAGATTTGCTAATATTCAATAATTACTAAGCTAGTAGCATTTGATTCAGTTGATTGCTGAATAATGTATAACAATCTGAATAAAGTTGTTAGATAATGCTGTTTTACAGCTTGATACTGAATAATTCTACGGTGAAATAATTATTTAATGCTTTAACTAGATAAGTTGCCATGTTTTACAGCTGCTGAATAAAAAAGATTATTTGGGCTTTTATTAAGATTTCACCGCCATAACAGTGTGTTTTAAACTAACTTATTCAAATTAACCCACCACAGGTGTGTTTAATAGCGCAAATAACTTAATATGAGCTTATTTAAAATCTATTAAGGCTCTTATTCAAATTAAAGACCACAGGTACGTTTTATCAGCGCAAATAGCTTAATATCAGGTTTGTTAAAATCATTTGTAAGCTATATTTTTCTTGTTGTTAACATCAAGATGGGGCAAAAATCGTGAAAACAACTTAAAAGACACGGTAACATTAAAAGAAAATATATTTGAGAATCAATAGCCGAGCCGAGTTTCAGCCAGCATGAGTAGCTGTCGTGCAATGAAGTGGATTCCGTACATCAAATAAATCAAACAGATTGTTTTTAATTCCCAATTGCCTTGATACGAATGTTGAAGCGACTGCTGTGGCTGCAGAGCGCAAAAAACGTGGCCGCCGCCTATGACGCGCGCTTCAGCCACAGCACTCACTTCTAGATTCGAGTAGCGGTGTCTGCGGATGCGTGTTTGTCACTTCAGTAGCCCGCGTTTTTTTTTGTATTAAAATAAATGAAACATATTATATATTTACTTCATTTTACTTTGTTTTCATTTGAAACTTAACTTATAGTTACTGTGTGCAAGAGAGGTATTGATAACAACTCATTCATAGGATTGAATTAATTTTAATTTAACATTTTTCACTTTTCCACAACATCACTTAAAAACATTATCAGTAAGTTGTCGTATCGCATAAATATTATGGATTCCTATCTGATGTCCATCAGCATCAATTGACTGTAGTGTGGCTACATTTTAAATTAGACTTAAGGTTCCTTCCGAGACTTTTGCATGCATAAACCTTCATCTTTGCCAATTACATGATTATATGTTTTACTGGTTAAGAATGATGTCATTATAAGGGTAAAGACTATAAAGTTCGCCACACGATCGATCTGCAACAAAAGAAATATAACATTATTTTGTAGCGATTATTCCACTGAATGAGGAACCCTAAAAACTCGAATTAATGTAGAAATGTGGTCAACTATTCAAGTGTTATTCAGAACTTAGCGTATTGAAATGAGGCTATTCAAGTGAGATCTGAGTAACGAGACTCTTGTTCACTTTTATTCAGCAATGAAAGCGATCGCCATTTTTTTTTGTGAGTAATTATAATTACAAGAAATTCACCAAGATTACTTGAATGCTGAATGTTAAAACTACAACATTTTCAATTCGATTTGTCATATTTTTCATTGGAATCGCTAAAATTAGAAATTTCGTCATAAATATTGAAGTCAGACCGAGCATGCATTTATGAAAATAATATTTACAATCACTTATCTTGATTATTCAAGCGGCGCGTTAAAAATAATCGGAAAAATCGTATACTATTTACGACAAAATAATTTTCGCACTAAGAATTAACATTGTAACAAACCTATAACTTAATTAATGAAACTTTTGCTTACCGTTTTAATAAATTCGCCATTTATTGTCATGCAATGACTCCATCAGCGATATTTAAAATTTCTGATTGTCTAATTTCACAATTTGTATGAATAAAATCTGTATTATTGTTCACAAAAAGTAATGCTGAATAAATTCTGAATCCAGTAACTAAATTGACATAAACTGAATATTGTATGAGTAAGAGCTTAATAAAAGCGATATCAGCTGTTAATCAGAAGTTATTCAGATAATTTCACCATTAAAAAGCTCCTGCTCAGATGTTACTCAGAAGTTATTCAGCTTTATGCATTTGATTTTGGGGCCTGTTTTGCTTGAATAAAGTTTGAATAGGTGTTTACTCAGACGTTACGCAGTATGGTATTCAGATTATAATCTTGATGACTGCACATACTCAGCTCTTATTCAGACTTCTGTGTTACTTGGGCGTGTCATAGGTACAATGCCTACTTACTTGTAATTTGACCCTGTAAAAGATTCATTCAGTTTGGATAAAAAGTCTAAATTTTAAAACCTTTTTTCGCTTATGATTGTTTTCTTGGCCGATTTTGTTAACGTTACTACTGATTGAATAATTAAATAAAAAGGGTTGTAAAAAGCATTATTTAAAAAAAAATTAACCGACTTCAGAAAAAAACATTATTTTTTGACGTGATTCCACTGACAGAAAATCTATGCATTGATTTTCTTGCAGGGTACTCTCTGGGGTAAATGCAGTGTTTCCGAACACGGCTTTAGTTCGCCTGCTATCAATTATGTACATTTAAATGAACATACCATAATAGCCTCGCAGGAGAGCTGACGGCCATTTTGTATTTCTTTTTCTTTGATAATTCTTCAGCTAAATTAAGGCGGTATACGATGCGTTTGCGGTATGCCAGAGGAGTGTGAAAATGTCTCTTATCATGCCGATAACCCCCGAAGGGCTAGGTTAGTACTCCCACATTTCACTGTATTGTTTAATTCTGACTCCAGTGTTATTAAAGAAATACTGCTGTTAGTGATGGTAGTCAATTCTGTGCAGCCATTGGCCAGCTTTCAGTAGTAAAAAAAACAACTCCCAAACATCACAGCTACCCCAAACATCATCAGACAAGCCTGCAGATCTAAGTCTCATTTTTTTATCGGGAAAAATCTAATTCGACTTTTTAATGGCCTGTCAGGCATCATGAAATCAACCAATTTCTATTGATTTCGTTTATTACGCCGCCGCTATTATACTCCGCCATTAGGTCACATCTCAGGAATCCACTTTGTTTATCTGTTTCGTCTATAGTTTATTCAACCTAGATATATGTATGTTTGTTGTTAATGGATTACTGAATTGGCCCATTACCGGAGCTTTGTGAACGAATACATCACTTGGACATAACGAACTGGTGTTAACGGACTGAGAGAGAATTGTTGCGCGAACTTACTGTAATTGGGGTGTATAAAATGTGTTGGAGAAAAGAAAAACTTCAGGAAATTAAGGCTAACTAACTCCTTTCGAACAAATCAAAATGTTTTAGAAGGAAAATGTGCCAGACGCCTCGAGTTGTTAGAAAAGTAGGATTTAGTTTTTCTAAGTGTCTAATTTAAAACGGCTCAGGCCGAAAGTTAACGACTACCCAAGGTAAAGTTTTTTCTTGTTTTTGTTGAGGGATTATTTTATTTTACTTTTTTTTTTGTTTTATTTTAGTGACATTATGAAATTTCACATTACTCATAATTTCATCACCTATTAAATGGTAAGTTTTACTGAAATTGGAATAAAGTTTTTGAAGTCGATTTTAAATAAAACAACTTACCTCTATCTTTCCACTCTTCACCAAAAACGCAGGCGACTCCGGAGCCTTTAGCATCATGACAAAAGTCAGCACCGGCAACCACACCACAATCCATAGCACAGTATAATAATCCAGATACGCTCCCATAGCAAACATGGCCAATATACCGATATTCTGGAACAATATTATGAAGGAGCCGAGGACCCCTCTTATGTCATCTTGACTGATCTCCCTGACGTACATTGGGACTACGTTATAACAACCTCCGGCTGATAAACCACCACAAAGTCTGGCTATGATTAACACTGCTATGTTTGCTGATGACAGCTTCATTATCCAACAAAGCTGAAAATGATATAAGGTTATTAATAAAATGTTGAATGACACTTCGTACGCAGGCAAGCGAAAGCGATTCTTGGTGGATAGAAATACAAAATGAGTCAATTTTCCATTCAGACTGCTTTTAAGGAAAAACTTGCCACTGAAAAACCCTAATTTGTCCGTCAATAACATTGTCAGGAAAAAACTTAACACCGTATACTTTTTCATATGTTGCGTTAATCTAAATTGTCGAAGATACGACGGTTTTAAAATTGATAATACTTCACGTCGAGGTTTTAATTTTTAGTGCTATCTGATGTCATAAGCACCTACTTCCTAGTTTAGGAGATTTAATTTTTTCTTTTTGCTTTAAATAGTACCTACTTTAACTGGACTAAGAGATTTGCAATTTATTGATGCTGGAAAATAGCTCATTCTAAACACTTTAGTTTCGGTGGTACATATTTCTAGAACAAAAAATGCGACCGGAATCAATCTGGTTTGGTCTTAATTTGGCTAAAGAACTTCACATTCTGTTCGGCATTTTACTACACCGATTTATTTTCAAGCCGGCTCAACAAACAAATATAATACTAGGATTTTTTCGATCATAACCTGGTGGTATGTTTGCGTAAAAAAATAAAAATTCAATATTCCCGTACGACTATTAGGAACTATGGTAACCCAAATATAGGTATGTGAAGCTTAGCGTGGGTAGTAGGTAACTACTTCAATACTATAATAAATTCATCAATACAGTATTACCACGAACTATTCAACTATTCAAAACTACAGACAAGAGCCTCAATTAAACAAATTACGAGTAGTCGACAATTATGTACGTAATTACGGTCAATATCCTTTATCACAATTATGACCTTTTAACTAACCTATCCTAACTTTTTAAACTTTCAAGCATAAGCTGGAAAATTATTTAATAATTACTAGAGAACATCTTTTAAAAATAGTGTTACTGCTAAATTAGACCAATTTTAAACTTTTCTTTGAACTGTAGATTTCCAGTTATCTTGTTAACTTTTTTTCGTATGAAGTTTATTTTAAATCTAACCGATATATTTCTTAGTTATTTAATGCAGCAAGAGTTGAAAGTTTGGATGAAATATGCCTTTCGGAAGGCATGTATTCTTACCAAAAAAAACATTGATACAATGCCGCAGTTCTAGGCAGTCGAAACACTGGGTTCCAACCGCCAGGAAATCTTTTCTCTATGGCAAAGTTGAAAGGGTGTCCGTAATCTAACACGCCAGACAGGGCAAACTTACATCAAGGTAAATTGACTCTTATAGCCTCCATTACAAGTTTTTTATTATTTCATTGTGTACTAGGTTTTTACCTTGGCGAAAGTCGATAATTTGTTTGTTTAACTACTTCTATAACTTGATTGACGTGTGGTAACTACGAGTTCATATTTTCTATAGCCAGGATCAACAACTGAATATTAATTATTATTCAGATTTAATAAACCTTTCGTGAAAAAATATTTAAACGATGGTGAAAACCGCATCCTAATTCATCGTTTAATCCAAACTATCCAAACTAATATTATAAATGCGAAAGTAACTCTGTCTGTCTGTCTGTTACGCTTTCCCGCTTAAACCTCTCAACCGATTTTGATGAAATTTGGCACAGACAATCTTTAGACCCTGAGAAAGAACATAGGCTATCAAAACACCACGCGGGCGAAGCCGCGGGCGGAAGCTAGTTTTAAATATGTAAGTGTAAAAACAGTAATAGACGACTTGGTTTTACATGATGTAGGTTAAAGTAAAGAAATAAGAACTTAACTATTTGGTAAATTAAGACAAAACATGTTGACTTATTTTGGCAGTCACAATTCGGCGTAGTCCATAGCGGTACAGACAAATTGGGAACATGACGGATACTAGTTTTAACTGTGAATTTCCGGTATGCAATACAATTTTGTCTGTACCGCTATACCAGAACGTGGAATCAAAACATCAAATAAAAAGAAAAGGTAAACGAAGGGAAAAACAAAACACAATCAAATAAAATCAAAACAAATCACTCTTACCGCTTGAAGTACAGCCATGATCAAAACTGCTACCTTTCTTCCAAATCTGTCAACGATGAATGCAAATAATGAAACTCCAAACGTAGCCGCTATACAAAGAGCGCTGGCTATCCATGATATTTCATAGTCTGACAACGGGTACCCGGCCGGGGAGTCCGCTGATTGTAAAACTTTTGTCATCGGTGAAACCCATCCCGCTTGAAACCCGTACGTTAGGAGTGTGGTGTTCGCTACAAATGAAACTGTTCGGTTATTTCCTGATGGACGCCTTGTTTTGAAGTTTGTTTTATTTCTCGGGCATTCAAACGATGGCTGGTTCTAAGTTTGTTAGGTTAAATTGATGCCAATATTATGTAAGGTAACATAAAGATGCGTTTCAATTATGCGAGTTGAAAATTGTATACAACTTGAACCTGCATGCAAGCTACAAATTGCAAGTCAAACAAAATTTACTAGGTCATTTGAACTTGTAAATTTTGTTTCAAGTAACTGTCAACCTACTCGATTAGGAATTATGCAAGTAAAATCTGCATGCAACTTGCACACGCTCGAAAACGTTTTCAATTCAAGCTACTTATTTGGTACTGTGACATCATACTTACAAGCAAGACTTGCATAATGGAGACGCAAGAGTAGAGAGTAAGTGATACATGGCCTTTGTCAAACAGACAGGCGATAGCGAACCGAACCGAATCATGTCATATAAAAATGCGAAAGCGATCCGATACTCTATGTGACAGGCTTCAAACAATTCCATACATTACAAACAAAAACGCTACGCCACGCATTCGGTTCGTCTGTCAGTTTGACAATAGCTTAAGATGAATGGTAATAAAAGAGGCATGATCATGGTTTCACCTTTCTGACGAGTGTTCTTGGCGCATGTTTTATTCAGTAGAAAAAAGTGAAACCTTTTTGAAAGAATCACAGTTAAAGTTATGCCTTTAAAAATATTCGTTTGAGTATAGGTGAAAGAGCACGATGTATAGGATTATGTTTCAATCTCCCACAGCCATAAGCTATAGGTACTTAAATTATAATGCTATTGACCACTAAGGCAATTTTGCCAATTTTCCTTTCTCAACTGGTTGTAACTTTCCTCAAATTTTAATAACAAGAAATGGTTTTTTTTTACGTAATATCCGCCTTAAAACTTGAAAGAAATGTCTGTTGATCAATGTTGTTCCCCACCGGAAATAATTAATTAATTGAACCCAAAATTATAAGGTCCTCCTAAAAAAACACCGTATTTAAAACTCCATACACAGCCTTTTTGATGGGTATACTCCACGCCTTTTCAACAGGAACAGAGCAGCAGTCTACTATGCATTAATTAGTCATACGACAAACACAATGCAAGTGCCAAGCTTGCTAATTATGGCAGTAATGAGAATTCCTTTGTTTGCCCAAGTGATCTGTGAAATAGCTGTGGTATGGCTAAATGAGGAATAACATTGTTAGTGTGCTTCATGTGAGCTATTGTTATTGCGTGTTATTAAACTATGCTAAGTTTTGTGCTTTTTCACTGGCGGCGTCAGATCGCATCGCGTTTAGCGTTTCCAGAGATCGCATGGGTTCAGATCCCATCGCCAGAACTGATCGCCGGATCGGATAGTGCTCTATTGTTAAAGGCCTTTAATCAGCTCTTATGCCTTTGTCAAACTGAAAAGCGTGCCGAAGCGTTTTTGTTTGTAATGTATGGAATTGTTTGAAGCCTGTCATATAGACTATCGGACCGCTTTCGCTTTTTTATATGACAGGATTCGGATCGCATTCGCGTCGCCCTGTCTGTTTGACAATAGCTTTAACGTATCCACTAGCATTTAGGTCTCCTCTCTCTGAGAGGGTCGCGGCTTAAGATTGAAGGTCGGCGGTTCAAACTTCGAACCAAGAAAACCTTGATAACCTCTTAGGATAACTTTATCCTAGTTGTGAATTAACCCTAAGGAGGTTATAAGCATTAGAAAGAAAGAAAAAACATTTATTTTGGAGACCGGTACCATTAACAAACAAAAAAAAAAACATGATAATACAGGAATATTACAAGTGAAAAACAACAACGAAATTACAAAGATAACATTGTATGTCCCACGGCTACGCCAAATAGGTCCAGTTCAGCAAATTAATTTATTGTCGAGCAGCTAGTACTCGACGCTGGTTGTCAACTGGACCTGGACTGTGACGTGACGGAAGATTTGGAAGTTTGGATTAGGATGCGTCTTCCACCAAACACTTAACCAAACCATATAATTATATCATCAACAGCCTATAATGTTCCCACTGCTGGGACACAGGCCTCCTCTCTGTGAGAAGGAGTGGGTCATAATCCACTACGCGGGCTCAGTGCGGGTTGGCAGATGTCACATGTCTTCGAATTTGATAGTTCTAGGACATGCCGGTTTCCTCACGATGTTTTCCTTCACCGTTTTGAGAGCAGTGGTGAAGAAATAAATTATGCTATTAATGCCATGACTGGTGCGACTGGCACAGGCGCTGTCTCTAAAACTAGAACGAACGCACTACTGACAGATACAGCTGGCATTGACAGCTCTGACATTGAGAAGTGCAAAGTTAGTTATGTCATGGCCTCTAGCCTTTTGAAAATTTCTTCCTTTTAATGAGGGTTTTCCCGTATGAAGAATCCACTAGATGGCAATACGTAGGCTTGTGGTTTATCTGCTCCGTGATTGGTTAATTTTGACATTTCTGACAATGTCATGTCAAAATTAACCAATCACGGAGCAGATAGATCACAAGACTACGTATTGCCATCTATTGGATTCTTCATACGGGAAAACCCTCATTAATGATGAAGTAAGTACTTTGCCGATTTCTCTGAGGCTATTATATCATGAGAACCCGTGCGAAGCCTCGACGGGCCGCTGTGTTTTATAAAATAAATGAAATTAATTGTTCCTGAGAAATGAGAAACGGTTTGAATATGAATGTAGGATACTCTAAGAATCCCAGTGGGTCTTTGTGTATGTTATAGTTTAAAAAAAAAGAAGCTATGGATGGAGTGTATGAAGGATGATATGGCTAGAGAAGTGGTGACTTCAGATATGACGAATATTACAGAATTATAAGCTGCGAACAAACTTATCGGACGCGTCCGTAAGCCGCGGCTGAAAGACGCGGCTTATTTATCTAGCCAGTACATTTAATACTACACTGTGCATACTGTCGTTCGTAAGATGCGGACGTGACCTTGAGCGTTCGGACGTCCGAACAGAATCTGGCCGGCTGTCGTCCGAACTACCGTGCACACTGCTAAGCCGGCGTTCGTTAGCCGCGGGACGGACGCGTCCGATAATATGTTCTCAGCTGTATGGACCAAGAAGACATGCTGCATTGATTCCAAATGAATTGGGATCAGAGCCAATATCACGAGTTTTCACGTTTATGAGATATAGAAGATAAAGAAGTAACTTTGACATTAATTTGATGGAAGAAAAACAAGTCCTCGTTCGTACACTATTTTTTCACATTCCATACAATATAAAGAAAAAATACGGAAATCTTGTCCACAGGGCAGAAAAATGATGAACATTTACCTAACATAGCGACCAACCACTGCATGTAGGCACGTCCTTTTTTGTCACTCGCAGTCTGTTTTTCCACTCCCATGGTCCTTATTAAACTATATTCACGTTTCACTAACTGCGTGAAGTGTTAGAAAGTGCTAAGGATAGATTGTAGTACATTTTCAACAAACACCAAAGGTGTCCTCTGATAACAGTATATTTGTAATGTTAAGTAAATTAGGGCTGCTCAATCAATTATTATGATTTATCAACTCGTGTCCGTGGCGTTGTCCGAATGAAATTCGGTGACTATCCGTCGGGAACATCATCCCGTAAAAGAATATCCCATAACTGTGTTTATCTCGATTATAAACTATTTGTGTTGGACTTGTACATATTAAATTTTATCCAAATCTGTGCAGTAGTTTTTGTGTGAAATAGTAACGGACTTCCATGCTCATAGATATTCGCATTTATACTGTAGTATTGATTCATTTAAAAAAAAAGAACTCAATAGAATCGAGATTGTTATCATCTAGATTTTTAAAAGCCTTCCAAAAAACGTTAAAAGTTTTTATAACACATTTGCTCGTAAAAGGTCTCTTACTGCACCTATTTCAGTATCGTAATGTATCTTATTACGCACTAGTGCGTAATGGTAAAGTAAAACGCACTAGTGCGTAATGGTAAAGTAAAACGCACGGTTTATCAAGATGTTCCGTCTAAAAAGAACGGTAATTTTTTAAATCTTAGCAAAGAGTTTTTATGTCAGAAAATTGGTCAATATTTTATTAATAAAATTAACTTTGGGAGATGAAATATTGTAAATAAACATTTTATTCTTTAATTTAATTAATTTTGATAGTTAATTACAACCATTTATCTGTAATAAAAACACAAAAGTATTAATTTACTTTATTAGTAATACTGGCTATTTTTTGTGCCTTTTTCCATAAACAAAAGACGCTGATGCGCGCACATCGCTAATTTTTGAAAAAGTAAAAATTATTCCGCGTGCTTTTTCTTTTCGCTGTAATATTTTTATTTATTTACTCACAAATGTGATAGAAAACGTCGTATGACATACGTGCGGTTTGATAATTACAGCCTCTGCTTTCTTATAGCACTCGCCTTACGGCTCGTGCTACCAATATCGCCTCAGCTGTAATTATCAACTTACCGCACTTATATCATAATGTAGTATTATAAAACACACATATTTTGATTAGTAACCAAGTACTCTTCTTAAAAAAGGCTCCGAGTTTTAGCGTGGGTGCACGTAAATAATTATGCCTTATTTATTTAGTAAAATTAAATGACAATTTAAACAAAATATTTGAAAGGTTGTGTATTAGAAACATCAACTCTTTGAATTATGGTCTTGCAACCCTAACAGTTTCATTGATTAAACTGGCGTGCAAAATCATAAGGCCATTTAACATTTTAATCTTTACTTGCTGTTCTCTGTGGCTTCACTCCCACTGCTCTACTCCTATTGGTCATAGCGTAATATTTTATAGCCTTCCTTAATAAATGAACTATCTAATATAACATTTTTTTTTTAATTCGGACTAGTATTTACTGAAATTAAAGCGCACAAACAAACTCTTCAGCTTTAAACAATTAGTATTGATATAGATAACGGAGTAAAAATTGTATACTGAAAATCTGATCAAAGTCATGATGAAAATGCAATAAATACTTTTTTTAAACAGTGTTTGAGAAATGTTTTAATGCGTTTGCGCTAATTAAAAATTTAAAATCAATTTAAGTTCAACATATATTATTATTTAAACCTCAAAAATGTATTTCAGAAATTACTTGTGAAGTGGTTTTCCCGTCATGCCACTGTAATTCTTGTGACAAGAGTTCTCAGGGCGTCTTAAATACCTTCGCCTTACCCTAAACACCAACATTTTAGGAACGTTTACCACAAGTTATCCTTACACACACATGCATAGTTTTACAATATACGATAAGGTTTACACTATAATTTACTGGCATTAATTCAATACCTAAGCGTTTTAAAAATAAACAAAGCATATTCCGATGTTCCGATTTTCAAAACTCCGAATTTATAATACCTAAGAATTGAAATAAGTATGTGTTATTACCCATTATCTTATTATTGAATGCATCAATCAATCGTTGTGAAATTTTTTACGACATTTTCCCTAAAAATAAGCTGTCATTATAATTATTATTATCATATTTTACAAAATTCAAAAAAAATATTAAATTAAATAATTTTTACCGTGTTCGCTATTTTGACCGAAAGTATACCTATTCCAATTATAATGTTAATACAAATAAGTTGACAATGTCAGTCAATCTTTTTGATAATTTTATCTACTATTATTTTTATATACTACGCAATCAAAATAAATAAGACAAGTTTTCATTTTACAAAAATTTGTATCTGCGTGAGCACACGTTCTTTAGAGGTTTGCAATGAATTATTATTAAAGCAAATTTTCTATCTCTAAATCCCTATATCCTATCATCTTTATTGACCATCCCAACATTAGTATTAAACTTATATAATAGAAAGTAGAAATCTTCATGTGTCTATTAATTAAATCCGAGCAAAACAGAGGCATAAATATCGCTAATGTGTAATGTAAATAACATAATTAGTTTGTTAATGAAAATAACATAATTATTATTAGATAACAAGATTACCTTTCCTAAGATAATTAGTTACAGTAATTATAGTTTGTTTGTTTATAAGACTCATTTATTTGCTTTGTTAACTTTACCTTCATTAAGAAAGGTGAAAACGGTTAGTTTAAAGAAAAACACGACAGTAATAAAATATTTGTTTAGTAAAAATAAAACGTGTGATTTCTTCAAAAAGAAATTATGGACTCATATTCTACCGAAAAACGTTTTCTTGTTCGTTTTTTGTTTCTCACACTTCTTTTTGTTTAAATTACCATAGGTCATACATAGGTTCAATTACTAGGACGAGCAGCTTTATTGGGTTTTACCATTAGTCTCAGTGAGGAATTCCAAATGGCGTGAACATCCTGGTTTTATAGGTGTTTTTTCCCGAGGCCGATCAGGCTGTGGAATGATCTCCCTTCAGACGTTTTCCCAATTAATTCCTCTTCAAAAAAGGCGTGAAAAAATTTCTGCAAGGGTGGCAACACGTGGTCGCGGGACTTACGAATTACCGTGACCCCGGAACGTAAAGGGCTATTGAAGGACACCGTGGATTCTAGTCAGTACGAGTCTGACAGTCCCTCCCGCTCTGCCCTGGGTAGGAGGACTCATTTAATGGTTTTACCACGCTAATAAAGAAAAGGGTGGCAACGCGTAAGCGATACATCTGGTGTTGCAAGCGTCCATAGGCTACGGTGACCGCTTTCCATCAAGTTGGCCGTAAGCTTGTTTGTGATAATACGTTCAATCTCTATTACCCTAGTCGAGTAGAGTGTTGAAGTGTAGAGTGTACGCAGTGCTCCTAGCATGAAATTTAAGTGCGTTGAGTGCTACAGTCGTAACAGTTAATCAGAAGCCAAACATAGTTGGTAAAATGCTGGGTAGATGATTAATATGACGATGACAGAGTACTACTGGAAATTATAAATATTACATTACTATCACTTTTTTATTACTACTACTACTTACATAAAAGTACATTTTGTTTGTTAGTTATTCTGGGTGTTTTAAAGGCTTCGGGGGAAACTCCCCTCTGGTCCGCGGCCCAGTTTACGCGGGGTAGAAACAGTATTGGAAAACTAGGCCGAATGTGTGGGCGAGAGGGCGAGACTGCCAATTTATCAGAATCAGATTAATTTCTATAAAATATTCTATTCTATTGCTTAAGCTGCATAGAAGGTCCTTATTTAAAAGATAATATACATTTTATAGCAATTTTTATAATGATTCTGCTACAGGTTTTTTTTCACTTTTTACTTCAACCTACCTCAGTCTGTCAAAATTCTTCAACAGATTTCCAACTTTATTTTATAAGAAGAAGCTTCATGTTCGATGGTGATAATTTGACAGATCAGAGAACTTGATATGCTGGTGTTAGGACTGAATACTTTGTTGCCGGTTTTATAAAGGGACCATTAACAGTTTGTAGTAACTTTCTTTACAACTTATATATTTCTTAATAGAGAGCTCTTGATTGCAAAAGCGACTACCCTTAAATGAAAACTGCATTGAAACAGGTATGAAAGTGTTGCCAGTGTCGCGAGTTTCTTGTCTCGTTCAGAAAGGGGGTAATTAATCAAAAACTTTGTTTTACAACTGAGTTAAAACCAAATTTTAGGTTGTTGAATAAAATCCTTTCTACTGGAAAGGATAATAATAGTCAATCTATTTCAGAACTCGATAATATTTGCTTAATTTTTATCTTGTATTGGACAACCCCAGTTGAATCGAAAACTTTTGAAAGTGGCCGAGGCTGGAATCAATGCAGAAGGTAGAGAATAGGGTGATGTGTCTTAGCTTGTGGCCTGTTCCATCAATGGGAGGTTTCACGCAAAAATCGGCTCAGATGGCGCTACCAGCGCATGATGTCATTAACGAAAACCTCAATTTTGACGGACGCGTTTGACATGACACGTTTGTTTGAAAGACTTGACGTTGTTTACGTTATGCGCTTGTAGGGCCACTATCGGCTAAAACTCGCAGTGAAACTCCCTATTGCCCTTTCCATTCATGAGGGCAAACCGTTACGGTCTGTAGTCTTTAATAGATTTTTAATTTCATTCCGTAGAGCATAAAGTTCAAAATCTAGTAAAGACTACAGTTCCTTTTTAGGGTTCCGTAGCCAAATGGCAAAAAACGGAACCCTTATAGATTCGTCATGTCTGTCTGTCTGTCCGTCCCATGTCACAGCCCTTTTTGACGAAAGTATAAGAGCTATCCTGTTGAAACTTGGTAAGTAGATGAATTATGTAAACCGCATTAGGATTTTTACACAAAAATAAAACAAAAACCAAATTTGGGGGTACCCCCCGTACTTAGAATTGAAACTCAAAACATTTTTTTCGCCTGACCCATAACGTGTGGGGTATCTATGAATAGGTCTTAAAAAATGATATTGAGGTTACTAACATCATTTTTTTCTAAACTGAACGGTTTGCGCGAGAAACGCTTCCAAAGTGGTAAAATGTGTGTCCCCCTGTAACTTCTAAAATAAGAGAATGATAAAACTAAAAAAAATATATGATCTACATTACCATGTAAACTTCAATTGAAAATTGGTTTGAACAAGATCAAGTAATTAGTTTTTTTTTAAGCGTCATAAATCGTAAACCGCAATTTACTTTTCAAAGTTAAAACCAACTACAAGAACGTTTATATTATGTTACTTGCTGCTACGGAACCCTTCATGGGCGAGTCCGACTCGCACTTGGCCGGTTTTATTAGAATCTGCAGTTTGTCTTTGATATATTTTCAGCTTAATGCTCTAGTGCATAAAGTTGATAATTTGTTTAGGACTACAGAGCATTTTCGTTTATCGTTTGCCACTTGTCTACATTCTCAGGTTATTTTGAACATTCCCGTTATCCTGGCTTCCTTCAACCTCAATCCTACTTACTACATCATGGCGTGTGGTGTCGCGCTAGAATCATAATAATATCAGTTTCATATAAAGGTATTTACTAGAGTTACAGACATAATATTCGAGTGTCGTGTCGTGTCGTGACGCATCATACTGTCGCAAGTTCACGGCATGCCACGACACGTTAGTATGTTTCCGCCTTTATAAGTCGGGACCATTATCACTAGGCCAGCACTGCTCAAACAAAATGATAACACATTTGATTTGATAATAACTTGGTAAATATTTTCAAGAATATCAGTTGACATAAAAGAGATGTTTGCCCGTGATAAAACATCAAAAAATAAGAGTTGTTTAGGTTTATTCGATTTACTGTTAAATAAATATTTACAAAATTATTTTTCATAATTGCGAAATTCTTAATAGTATTGTTGGCATGGCGGAAGGAGAAAACAATGCCTGTAATACACGAACTGGCTAATGGTGGCATGACAGTAACATGACGAAGCCCGTTGTAATGTGCAGTGTGAGCTACTTCTACATCCAGGCACAGAGAGTCTAAGTCGCAAACTATCAACTTTATCCTCAAGAGCACAAAATTGAAAATTTATTAAAGACTACAGAGCGTAAAGAGTGTCAGCATGATGACGGGGATCCCCTCCCCTTTAGATAGCCAAAGCCTGCCGGGCTCGAGGGACTGGTCAAATTACCGTGACCCTGGAACGTAAAGGGCTATTGAAGGACACCGTGGATTTTAGCCAGTACGATTCTGACAGTGCCTCCTGCCCTGCCCGGGGTGGGAGGACTCATTTGATGATTTTACCACGTAAAAAAAAAAAGAATACAGAGCGTTTTCATTCGTTCGTGTAGTCTTTAATAGGTTTTTAATAATTATTATGTTGCAAATAATAAAGTTGCATTTGATAATTTAGTTTAGACCATTTTCGTTTATCGTTTCCTACTTGTCCAGGGGATTGTTGTGAATAATTGTGAGACTGTAGGTGATTGTCATAGCACTGGTGTGTTTTTACCATCACTCTCTTGCCCTCATTCTAATTTATTTGCGGTGGACAGCACGTCTTCTTCCACACTTTCTATTATTCTTCATTTCAGCAGCCACCTCGGGGTAATTGAAAGCCACACTCATAAGTAAAAATATATTCCTCACCAAATTAGCTTCATCGTGGAGGAGCTCGTGGCTAAATAATTACAGCCGCAAAGGCCAATCATTCGGATTAAGCCGCACTTGCCGAAGTTGGTCTGTGGATGGTTGACCATCCGTCATAGCGAGTTTCCTTCGTGCCTCGGAAAGCACGTAAAGCCGTTGGTCCCGGCCATCATTTTTTTTTTTTTGACAGTCGTTACTGTTAGTCAGAATAAAGTCTGACCACCAGTCTTATGGGGGTATCGTAATATGTCCAATTACTGGGTTGTGGAGGTCCGATAGGCACTCGCTCTATGTAAAATACTGATATCCAGCTGCATCTGGTTCGACTGGAAACCGAGCCCAATATAGTTGGGAAAAGGCTAGGAAGGTGGTGGTCTCATCGTGACCACAAGTTTCTCAGTTTCACGGTTTTTCAGTTACCAGGACATCTTTTAGTGTAAGATCAGGGTGTGTATTTTATGACATAATTAATATTAATTTAATTCTACGGCATGGTTAGCGCAGTGGCGAGTGATCGACCACTACGCTGCGAGACCTACTACTCGTATTAGTTGTTCCGGGTTTGGGTGTGCATGTATCATGTAAGTTTAAATGTGTGAAACGCACTCACGATACAGGAAAAATTACCAATGAGAGGAAACGTTGCCGCACATTCGTAATTTCTCCTAAATGTTTGATGCGTATAAAATGAAACACGGATTACAGGGCGGAAACAAAAATTGGAACAGGGATTTAAATCGGCAAATACGGCTCAATCTACACCAGCAAATTTCCTCGCAAGCAATCGAGTGTGAACGGTACTTTAAAATAATTATCCTCCCTAATCGGTGTCAAACATCAAAAGTCAACATCAGTCGCTAATTTCGTGGGCATTTGAAGTCTCATTGGCCCAAGTTGCCAAACACACTTGAAGTTTGCTGATCAAACAACATTCTATTCCCATTAAGAAGGTAAATCAATTACTATGATTGCTTCGCTCGGGAGCGTCGCGTCGGTTCGGTCACAGTTAGTGTTAATCATAAGAAATAACAAGCAACTTTATTGAACAAGCTCCAACTGAGGCACTTTCTAAGTTGCCAGTACTTTCACAGGTACAAACAACAAACTTGACAGTATAACAGCAAAGTACTCGTGTGTTGTCAGTAAACAAAACTTTTTGTTCGACTGTACTTGTGTTTCAACACTTTTGATTGAATTAAAGGCGATAGTTCTGTCGTGGAAACTGTTACTGAACGAATGAAACTTAGTTCATCGACTATTTGTCGTGAAAACGAGTTTGAGACTGACTACATAATTTCGCGTTTTAAAGGTTTATTATAGGTATACTGTGAATCTGATATTTGACAATTATTACTCCATTGGATCTAAACGGATCTGCGTATTGGATTATTTTATCAACTTGATTTCTTTTACATTATTTTGCTTTAAGATTAATCGTCTTGACTTTTTCTATTTCATTTCATTCTTTTTCATTTTAACCTACGACGAAAAAATGCGGAGATTCTTAATATGACATTTTATATCGTTAGTGTTTCGTCTTGTCTTTTAAGGTACGTCAAACGAAAGTTCAAAACCACGTGCATTTGCTGCAGATGGGTTCCTTGCTGGCATTATAATTTACTTATTTATTGTAAAGTTAAATTGTTTTGTTTTATTGAACGCGTTAATCACTAGAGTTACTAGATTGAATAGCCCAAAGTAGTTCCATAACCCATTTATCGAGCAAGGCTATAGATTTTAAAACATCACGGTACGACAAATAGGAGTCCAGGTACAGGTGAAACAGAACAGCTTTTTAAGTAATAAGCTTAACGGAGAATCGTTATCAGAGGGGTCGTGATATCGGAAATAACACTCACAAAACCTTCTTTAACACTTTTAATTATTTGCTAACACACACTGAATACAAAATAATCAAGGATGCCCGAGTTATGGCTCGATTCAAAACTTAGGAACGCGGGAAGTTTAGCATGGAGGAGCAACCAAGATGTCTACCCAGCTTGCCGGACCGATTTAAAGTCTTCCACACCGGTTAGCCAACATATCTGTCAACGTCAGTACCTGTCAGTATCGAATAGCTGATTAAACTTCCGATCGACATTTGACTCGACTATTCGCTCGGTGTTGCCATTGCTCCCCACGCTAACCATCCCCAAGTCATTAATAACTTGAGTTCCTAAACGTTATCTGTTAAATTTAACTACATAGTTCCTCCAATGGGAGATAGATGGCGTTATTCTAAATTAACAATAATCAATTGAGATTCTAAAATTGTGTTTCTGTTTTGATTCCGCTGCAACGATAGATGGCGTTATTCTAAATTATTGTGCTTCTGTGTTGATTCTCCGACAAGCTATTTAAACTAACACCTCAAATAAGAAAATTTCATCAGAAAGAAAGCTCTCTGGTTAACAAACAGGTGACTATAATTATTTCTATCGTAAATCCCGTCACGTTCCGATACTCCTCGGGAATCAAGACCAAGTTTAGACGAACGAGATCTCGTTACACTACGGGAAACTATTTCCTTATTTATGAGAAATATGATAATAGCCCCGAAGGAGGTCGAATATTAAATGTGTGTTTTGGTTGAACCCCTTCTGATATTTTGTTATGGTATGATAAGAATTTTTATGTTAAAATGACATTACATTTCATCTCAACATTTTGTGGATACAATATTATAGTATTGCTGTGGTGAAAAAATTAATAATACAGTCAGAACCCAAAAAAGGTCTGTCCAGCCTTCCCATCAATTTTTTTTTATCAATTTCTCTTTTATGTAACGTAGATGCGTTTACAAGTTCTTATTAATGATCGAAGGCTTACAAACATAGAAACTCACATATTTGTCATCATACGCAAACGCCCATACCCGGAACTAATACTTGTAGTTCATAAAAATATTTGTTCCTTGCGGGGATTGAACCCGCGACTCGCTGTGCAGCAGTCGTTCACTCAACCACTACACCAACCGTGACGGAAACGACGACAAGTTTTCCCGTTGCCGTTGTGATGAATTCAAGTCAGCGTGGCTTAACCTTGGAAATGTACTTGTGCGAATGTTATTGCTACATAAAACTGCTTAATTTTTAATTTCATCATCAGCCGGAAGACGTCCACTGAGAAAGGGCCTCCCCTTTTTTTTTAATTATGGCTTTCCTTATTTATTTCGCAAGGTCACAAAAGTACTATGAAGATAATTTGTACTAAAATTATAAATGCAAAAGTTTGTATGTTTGGATGGATGGGCATTTGTTGCTCTTTCATACAAAACCTCACAAACGGATTTGGATGAAATTTAGTATACAGATGTATAACCTCTATTAATAGATAGGAGATTTTTCATCTCAGTATATTACATACTCGTGGGATGATTACTAAACTTGTAGCGGGCTACGCGCAAAGCCGCGGTAATAACCTAGTAAATAAATAATTATAATAAACAAGAATACAGCAAAATAAATTTCCTACTGAATCCAAATACTCTTTCACCCAATTCAGAGGTGTAAAGAATATTAACAACATGCATCAACAACAACAGTACAGTAGGTACTTTATATAAAATATGAATGCCTTCGACCCACTTCCATTACGCGCTTGTATTAATATTGATGATGTCGTCAATACCATACAAAACCACGGCTACAATTAAATACTATCGTATTTTTATAAACATATAATTATCTATACCTACTTAATTTTATAAAGCTGAAGGGTTTGTTTGGTTGAACGCGCTAATGTCGAGAACTACTGTATTAATAAAAAAAAAAATGTGCCGATCAATTTATACAGGAAGGCTATATTAACACAAGGTGCGACTAATAGGAGCTGACCAGCAGGTGGAACCACCGGGGAATAGTTAGTTATTTTTGGAACGAAGTTCCTTATCGCGCGTTGTGAAAAGGGGCTGGACGGAAAAAATTCTTACGAAAAGTTGTCACGACACTTTTATCCGACTGCGCGACGCAAAGGAGGGTAATGTGTTTATTACCATGGAATGGAGTGGAGTGGAGTGGAGTGGAGTGGAGTGGAGTGGCGTGGAGTGGAGTGGAGTGGAGTGGAGTGGAGTGGAGTGGAGTGGAGTGGAGTGGAGTGGAGTGGAGTGGAGTGGAGTGGAGTGGAGTGGAGTGGAGTGGAGTGGAGTGGAGTGGAGTGGAGTGGAGTGGAGTGGAGTGGAGTGGAGTGGAGTGGAGTGGAGTGGAGTGGAGTGGAGTGGAGTGGAGTGGAGTGGAGTGGAGTGGAGTGGAGTGGAGTGGAGTGGAGTGGAGTGGAGTGGAGTGGAGTGGAGTGGAGTGGAGTGGAGTGGAGTGGAGTGGAGTGGAGTGGAGTGGAGTGGAGTGGAGTGGAGTGGAGTGGAGTGGAGTGGAGTGGAGTGGAGTGGTGTGGCGACGATTATTTTTGTTGAGTGTTTACAGTAACTTCGTTCCATCCGGGTGTCCCTTGACACCTCTCAAGTTTTTTATTTATGTAACACTTTAGAAAAAAAAAACATTGAGTTTTGACATTCTAAGTCCAAGACAAGTCTGAAGTCCATTGCTCAGCGTCGCGGACTCTCTAAGCAGGATACTGTAACCCTGGAACTCCAATCTAAAGAAACAGGGTGGAATTCTTGTCAGTAAGAGTCTGATAGACCCTTTCGCCCTACTCAAGGGTGGAAGGACTCATATGATGATGATAAAAAAGACCATTGCTCAATTCAAGTAGTCTCAGTCGTCATGGCAACGATTAAAACCCTCATGAAATAGTACGTATTATTTTAGCTGCTGGTGGATTCCCAATTTTGACAGTTGAATACCTTAATGGAAACTCCGTTCCGCTGTTTACCCTTTAAACCCTCTTGGTTTTCAAAAAAAACAAGCCTCCTTTCTAGAATTAAAATAAAAAAAATAATGAACTAACAAACTCAATTAATCTCTATAAAACGAAAACCTTATCGGCGATCCATCCCTTTAATAAAGATGTACGATTAAATTCTTGTTATTAATTAATCTATGCGAATAAAAGTCAAAGGCAATTGGTTTTCTCATTCATCAGGGGCCCGCAAGCGACCGAAACTGAAATGAGGCAGGGTTTCAGCCCGAAAACTTGCTAAGCCTTCAATATACACACATCAAAAGTGTCTAGGGATCAACATATATTTTTGCAATAACTTTTCTCCTGATTGATATTAATTAAAATGTTCTTTAAGGATTCATCAAATAAAGTGTTATCGTTTGTCACAGTAACGATAAACCAAGTCACCTTTGCATTCATAAAGAAATTTGCCATTTTCCTAATAAAGGGATTTTTGACATTTGAACCACTAACATTAAAGTTCGAAAAAAAGACTGAAATAACAGTTTTCTTTAAAATTTTATTGGGTAACTTAAACAATTAATAATCCGTGTTTCTACCGCGAACACTAACAACACAAGAACATCGGTTTGGCATACTCAAAATGAGTTCATCCAAATCACGCTGTGGAATGGCCGCCCATGTTCGTTGCAACAACAAAAAAAGGTCTTCTTGCGACTGGATACCCTCCATATTCGGCAGAGCTCTTCTCTGTAGCATATCCCATGCATGCTCAATCGGGTTCAAGTCTGGCGACTGAGCAGGCCAGGGCAGGACATTGATGTTAGCTGCGGCGAGAGTCTGTCTTACTACTCTTGCGGTGTGCGGTCGTGCATTATCATGCATTAACTGAAATAAGTGACCGATTTGCACTTGTAGAGGAACGATGACGTCTGATACAATCGTCTCAGCATAAATTTGAGCGTTGAGGTTGCCTCTGATCCAAATCAACTCAGTTCTTCCGCCGATCCAAATACCCGCCCATACCATGATGGTTCCACCACTATAAGGATGGACTTCCTGGCAGGATTTTAATCGCTGTTGGCGTCCAGGGGTTCTCCAGTGTCGTATACGTCTTGTATCCGGTCTCATACCAAAACGAGACTCATCAGAAAAGCACACGAAACGCCATTGTTCTTCTGCCCAATTTCTGTGTTCAAGAGCCCATTGATATCGAATCCTACGATTGTGCATTGCTATAGGTGGTACCCGTAGCGGTCTTCGGGAATGAAGGTTCACTTCATGCAAGCGGTTTCTGACTGTTTGGTCGCTAATTAAGTTCCCTGAAGAGTGATGAAGCCTCACGGCTAACATCATGGCGGTTATTGTTGGAGCTCTTCGAGTTAAGATTTGAATGTATCGGTCTTGTCTCCGTGTGGTGCAGCGATACCGTCCTCCATGGCGCTCAGCCACGGTACCAGTGCTTCGGTAACGTGTCCAAAGTCGACTGATAACACTCTGACTTGTATTCAGAGCTAAAGCCACAGTACGTTGCCGGGAACCAGCTTCTATCATTCCCACGGCTCTGAGCATTTCTTCCCTGCTTAAATGACGTCGCCGCTCCATAATAACGTTGGTTTTAATCAGTAGTAGGGAAACAGTAGCACTAATAATGTCTTCAATGCGTTGTATGTTTTTATAGGGAAAATATTGACAGCTGATTTTCATCTTTTACTCGAATTTGATTTACAGTTCCTGATTCAAATTATGAAATGCACCAAAAAGGATCCATATAAATTTATAAAATCATAAATTTATTACAAAGCCACATCTCAATCTCAAGAAATCCGCATAAAAATGCTTGATCCCTAGACACTTTTGATGTGTGTATTTGCCAGCGTTAGGGTAGTTTTTCAAAGCCATTTTTAAGGGAAATATTCTGTAAAGCTACTGAGTAATGCCTTACCTGTAAGTTAAGCTTCAGTGCCTGTAAGTCGTGACCCATGTTTTGTAGTAATTTATGAGCATAGACAAATAATAGACCTTTTTCCACAGTTGTCTATGTCAATAATTTATTCCCGGTTACCCCAATGACCATATTTATAAAAAAAAACTACCTTTGTATGCGTTTGAAACATAGTGTTAGTTTGAATAATACATCACATTTAAGCTCAGGACTCATCATATTCATCAAAACTTCTAGATTTAAAATAATATTATAAATACAAAAGTGACTTGTCTCTTCTCTCAGTGATCTTTTACCCTTTTTCGAGGTTGGGAAATCATCAATGGCCCTGGGTGGATTGGCAGTCGGACTCTTGTTGACTAAAAGTCTATCGTGTTTCGTCGGTTGCCCTTTGCGTTCCAGGGTCACGGTATCTTGCTTAGACAGTCCAGTGACCCCGTTTGAGGTTAAGCCTTATGGGGGTCCTGTCAGTTTGCTAACAGCTCCTTGAGGCACACTAGGATCACTACGCACCGTCGATCTGGGTGGACCTCTTGATCGGACGGTAAGCTAATCTATCATTTTAGGTAGGTAGGACATGACGTGGGTGAGGATATTTTTAGCGATTCATCTCCGTAGAATAATTTCTTATTTTCATGTAGGCGGGAAAAAACTTGATACTAATAAATGATTATAGCTCAGGTATGTGGGTGGGATGGCTGATAAAAACATTGATGAAACTTTGATTTATGTAAACTCAATGACACGCGGTTCGTTAGGATTCAATAGGAAATTCATTAGTCAGAGAACCAGTCTACTCTGAGAGCGGTCATTAATTCGGCTGCCCAGTGCTGTGAAAATGAGGACGGTGGGCTATTGACGTTCTGGTTAGATTTTTTTTAATATTTAGACTCTGCCAAGAAATACCAAGAACCTATTTAATAAGCCCATAGAAAACAATACGTAATTACGAGAATATAAGAATAAAAAAATATAAATATATCTCAAGCACACAATAGATTTATACCTTTTTGTAGTTAACCTTGCCTTAACATTACCTTTGTCAGCTTTTAAGAGTTAAGTGCACAAAATGTTGTTCAGTCAAAATGTGTTGCATTAAAATGGAAAAAGCGTGGAAAGGTTAGAATGCGATGGTTCATACAAAATATACGAATCTGAAATACGAGACGTTTTTGTACGACACGACGCGCTAAAATCTATGTTGGCTTTTAAATACCTGAAAGCTCACAATCAATATTAAACAAAAAATGAAAAATAAAACTATTAAAACTTTAAAAATGAAATTGATTTTACCAATATGAAATTGAAGTTTCCAATTAAGTTCCCTGAACATTCCGATACGTCAAAAACTTCGATAAAACGAGTGCTAGAGAAAACTCGATTTCATCTTAAAATTTTAATTACACTACCTATTCAACTTTTCGCAAAAGACGTTTTCAGAGGGGAAAGTTGAAACCAGGCTTCAATTAAAATTATATTTTACTCACTTTGCTCAAGAGCTTGTTAAATAATTAATGACTGGTGTGACTGCTTAGTATTTTTGATGAGATCGTGAAATTAGTAGGAAAGGAATGAATTTAGTGAAAGGGGACTGGAAGGTGACGGTACCTCGGAGTGGGCAGGGTGGCAGTTGCCGTAGTGTGCGGTCGGGACGCGTAATCTACAGTTGTTTCAGACATTTTGGAGTAGGTAATTTATCTCCAGTTTGATATGATAGAGTTTGGGAATTACTTTTTAGTGCCTATATAAATTGAAATTAAATTTTACAAAATCACACGGCCACTGCACAAACACTGCATACTTTACTAGTTTAAAGGGTTATTTGTAAAACATTAATAAGCTTTCACGGGCTGAAAGTATTTATAGTTATAAACAACTTTTACCATGAAACCAACCCTCAAAGATAACAAAAATCAGGTGTTTCATACAAAACGGAATATTTTTCTATTGAAAGTTGTTTATGTCTATATTTAAGAACTTTGTACTTTAAGCTCATAAAAGGTTGTTAATGTTTAACAAACAACTCTGTATAACACATTCAGTAATTAAACTAGATAGCACTGAATGGTTTTTAAAACATACCTACTAATTAAAGCTTTTTTAATGGTAGTCTTTCGAAAACCTATTCTGTTATTTTAGAAACAGTCTCCATTATCTTTTCATTAAAAAATATTTTCTTGATAGGTACCAGACTAGAAATAACGTAGCTCATGTATATTGTATCTAATAAAAATTGCAACAAGTTTTTATTTTGCACTGCATCAATTCACTTAAATACAAAATTCAGAAAACATTTCAAGAATTCAAATTACTCGTAAATGTTTCATGTACCCGCAATAAGTTACTGTGCAAGGTAGATTCACTCGTCGAAGTCGTAAAAGCCGCAAAACCAATACTCCATTCGATAAATAGAGTTGTGTTGTTGACTTTAACTGACTTTAACATAATCTGACGATAAATACTCCTATAATTCTTGGTATTATCCCGAAAAAAGGTGATTCGGAACGTCACCCAGTTCTGGCGAGCTTTTGATATTCGGAATACGCACTTCTGGGCCGCTTTTTTATTGTCCTTACTTGATAGATGGGGTCCTATCTCCTGGACACATTTATACGCGTGGCCACCAACGATTATGGAAGTGAAAGTCGTTTGGATGATATTATTGTGAGGTTCTGATTTGCTTTTCTGGAATAAAATGTTCAGTAAAATGTGGAATGGTTATAAATCATTTTTTATTTAGATTCGGTTTCGCTTTAGTGCGATTTCGTCGATGCTTCGTGAAATATTTAGGAATGTTTAGTACATTTTGGCTATAGAAACAAACTGAAAACCTTTAAGGAAATCGGGTGCCGAAGAGTTTATGTTTTGTATGAAATTAAAGTTGGTATCTAATCAATTTCATAAGCCATGTTTTTCACGTTTCTTCTTGCCCTACTTTAACCGGTCTAAAATCGCTACTTTATCTGTGTCTTTTTTGCTATGTATTGCAAATTATTGAACAATTGCTTGAACAATAGAATAAAATTCCATTTCGCACATTTTATCGCAATTTTGTTAGCAGAATCGCTAAAATGGCGGTTCTAACTTATTCAGACTTCACACAATTTTAATCTGGAATTACTAAAAATGAATACACGAACGAAGTAGAAACAGCTGAAACCAATAGATCACCAGACTGTTTATCGTATTCGATTACGTCTTCCTACCGAGCCCCCGTTGAAAAGGGTATTGATTAGTAATTAGTTTCATCCAGCGGTTGAGTTGGAGGCTCATTAGTTGCCGAACGCAGGTCTTCCCCGGTAAATTAATTTTAACCATTTACTAGCCCGAGTACCAGGGTGAATGGTAATGATACTTTAGACTACTTCTGTTGATACATTTTTGACATTGGATCTGTTGTTTTATTTAATCGATGAGTATAGGCTTAATTTCAATTAACTACATTTTAACAAATAATTTTGATTTGATTTGTATCTTCGTGAAGCTACCTAAAGAGAACATTTTGTCTTTTCTTCCGTCGATAATATCCATTTCTACGAAGCAATGCTACGCGTGCTAGTAACACAAATATTTGTAACATAGTTGCCAATTACACGATCACAGAGCCAATCACGTATTTCAAATAATACCCAGTTGTCATTCACATGTGCGGTTTTACGGTCACGACTGTGAGAAATTGATTTGTCATTGTTTTATGGTTTTTTACTCCCACAATTGTGAGGGGATGAGATAGGTTGAAATATCTGTTGTTTGTATTTGATTGATTAAATTCTAGCTACTGTCCGTGACAAGCATCGAGGTTTGTCCTTTTTCGACTCGCCGGACAAAAACGTTGTGATTGTTCAACATATTTGCGTGATGGAAATTTAGTTTATAGCCTGTATTACTCCAAAAAATGTTGCTTCCTCCCGGATTGTTTTTTTTTTGTTTACATTTTTTTTTGTTTTGCGTCATCCATACGGGACATAATAACAAATGCTACTAAGAATGAACAATTCCTACCTACTCTATTTATATAAGAGTTTAATTTTTTAGAAGAACTCTAGTCAACGAAATCATGTAAAATGTTTAAAACTAAACATAGTGACGTCACTTTGAGCCACTTCATATGACATGAATAAATTATTGGTTGTAGTTGTTTGAAACAGAATGAAATGCTGTTTTATTATTCACTTGCCTATTTACCGAAGAATGTTTGACGTCTACAGACAATTTTCAATATTCAACTTACGTCAGAACCATTAGCTTGAATCGTCAATCAAAGAGTCCGCTTTACTAAAAGTTATGAATTATAAAGACCACTCTATGTCTTTGACACGAATTTACTCCTTCATATTTTTTTTTTAAGAAAATTTTGTCCCACACTAAGAATTTCTCCTGTGTCGTGGGTGCGTTTACAAACATAGAAACTCACATACACAAACACCCGGAACAACTACTTGTGGGTCATACAAATATTTGTACCATACGGGAACCGAACCCGCGATACGCTGTGCAGCAGTTCAATCGCTTAGCCACTTCGCTAAACTAATCCAAGATGAATAGTTGGGAAAGCTAATGTTTTTCCAACTATCATGGGCTCGGCTTCCAGTTGAACTGGATGCAGCAGAATATCAGTATTTTACATGGAGCGACTGCCTATCTGACCTCCCAGTTCTCGTACTCGTAACCCTTGGTAAAACTGGTTGTCAAACTTGCGAGCTTCTGAACAATAGTAACGACTGTCAAAAATCTTCAAATGTCGGCCGGGACCAACGGCATTACGTGCTTTCCAAGATGTTAAACTTGTTATGATAAAATGGTCACCTATTCGCAGTCTAAACTCGGCAAGCGCTGTTTCACCTTTAAGATCGGCCTGTGCGGCTTAGCCACGAGCTCCTCATTTTCAACACCATCAGCCTATAATACCTATAATGTTCCCACTGCTAAGATACAGGCCTCCTCTCTGTGAGAGGGAGAGGACCTTAATCCACCTCGCGGGCCCAGTGCGGGTTGGTAGACTTGGTAGCTGTCACATGTCTTCGAATTTTTGGCTCTAGGACATGCCGGTTTCATCACGACGTTTTCCTTCACCGTTTTGAAAGCAGTGGTGTTGAAATAAAGTAATACGCCTGGCGGGGTTCGAACCCATGACCTACTACGCATAAGTCAGGACCGATACCACTGGGCCACCACTGCCCTAAAATGTAAAAACGAATGTTTCATTTTCAATATTGAAACGAAAATAAAAATTTATTACAAAATCAATTATATTAACTAATTCAATATTAGATTACCAAAGTCTTAAGTAAATGATTGGGATCGATCACGTTGAATATTTAAAAAAAGTTGCTTTCTTTGAATTCATATTCTTGTTCACGGTCCAATGAATTTGAATAAGATTACAAGGGAATTCAACTTTATAATCATTCCAGTTATTGCCATCGGCTTCGCCCGCTAGAACTCAAAAATTATCCCATCACGGGAACTTTTTAACGGGATATAAACTATCCTTTGTGTGAATCCAGGTTATAAACTATCTTTTTACCTAATTTCATCCAAATCTGCTTAGCAGTTTTTGCGTGAAAGAGTAACAAATATCCATCCGCCCATACATAATCCATCCTCGCAAACTTTCGCATTTATAATAACTCGCTGTGACTCTATCCTACGTAAGCGTAGCTTGAAACACCTAAAAATCAATAACATTAACCAAAAGATGGAAGCCATTCCACAGAATGATATTTAGTATTTTTTACTTTATAGGTGGGCGAAGTAACGACCCATATTGGTTCTCTGCGCGTTTAACTGAAAGTTTTCCGGGTCGTGTCGGCTTTTCTTATCTATCTTGTCACGCAAGCTAACACCTTGTAATGTTATCTTCGTAGGCGCTGAGTCAGCATGTCTTGCATCGTGTGGATGGCGAAACAGTGGGCGGACCAATGACTGCCTACAGCACCATTCAATTCGTCGTACAAAAACACCACTTCGTCAGAGGGAAAATTAAGGTGAGCCAAATATTTTATTGTTTATTACAGCAATAAAATATGTCGTTAAATGAAATCTTATAACTTCATTTTCCACTTGGCGATGGATGTAAAAATCAAAGAAATAAGTCAAATTGGAGCAATGAAATGTAAAACAGGGTTGGCGTAAGTACTTATTGAGTATTTTGATCATTCAGTAAGTAACCCAGCAATTTCGACATTTGGGCTGGGATCTGATACGAACTGCGTAAATTATATCAGTTATATGTTGTTATAAAATATTTATTTTGGTTTAGAAAATATAGGTCCCTATATCAGTCTGAGTTACGCAGTGATAAGTAACGAAGCTAAACTGGGCGTTTCATTACACACGAAAATAACTGGTATGAATAATGTTATTTTAAATCTGTGTGTTTTTCGCTATAATTTTATTTTTTCCCTATCTCCAAATGGGGACAAAGGGAAAAATGAAATTATTACGGAATAAATATAGCCAATGGCCTATGAATTACCGTGACCCCGGAACGTAAAGGGCTATTGAAGGATACCGTGGATTTAAGTCAATACAAGTACTAACACTCCTTCCTACCCTGCCTTGGGTAGGAGGACTCATTTGATGATTTAATCACGATAAAAAAAGGCAATGGCCTATAATTCATTTAGTTTTTCGCTGTAATTTCAGCTTATTCGCGAGAACAAACCATCAAACTCCAAACCAAGCAAACAAACCAGAGAACAATAGATTTGGACCGCCTAATCTATTGTTCTCGAAACATTTTCTTTCCATAGATTGATTCCCGAGTACTCCAAAATTTTTATTAGTAAAATGTTAAAGTACTAATTTTAATTTTGTTCCCCACCGGATCCAAACTAAATTGACTTAGGTCAACAAAAATAAAAACAACTAATTTTAATATTATTATTACGCGATAAATAGTTTTTGCAACCATGTTTTAATTTTTTTTTGGGGATGTTATTTAATAATGTTCATTATTAAAAAAAAAGATCATTAGTTACGTCTTCTTGAACAGTCATATTATTATCATATAATTTCTAATTAAAGAGCAGTTTATCAAATTCTCATGTAATAATTTTATCGCAGAAAATAATTTTTATTTTACATTGTATTTTTATGTGAAGCCGCAGCAGATAACAAAATTTTTGAGCGCTCGGGAATAAGCCGTAATTTGTAATTTCATCTCTCCGATGTTTACTTTCATCAGTCATAATATTGTTGTTTTCAACGTTTATTAACATTCAAACAGAGGCGTATTTTTACTAAACTAGATTTTAATGAAATATGAGTACGCCGAATCACCAACCTACCCCAATTTGTCCGGGCACGCCGCAATTGCGGTGGGTGGTAAGGCCCCACTTTGAGGAGTGGCTGGATAGGCGCCACGGCTTCACCTTCCACCTTAAGTCGTCACCAGAGCCTCTACCATGAGTTGTCATTACGAATACTCGATCATACGCATCGACCGCGTTTGGCGCTCTCATTGGTTGAGAGTTCATACAACCTTGGAGCGGGCCAATGAGAGCGCCAAACGTGGTCGATATCGATGATCGAGTATCATAATGACAACTCATGGTATGGGTACAGGCACGGATGTTTCGGAGGGAAGCCGGCGCACCGCAGAGTATTTTTCGCCACCGAATTATTATCGACAATGTCCTCATTAAAATAATATCCGAATTCAATTAACTTAGAGGTGCTGATAAATGCATTCTTGCTGAATGATGTAATGTAATGTAACATACATTACAGAAAAGATCATAAGATAGCGTTTTAGCGAGCATTCCAACGAGCGTTCTGGCAAGCTTTTTGTTGAGCCGACTGTCAATTCAACATCATCAAAAAATATATCTATTGACTAGAGCGTTCAGAAAGATCGCGATGTTTGGCTACATTTTCTATGCTTAGCTCTGTTCGTTGTTCAGTTCAAAAAAAATTAAAACGGTGACTACTCAATGTTCTGTTACAACTGAATGGTCAACTCTATCAGCACCTTTACAATTAATTCCTAAACAGCATCAAAGCTACCACACTTAAATGTATGTTAATTGATTTTGGACATTATTTCAACTATGATAGTGTCGATGTTTGACAGTCAAAAATTACCTGAGATTCGCTGTGCCATTTTTTTAAAAACGTTGCCCCACACTAGGAATTTCTCCTGTGTCGTGGGTGCGTTTAAAAACGCATAAACACACAAACACAAACGCCCAAACCCGAAACAACTACTTGTAGATCAAACAAAAATATTGCTCCGTGCGGGAATCGAACCTGCAACACGCAGAGTAGCAGTCCAGTCGCTCGGCCGCTGCGCTAAACGTGCCGTCATTTATGTTCACCGGCCTTTAAAGTTTGTAGCAATACAATCATAAACTAGTATTAAAATGCAGTCAGGTTGTTATGAAGTTGTATTTTAACTTCGTAAAATAAGGTGTACTCAGGCTTTACCACAAATACAACACCTCTTTAATTCTTATTTTCAAATATCAACTCTCGGCTTAGCACTGAAGGTTCAAAATCCAACACCACAGTTTTATGGTGTTGCCGACTGTTAAAGAAAACAGGTATTAGTGTCGTGACCCAAAGCTAGTTCTGATTACAATCTCAGGTTGCCATTTTGAGTTTCGATGGTTAAAGCATGACTGTAATTTGTAACACAGCGATAAAAATGCGATAGGTAAAAACATTTCTATTATATACTTTTTGAAGCAAGCTTAATCGTGCCTATAACCAAACTTACATTTTGCATCTATATGTGCAACACTAGCTGTGCCCGCGACTTCGTTCGCGTGGATGTCGGAACTTAACAATGTATTTTTATATGTAAAATTGACGACGTTTCATACAAACAATCATCCCCTATTTTATCCCCTTGGGGGTAGAATTGATCAAAATCCTTTCTTAGCGGATGCCTACGACTAACATCTACCAGCACGCCGAATTTCAGCCCGATCCGTCCAGTGGTTTTGGCTGTGCGTTGATAGATCACTATGTCAGTCACCTTTGAGTTACATATATTTAGATAAAAAAGTGAATTGAGTTTCTATTAAATCTTTATTTGTTGCTAGCCTAACGCCAGCAGCTATGCCGAAAAAATATTCCAAGGGATCGTTTTATACGGATAAAAGTTATCCTATGATTCGTTCCAGATTTTAACCTTTATCTTTCGTCCAGATCCTTTCAGCCTCGTAAACGTGAACCATTTATCCAAATTATCGCATTCACAATATTTAGTGAGGATAAACTCGAAATTAAGTTTGTTTAGTAGTACTTACTACTTTACTATTCTACTTTTTCACGTTTAAAAAAACTGAACCGATCATTATGATATTTTGCTTATACCGTGTCAAGGTTACATGGGTCCTACTATCTAAGTACGAAACTTGTAGCTTCGGTCGAAGCTTTGGGCGTTCCTGATTAAGATTAGTTAGTGGTATGAAGTAAAAATTGGTGAAAATATGATGAAACAGTTGTCCCGACTCCCGATGTGTTGTCAGAATTAATGAAATCAGATTTAATAAGGTAGGGTGCACTCGAAAATTTAGTTTACGAGCCTGCTTTTTCGAAAACGGACTCAGAGAATAGACTCCCAGTTACGGACGTAGTGTACGTACAGCGTACGTACACTACGTATAGCGTACGTACGGGTGTAGTGTACCTTTAGTGTGCAATTACAGTGGCGCGGGCGGGCAGCGGGAGCGGGTGGCGGGTCTAGATTTCCGCTCACCCGCCCCGCCCGCACTTGGTGCACTTTAGTCAAAAACTATGTGTTTGCGTTACCCGCCAACGGGTTCCGCTACCCGCCCCGCTGCCACTGTAATCGCACATTTTAATCCCAACAAAAGTACATTCTCGAGAGAAAAAAGTATAAGGGTGCGTACAGACCATGTAACAATGTTATATAACATTGTTATACATAAAAATAAAACCTTTTAAAAAAAAAAATCAAACCGACGAAACATCGAATTGAAAAGCAAAAAATAAATTTTGAGGCGGCGCCAAACAAACAAACATATAAATTAACTATTTGAAGAGCAGAATATAGCTTGTCATGGTTGAATAGCTCATCGTAGCTATTCGTTGATTGTTTCTTTGGCGCCGCCTCAAAATTTATTTTTTGCTTTTCAATTCGATGTTTCGTCGGTTTGATTTTTTTTTTAAAAAGGTTTTATTTTTTACTTTTGAGTTTCCTATCTCGTGTCAATTTCTGTTACTAAAAAATAATATTTTTTATTTAATATAATTTTTTTTTTAACTATTGACGACCTCCTACACCTGCTTTCTGTCTTCATTCTCAAACTCTCAACGACTGTCATACCCCAGCTACGTCTAAAGTTCTCATCAAGATGAGTGAAATGAGCCCAAATACGATATAGTTGCTGTTAACTGTTAAGAATCTCTTGCTACTGCCCTCTGTCACCATCCTCAGACCCTCGATTGCAATTATTCCCAAGCTAGGTATAAAGTTTTCATCAAGACTAGTGAAATGGGCCCAAACACGATAAAGGTGCTGTTAACAGTTGAGGACCTCTTGCCCCTGCTATCCGTCACCATCCTCCGACCCTCGATGGCAATGATACCTTAGCTAGGTCAAAAGTTCTCATCAAGCTGAGTGAAATGAGCCCAAACACGATATAGCTGTTGTTAACTGTTAAGGAACTCTTGGGACTGACTTCACAAAATAACAGGGATCTGGAGTTGATCTGATGATGGTGACGGCATCATGTTATGTTCTCCACATCTCTGCTATATAATAATGTCCTCAGAACTACAATTTTTAACTTTATTTCAACAGAATCGGTTCGTAATTGAAAATTCTGTAGGAAGATTGACGATTAATTCCTTTTTTTCTACCCTTGGAGGCCGATTTTAGTTTTGAAATTTAAATGGGACCAACTTTGAGATATACTCTTTCCAACAAAAAAAGAATTTTTGAAATCGGACCACGTTACGAAAAGTTATGCGTGGTCATACATAAAAAAAATAAATAAAAAAAAATATACATGTCGAATTGAGAACCTCCTCCTTTTTTTTTCGTCGGTTAATAACACTACAAATGTATGTAAAATGTTACATAACAATGTTATATAACATGACCAAACTATGAAAAATGTTAAATAACAATGTTCTATAACATGTTATGTTACATAGTCTGTACGCACCGTAACGTTTTATGAAAATAGATTATAAATTATCATAACTGACTTTTTATTTGCAGATACGGTGTACAGCAAGCGTCTACTCAATATACCTGCAAAGCTTAGAAAAGAGTGCTGAAGAGGAGAGGATACGAACCACTCCCGTCAGCCTTCCAGAGGTGCACGAAGCAGTAGTGTACTCTATACATCGCCTGCCAGAAACAAGTAAGTCTCTAGATATGCCTAAATATGCGCTTCCATCGGTGAGCGGCACAAATGTTTGCTCTGGTTGATTCTTAAGCAAACACGATAAAATTGAGTGAATGAAAGTGCGTGAACATTTTTATTACCTACGTTCGTGCACACCTGGGTACTTTTGTGTGATTCGTTTGTGCGCGCACATTGAAGAAAATTATCGGCGATTGCTGCTATCGCGCATTTATATATATATAAATGCGCGATAGCAGCAATTGCCACAAACACAACATAATATTACGTTTCTTTCTATTTTGACCTTGGGTACAGACCCACTAAAAAGGTTAAAACATTTTGAAAAAAATTAAATCGAGTTCTAAAAAAAACACAAAATGTGTAAAATAACTTTTCTTTCGGACGTCGCGTCGGTGGCAAAAGAGTCAAGTAAATAAAAGAGAAAGTCACCGACTTCCGAAAGAAAAAATATTTTACACTTGTCTTATGTCGTGTTCTTTCAAAAGTTCCGATTAGGAGTGAGTTCTCAAACTTTATTATGAGAACTCACTCATGGGCGTAGCCACGGTGGGACAGGGTGGGGTGCTTGCCCCACCCTGACTCCGACTTGTTAGGTGTATTTTAACCAAAATTAAATAATGTAGGTACTTACCTAATACAATACCTACTTAATATCCGTAAGAAACCTCACACTCGACAATCATCAGACGACACAAAAAAATCTAGAATTTTGCCCCACCCTGAGCACATATCTAGTATTTTGCCCCACCCTGTGCACCTGGCTGGCTACGCCCATGAACTCACTCATAATTATTTGCTATTATCCGCATGCAAATGCCTGACGCGTTTTATGAAGGAATTTAAATGCAAACGCAATATTCCTAATTAATCATTAGATTTACATAATATCTACAAATGCATGAAATCGCATTGTGCTAATCATGCAAACGCTAGTAGTTAGCTGATACATTACAAATACCTGATTTCCAATATCATTTTCTACTATTACATTAAATTATTATCCACTCAGGTGTGAATTATAGGCATACCCTAATTTGAGAACGTATTGTTGCTTTCTGGTTCAATAATTCCATTCAATACAATATTGTAAAGGACCGCTGTTCAGCCTCTGTGTGACCTTCACCTCTTCGCTAAAAATAAATCATCGCTAAAAGCCCTTACTTCTCAATTTACAACTTCAATATTTTAATTAAAACGTTATTGATTGATACTCATTTCTTAAGAGAATCTTAAGGAACAGTTTTCTATTTTTAGTAGATAATTTTTATTCTTTGAAAGTTACCTACTTCATCAGTGTACGTTTTTTGAATTGATTTTGGTTAGATTCACTGAATTTTATCCTTTGGGATTTATCATGAGAATACTTTTTTGTCTTTCGATATTCATGGACTTCAGATGGCCTACAGACCATGACGCCTGCGTAAGTGGTTCCGCTAAGGAAACGAGATGGCGCTAGACGACTTGTATAGCTCTGTTTCTTTCCCACAGCCTAGACCACCAGACTTGACTGATTGAAAACACATAACACACACGGTGTCCTTCTTCGCTTAATGTGTTGCGGGTACCCCAGCGCACCGCTCCCCGGCAGGCCTCAACGGTCTCTGACTACATCGCCGGAACGCATCGTCTTTTAGGCGGTGTCCTGCGTGAGCGACAAATACGACGCGACGCGACGCGATTCAAACAATTTCAACTGCTATTACAATATTATTTTAAAATTTACTTCATTAAACTCACATCGCTGCATCGTGTCGTCGCGTAAAAACGCAAATCTCTGATACCTTACGACATTGGCATCCATTGCGGCGTGCCTGTGTACGAACCTCTTTGGATTTGCATTGCGATAGTCACTTGGATACCAAAGTCATAAGATATGGGACACTTGCGTCGCCTAGTGTACCAAGGAGCTTAGCCCCTTTTTGACGCGACGCAAGACTCCAATAGGTACCTCATGACTTTGGAATCCATTGACGAGTGCCTGTGTACGAACCTCTATGAATTTGTATTTCGAAAGTCGCCTGGATACCTAAGGTATTGGATACTTGCATCGCTTTGTGTACGAAGGGGTTTATAGAAACAGGTCCGTGAAAATACATAATTTCTTAAATGCGTATAATATGAGCCCTAAGACAGGCAGACAAAAACTGAAATCAAAGCAAGGATCGGAAAATTGTTATCTGCGATTCCCAACTAACTTGGCTAGGTTTCCAGTCTAACCTACACTGGAAACCAACCACCATCAGAATTCTGCAACGGAAGACTGCCTGATCTGATCACAACCCATTTTCCCAAATGTATTGGAGTAGGTAATCTCAACCAGTTCATCGATGCTTGCTTCGCATGTCTACTTCCTTTGTACCCAAGTTTATCTTTAGTCAACAACCACAGAGGACCAAGAGATATTTACCAATACTTAGTTTCAAACTTGCTTACCGTTCATAAAACAGGAGTCACGGGAGTAAGCACCTAACGTGTGCAAAGTAAGCTTAAACGTTGTTACTTTAGCTAATCTAAGCTAAACTCGGAATGACCTAGTTCTTTGCGAATCGAGGTGACCAAGTACTGGAGAAAAATGATATTAAATAATTATGTACGAGTATATTTACATCTGTAGTGTATTGATAAAGCGTAAAGTAAAAACCTTTGTACGCCTTTTCGTAGAAGGTGTAGAGTTCATGAGGAGTGGAGAAACCTATTTTCACTTAAAATTTTGTTGAATGGTAGAATTTCGAGCACAAATGTGATCATTACTAGAAGAAGTTAAAAGTTTGACAAAATATTTAATTCCAAGCCTTGATCGATTTGTGTAATTTAAGCTTATTTATATTTTGTCCAATTGTGTTAGTGACTAAGTCAGTTTAAAAATTGTGTTAGTTTTTATTATTTATTGTTAGTAAATATCTACATATAGAATAGTAGCATTTTGAAATTCAATGTAAAGCGCTTACCAAGGTTGGTTCGTGGATGGGATGGGTAACCCTAACCATCCATTACATATCGAACTTCCTGTGTCTAAAAGCACTCCAATCTACGGGTACGGGTTGTCATTTGTAGATCTGTAGTCGTAGGAAGACAGGTCAGTGACCGGAATGTCTGACAACCAGTCTTATAGATCCAATCCAATCGTATGACCCTGTACTAACTGGATTAGAGAGTTAAAATAGATAGTCGGTCCATTTAATGTACTAGTATTCAGGCAGTCTACCCATTTCAATTAATGCATCCGCTTAGATTGAAACTCGACCCCAACATAGTGACACCTGATTCCAGAACTTATTTATACGATAAAATATTTATTATTATGAAATTGCACAATCCTTTTGGGTCTTTAATACTTTTACATTTCAATAATATGGACGGTCCGCGAATCTTTTGTGTGAAGTTCGAAACGCTATTGTTTATTTTATCATAACAAAGGGCTTGTAAAAGATTGTTAGCTCATAAGGCAGTTGTCCCACCGCAGGCGAGGAAGCGACTATCAGCTTTTTTCTGATACTCGGTCGCATACTCGGTCAGCGATGTTCGCTTAACGGTCAGAACTGACGTTGAGAAACTAACCATGAGCAGTGTCTCAGACATTCACTGAAAGCCCAGCGACAAAACTACCGTAATTACACACACGCAGCTTGCTGCTCGCCTACTCGTTTTCAGTTGCTCGTTTTACTCGCTACTCGCTAATCACGAGACGTACCTAAACTAAAGACTATTTCCACAGATTGAAGTGAATGTTAATATTTTCCAGATTTATGCATAGCTCAAGATAGTTCAAAAATGAGGAGATTCGTAGACGAACCACTCATTCGTTGGGCTATGTTACCGACATAGCCCAACCCTAAAAATTCGGGTTATGATATGACATGGGTATTTCCACTATTCAAAGATACATTAATTTTTTAGTATCAAATTTTGAATACACATTTAGTTTAATTTTAGGGCTTCACACCATTTTTCCTAAAAACAAGCCTCTTTTATGTATGTAAATGCAGCAAAGACGAGCGCATGCTATTTTGAACCCGATTCGAATAGTTTCGAAATGTTCCGAGCTACTCCGAGCATTTTGGAGGAAGCCATTGATTAGATCAGTCGAATTTCGACTGCATTTTAGGAATACGAGCGTGCTTATTTAGTGCCTGTGTTACACTAAAACACGAAAATTCCCAAGTTAAATTAGTTTAGAGATATAGTTCGTGAGTTGAATTTGTAATTTATTTTTACAAACTGGTCTTTGTTTGTGATTTTATAACCTTCAGCATTGTTTGTCCTGTCCAAATGTGATTGTCCTTGGGGAGGTATGAAAAATATCAAAGAATATCATTTTGACCGAGAGCTGCTTAATGCCTTTGTCAAACTGAAAAGCGTGCCGAAGCGTTTTTGTTTGTAATGTATGGAATTGTTTGAAGCCTGGTCATAGACTATCGGACCGCTTTTGATTTTGATAATAGCTTAAGAGTTTTGGATGTAGGCAAGGCACGCTGAAAAGTTGTACAATACTTTTTAAATTATCCCTTTTCTAAGAAAACGAGCCCCGCACTAGGAATTTCTCCTGTCGTGGGTGTTACTGATTTTCGATGATGACGAATATATGAATAAAAATTTGACTATACGGGCCAAAACTCCCATTAATTTTTTTACCCGGTCTCTTGGAATTGGGCATCAGACGTTTCAGGTCTTTGATTTTGACGATATATAAGTAACAGGATCCGCGTACGAAGTCGCGGGCAGAAGCTAGTAATAAAATAAAGCTTCTTCCAGCATCCTATAACTGTAGGGTTTAATCCGACTTTTCATATCCAGTGTGTGCATAGTAGCTATCTAATATTTATTCGGGACAATTATTGACCTTTTTCGAAATTTCCCTACATGTGTCAATTATAAATTATATTGTATGGCGAGTCATATCGAAGGTTGCCAGGTCAAGCATATTGTTTTTTTTTTATTTTATTTTCTGTTTGTTTTTTTTTTTCTCATTGAACTTTTTAAATAGGTAAGTATATTTTTTTTAAAGTCTGTTTTATTCTGTGTAAGGGATACATACATACTTTTTCTTTCTATATTAATAAAATTCTTGATATGTTTGAGTAACTAGACGGCTTCGTTAACGTTTAAATCGAATTCCGTTGACAGGCTTTAGGGGTTCTCGAGTAGATACTTTCTTTTAGCGTGTTCAAATTATCAAATGAGTCCTCCAGCCGAGCGTGGAGGGGGCTGTCAGACTCGTAATGACTAAAATCCACAGTGTTTCTTCAATAGCTCTTTACGTTCCAGGGTCACGGTCAAGGTCTCGCCCACGACATGACCTTGACAAATGCAGGGTGCGACAGGTCGCCCCCGGTCGGCCCCCGTCAGAGTAGACTCTTTGATTCTTCACAGACAATTTTTCACATCCACCCTTATTTGACAGCGTTTCTTTAAACGGACGTTTCCAAGTTTCAAAAACAGAATAGCTATTTCTCGACAAATGCCTATTCGAGAAGTTTTCCTCGTGTACACGAACCTTTAGAGAGCCACGCATGTGTGTGACTGATATTAGATACGTTACATAATTACAACCACCTCTGTATTTGGCACATGACACAACTAATTAACTCGAATTGTGTCAACTATCTTCCCGTAATTAATATTCAGAGCAATCTTGCTAGAAACACAAAACCGAGTTTTGTTAAGTCGGGATATTCCGGTTAGGTTTACATGGTCCCATTAATTTTGAAGCTATATTTTACTAGGTAGGGTAGTTAACGAATGGGGCGAGCTCAACAAAGAGCGACAATGGCTGGATACGGAATGATTCTACAGTGGTTTAACATTGCGTTAAGAGTCGGCTTTAAACCGAATTATTTCCATACCAGAATTTGTTTAAACAGTGCTATTTTTCTTTCAAATGATTCCGGCAGTAGACACCTTTTCCTGAAAAAATATTTGTAAACGCAGCTTTTAATTTTATGAGATTAGTTTTATATTAATTTTATAAATTTATTATCACGAGTTTTCACGTTCTTGTGACGTAAACAGGGACTCTGATGGATAAAATTAGTTCCTCTTTTGTATAATACAGGCACTTTTTCATATTTCATACCTACTACGATTTAGTACGACCGAATACGAGTATGTAGAATTCATGCCAGACCCTCTGTTCCCCGGGTCGACGGCGCGTTGTGTCCCACGCGCGCCTCAAAGAGCGTCAGCATAATGACGGGGCCCCCCTCTCAGAGGGCCAAAGCCTGCCGGGGTCGCGGGATTATTCCCTTACCGTAACCCCGGAACCTAACAGGCTATGAAGGACACCGTGGATTTTAGTCAGTAGAAGTCTGACAGTCCCTCCCGCCCTGCCCGGGGTTGGAGGACTCATTAAAAATAAATAATTAAAAAAAAAAAAAAAAAAAAAAAGACCCTCTGTTCGTAAAAATAAAGGTAAAACTTAATTCAAGTAGCAATTTCACGAATACTGCTTCAAGTCCGAGATTTTTAGGAACGAACTAGTTTATCTTGAACATATCTACAAGATTATAATGTAAACGTTTGATAGAAATTATTCTAACAACTTACATAAGGTAGAGTTCCTTTGAACTTGAGACAAAAGCTTTTTATCTAAAAGCTAGGTTCACATCGTCCTCCATTATTATTTATCAATGTTTGTTGCCTACCAAGTAAGAAAGCTTTGAGCCGCTGAAATACCGCTAGACACATGATCTGAAGTCATATTACAAATAAGTAAGACATATTGTGTTTTTTGTCACAGTTATCTTTTCATAATAAATCGGATAAGCCAATTCTGGGACCGTCGAGTCGTTGTGTGAGTAAGTTCTATCTATTTTTTATTTACTAATGCGAATGTTTGGTTCTTTGGAAGATGGATGCATGTTTGTCACTCAATTTACTCAGAACGACTGAACGAATCTTGATAAAATTTGGCTCACAGAATATGTAATAACACATAGAATCCTTTGTATCATTCTCAAGTTACACGCGGGACATGCCGCTAGCAACAATTAGTATAATAATATTAATAAAAATTGAATACTGAACGAAACGTACGTATGTACGCGCATAATTTCCGAACGACTGCACCGAATCGGTTTTTTTTTGTGTTCGTTTTTGTCACAAACCTTGTGTTTGTATTTTTTTTATAATTATTATGCATTGATGCCTACGTCCCGAATCGTAAAGCTTTTTTTCTGAGGAAAAAAAACTGTAAAATAGAAAATGTTGATCGTTTTATGGTGACAATTTGTTTTCTTTTTATTTCGATTGAACTATAAATGTTTCAATGTATACTTGGTGAGGCGTCTGGTGTACTGAATGAGAAGGTCGCCGATTCAAATTTTGCTCACAATCGAATTCTCTTAAAAAAAAGTTGTGCCAACGAGTTTTTTTTTATCATGTTTAAATCTACTTTTAAGGTCGAATAATGGAACCCGTGCGCAACCAACAACGTGGACTGCTCGTGTATGATAAATTCTTTTGCACTATTTTGTAGCAAAAATAGTTATAAGGACACGTGGTGCGGAGTTTAGAGAATATTCACACTCAATTCATGCAAGGAATTTTCATGCAAAACTGGAAAACCCGTCATACACTGAATTTTTTAGGATTCAATCAGAATGCTTTTCCACGCTTCAACCGCCTTTCATATTTTTGTCAGTATTTTAAACTATGCTTCAGCCTTTTTTTAGTGTCGTACAATCATCAAATGTGTACTCTTACCCTGGGTGGACTGTTAAGGAACAGACTCGTACCGTAAATCTACGATATTACTTCAGTAGCCCTTTACATTCCAGGGTCACGGTTACCTGGGCCTATAGCCAAACGGCAATCGACAATCGCTAACGTTCAGCAGTCGCTAATTCATTTTCAACTTTATATCCTGAAGCATAAAGTTGAAAATCTATTAAAGATTACATAGATCGTTTTCGTTTGTTTCGTTCGCTGTCGCTCAGCAGTTTTTACTAGATTTTCAAATAAACGATGGGGTATAAAGTTGAAAATGTATTAGCAACTGCTGAACGTTTACGATTGTCGCCTGCCGCTTGGCTACAGGCTCTGTACCCTTAGCACGAGTTTTCAGTATTTGAGACGTAAAGTAAACTGGAACTGACAATTATTTCAAATTGACAATTTTCAAGGAAAAAATTAGTTCCTTCTTCGCACACCAGAGGCGCTGTTCCATTTTTTCATACAAGAAACGCTGTAAATACTGGAGAGACGCTGTAAAGTAAAAGATTGAAAAGTAGGGTACTGTTTAGTTAGACAGTCCTGCGAGCTATGCGTCGCCCTTCAGTCAATCATTGGCCAGCAACCTCGCCCAGTACTATTTAAAAATTATCCCGGGAACGGGAACATAAAATCGGGATAAAAGCTATCCTATGTGCTTAATCCAGATTATAAACTATCTGTGTACTTAACATCCGAATCTGTTCCGTAGTTTTAGTGTGAAACAGTAACAAACACACACACACACGATCACATACGAGCATGTCTACTCACAATTCGCATTTATAATTAACCGATTTCAAAAAAAAAAGTAAGTTCTCAGTTCGACCTGTATGTATACTTTGTTTGTATGTATGTTTGTATGTATGAATGTATGTATGTATATATGTTTGTCCGCGATTACCTCGCGTTTGGCTGAACGGATTTTGATGCAGTTTTCAGAAAAGTGTTTGTTACATTCTAGGTCTATATCTCGTGAAGTTGTTCGCATAGATCCGTTTTTGTTGCTTAATAGGATTGTAGATTTTCAAAGACGGCATTTTATGAAGATTTTGTTGAATATCTCAACTAAAAAGGTAAAAATAAAAAACTTTTTGAAAAAAAAGGGAGCCGACTTCCAAAAAGTTTTTTTTAGTAAAATAGATGTTAGGAGTGCAACCAGCTTCGAAATTCGCTTTGACAGATGGTCACCCATCTGAAGACCTATCCATTTGAAGATTTAGTTATTATTAACCTACTTCGAAAAAAGAAGGAGGTTCTCAATTCTAAGGAATCTTGAAATGAAATGAAATATTTATTTGTGTTCTCCGATTTCTCGATGACACCTGGGCCGATTTGGAAAACTCTTCTTTGGTCGCATGGTGGTCATCAATCAAGTCAGGATCTGATGATCTGAGAAATCGAGGGAGCTCTTCAATGAATTACAGTAAATTAACATCGTTTACACAAACAAACAACAAAATATAATTTTTAGAAAAAAAAAACGACGACTGCTACAAAAAACACATAATGTGGTGTTTTTTGCAGTCGGTTTAATTTTTTTTCGAAAAGTTTTTTTTTGCCACTAGCTTCTCAAACAAGAATTGTATTGTAAAAAAACAGAACCACCATTAGGTTTCAATGTTACTAATTTAATTCCGTAATAAAGCTCCGCACGATAGAATACGTCTTATTCCAAATGTTCGTTCCAGTACTTTTCCAGATTGGTAAAAATAGACCTTTCCTTCTTAGTATGCCGCCGACGTTGTATTAGATCTAATAGTCTAAATGTTACGTTTTATATGTACTCCTAAGTAGGTATTTGTATTAAGAGATAATCTACCTAAATCTACTCTACCTACGATTGAATTTGCTCCATTCGAGAAATTATTCGATCTGTAGTGTTATAACCATTGTTCCTTCATTAGTCTTGTTCTGTTTCGCTGGACTTGTGTTAATAATCCCTTGGTGTGAGTATGACCGAAATGAATTAATATTATCTACATGAAGATATTAGTAAAATAACGGTTTTATTATCAATGATGAGATCATAAGCTAAATTATAACACCACACAGGTCTACATTGGATGGGGGTGACTATCAGGCGATGCATGCCTATTTTCAGACTGGTGTTGGTATGGTTAATCGTTAGCTCGTAGCTGGAACACAAAACCCTTCCTATAATACTAAAAGTAAAAAGTTAAAACTCCAAATAAACACGAAAAAAAAAAATCTTCGAATACAACCACAAGTGTAAAATAACTTTTCTTCTGGAAATCGGTGGCAAAAAATCAATGAAATAAAAAAAAACCACTGACTGGTTGGTTGTTTTATGATTTTTAAGTTAGTCTTTTTAGTTAAAATATTCAACCCTTATTCTTGCGTGCATAATTTTCTTAAGGTGCGTACAGACCATGTAACAATGTTATATAACATTGTTATAAAACACTGCAAATGTATGTAGAATGTTATATAACTATGTTATATAACATGACCACACTATGAAAAATGTTATATAACATGTTATGTTACATAGTCTGTACGCACCGTTACATGCGCACTAGAATTTTGTAATCAGTACCCTTAGCACGAATTTTCAGTATTTGAGACGTAAAATAAACTGGAACTTTGACAATTTCAAATTGACAATTTTCACGGAAAAAATTAGTTCTTTCTTCGCACACCAGAGGCGCTGTTCCATTTTTTCATACAAAAACGCTGTAAATACTGGAAGGTCGCTGTAAAGTAAAAGAGTGAAAATTCGTGCTAAGGGTACTGTAGTGAAGGTAATAACATCGTCTAAGTAAGCCAAAAACAAACAGTGCTCAGAAAATAAAAACTACTGAACCAAGCTGACGAAATTTTTAAGGGACCAAATAACAAGGTATACTGCATCAAACAAAAAACAGAATCATATAAATCGGACCAAAAATCGCTAAGAAACCTTCTCTCTTTTTGAAGTTGCTTAAAAATATAAGTTGGGGATAAATGTTTGCATAGAACATTGTAATATTTTTAACACAGGTGCACAGCTCGTAATATAACACATTTCCTCGGACTATATCCTCCTCTTTCTCCACATCATTCTATTACGGACGTGACAGCCATAACAAAAGATCTACCCACTGTAGTGGAATCCGATATTTGACGATGCAGTTTACTCTGTACAAAGATTTTATATGACCGTCATTTCAACCATCAGAGAGCTATCAAAGGTGTCCGAATGTTCCTCTTGTGTGTATATACCTCGGATAAATAAGACAGATGAACAGAATCCATCTGAACATTCAATAAAGGAAGTGTAGTCTGCAATGCTGAGTAATGGCCGTCGTTAATTTTAAAACTATGCTGGTACGTTCCATAGTGTTTGTAATCTTATTGTGTTGTTTTGTGTTCCTATAAATGTTATGGGTTGTGTTTCATCAATGAGTTTTGTAACTTTTCAATCAACCTACATCTAGAGTAGTTGTATTAGTGGGGATGCTGAAGATTGATTTAGTGTTCTCAATTAAATTCACCCGCAAAGGCATACAGATACTTGTTCCGGGCCTGGCTATGGTGAATTTCTCCTGTGTCGTGCGTTTACAAACAAACACACATAACACAAACACCCAGACCCTTAACTACTTGTAGGTCATACTAATACCTTGTTCCGTGCGGGGATCGAACCCGTGTCACGCTGAGCAGCAGTTGATCGCTCAGCCACTGCGCTAATTGTTCTGCCAAATTATCTACGTTACTACTTGTATTATGTTACGGCTAATACCCGAAGTGCGGTTACAACTAGGTTTAACCGGCTAAACCTAGTTGTAACTGACCACATACGGTTAAATCTAGGTGTATCCTTCCTTCACAGGAGCAAGTCGACGGAGCCCCGATCTTTCAAACCCCGCCATCCTCTTCTAACCTAAACTGTCCGAGTCGGGGTGCCAGCAAGTCCCGAGGTTAGACCTAGTTCTAACCAGCTAAACCTAGTTCTAACCGAAGATAACTAGGATACACCTAGGTTTAACCGCATGTGGTCGGTTACACCTGGTTTAGCTAGTTAGACCTAGGTGTAGCCGCACTTCGGGCTTTAACCGTAACATATACAACAATATTTTTTGCTCCCCGTATTGTTCGCCTTCCATTGCATAGAAATTACTGCGATTTAAAACGTGAAATCATTGAAAATCATTGACTGGCCTGTTGGTCTAGTGGTTCGTGACACTGACTGCTAAGCCGGGGGTCGTGGGTTCGATTCCCACCCAGGACAAATGTTTGTGTGATGAGCATTATCATTTGTTCTGTGTCTGGGTGTTATTTATCTATGATATGTATGTATTTAGAAATATATAGGGTGACTGGTAATTAGTGTACGATACGTAAACACTAATTACCAGTCACCCTATATGTATAAGTATGTTTATCAGTTGTCTAGTACCCAAAACACAAGCTTTGCTTAGCTTGAGACTAGATGGCGTTGTGTGATGATTGTGGAATGTTATTATTATTATTGAAAGATTCCAAAGCTCCGTAGCGTAATGCGTTGTAATGTTTCAAGATTAATATCGTCCACAACAAACATTGTATACGAGGACCGAGTCTCCGGGACGCTTTCAAATGCGTTTGAGTGTTTACATACGTCTTTTGTCAGGACAACGCAGTGCTTTTCTGTAAAGGACGCATCGATGACGCAGAGTTGAAACCGCAGTCTGTCCTCTACAGATTTTTAATTTTATTCTCAGAGCGTAGAGTTGAAAATCCACAGCGGTTTTAACGCTTCGTCAGCGCTGCGTTATTTACAGAATAACACCACTGTACATACTTAATTTTTGTAACTATGTGTTTTTGAGCAATTGAAGTAAGTAAGTAACATGCTAGTTATTACAAAGTAAAATAAAAATAGTACCTAATTATGTAGTTCCAAAAGTTTCATTTCTGCTATTATGTATTCCGTTCTCGTTTACCGCGGTTGTTATTATTTCTGAGTTTCTTTCTCTGATTTATTAACTTAGCGGTCCATTTGTGTATTTAGATTGCTTTGATTAGCTATAAAACCTACCTATTACTAATCGTAGAATTTAGGGTGAACAATGATGGTAGTTAATCCGGATATTGAGACTGATTTTTAAATAAAAACAGATTACGACCCGGATCACACGTTTGACCGTCTGCCCTATATGGGCGAAGCACAATTACATCCTCAAGGAGGCGATACGTGGCGTCGGAATCTTATAGGGTTTTAGTCTCTTAGTCCGTCAACGAAACTACGGGCTCGTACCCGTAATTTTGGAGTGAACACCAGGAGGAGATGATATACGGAAGATTAATCTACAATATAAATTATAATAAGGGAGTAATACTACGAGTAAATTAATATTTCCCGTGGTACTACTAGATTGCTTGGTACTTAGTACCACGGGCAATAAACTTTCATTCCATTTTTAAGAGGATGGACCACCGAGCGCTCGTCCATACTAAAAGAGAAAACATTTTCCTACCCCTAAATGTTATCATAATCTCAATGATTTTTTAGAATGCTTCTGACACAGTAAATAAATAGGTTTAGATATACGTTTTCTTTTTTTCAAAATTTATAATAGTTCGAAAGTTACAGGCGCGTAAGAGTTAGGTACTTTTGAAAAAAAGAAAACCTATAAACCTAGTTTTTTACTGTGTCAGGAGCATTCTAAAAAAACATTGAGATAGGATAACATTTAGGGGTAGGAAAACGTTTTCTCTTTTAGTATGGACGAGCGCTCGGTAGACGATCCTCTTAAACATTTCAAATTATAAGAATGGAATGTTTTATTACTTTTTTGAGTTTCTATGTTCGTAAACGCGCCTAAAATACAGAAGCAATTTCTAGAACCGAGGAATGTTTAAAAAAAAACGAAAAATAAAATTCAATGTGTATGTAAAACCGCAGTGTTTGAAGACAAGGCTTGAAATTGAAAAACATTTTATTCTTACGAAACAATATTTGTAGAAAGAATTCTACGAAAACATTTAATATTGAATCTGCAAAACCGAATAAGCTTATAGAAATATGAGCAAAAATGTGTTTTATACGACATCTGTTTGGAGAAGCAAAACTCCACGAATATTCCTTTGCAGGTCACGATTATGTACATTCGTACCAACTGCGAATGCCAATGTGACTCAAAACGGCATTAGTTTTATAATAAACTAGTAAACTGGCCCTGGTTCGAAAGGTTTCTACGTCTTGATAAAACTTTAAGATTTCTGAATATTAAAAAATATGCTGATTTCATGTAAATTCTCAGTGTTGGTACTAGAGTTTTTTGTCCTGTTATGCTTCCGTACATAAAAGAAAAAACGACATCCTTATAAGATAACTTTGTTGTCTGTCTGCCTGTCTATACATCTGTCAAGACACGTCTTTTTTTTAGGAACTCGTGGAGTTATCAGCTATACGGCCTTCAAATAAAAGGAGCGCTCGCCAAATTGGTCAGTGGATGGGTGACGTTTGACAGTGGTCAATCAGTGGTCAGTCCGTCTTTCAAAAGGTTGTCGTATTGCCTAGTTCTAACTGGATTGTGGACATCATAGGCCTCACAAGATTTCTATATTTTATTTACAGCGTACTTGAAGTATTTACTGCGTTTATTGTATGGAAAATTGACAAAACTTCCATCAAATTAAAGTCAAAGTTTTCATTGACTTTACATCACAGAAAGTGAAAACTCATGAAAAAGCCTCTGATAGGCAGTGGCTCCATGTAAAATACTAGTATTAAACGTCTTACTAGTAGATTGGAAACAGATACCAACATCGTTTTAAAAAGGGTACAAGATGACGAAAAAAAAACAGATATTAAAAGCTGTTCTGATCCTTTTAGAGTGGCTGGTACTTGCGACTTCACCTGCGTCTTTCTCGAGAATTCTCCCACAGGAAATTATACCGGGATAAATCAATGGTATCCTAATGTGTTATCATTGACTAAACCTATATCTGTGACAAACACCAAGACCCACTCAGCCGTTTAGTAGTAATTGTCTAAAATAATCATTCATCAAAATTATAAAAGATGCATGGTGAAAGTTATCAAAATGTTTGTGCACTTTTTAAAAAAATACATGGGCAGAGGAAATTAGGAGTACCTGTAATTGTTGGCTTAAGTTTGATGTATGGTTGGATATTAATTTCATCGTTAACATCGTTAATAGTTTATTAGTTATTACCACATTTTACACATAATCTAGATTCATCTCAGACTTCCCATAAATAATAATGAGATACCTACCTATTTTAACAGAATGTAATTTAGACGTTACTAGTAAAAATTTGTAATAGAAATAGACCAAGTCAGTGGTTTTCATCCTAATTAAAATGAAACGTCTTTAAATGAAGAATTAATTAACGTAGAGAATTAAGTTTAAATGAATCTGGGGGCACGGCAGTGCCCCGCCAAGTCTCGAGCAAAACGGGCACGGCCGTACCATCTTTTCTCGAAGCGATTCGCGGCTGTTTCGCCCCCCCTATATCTTCGAAGTGGACAAAGCTAGGAGTTTAGGTTTTCGGTGAATAATAGTAGGCATTAGAACAAGCTTAAGTTCGAAATTACATGCCAATTGAATGAATAGTTTAGGAGTTACGGTCGATCAAAGTTACACCATTTTGTCACTCACTGACTGACTGACTCACTGACCGATCATCAAAAATCTAAGGTACTTCTAGCAGACTTAGAAACTTCAAATTTTGCACCAAGATAGGTCATTAGCCACATATAAAGGAAAAATTATAAAAACATTAAAAAATAATATACCATAGAAAACAATTTTATATTTGCGGTTTGGCAAGAACATTGTGTATGGATATTGACTGCATTGTTAACTTTGTTCGTTGTTTAAGTATTCAATTGGATGAATACATACATAGAATAGAAAAGAATAATATAAATGTAATACGTAGACTATAATTAATCTAAATTAATACATAAAGTTCATAATTCATTAAATTAATAAAGCTAAAACTCCATTGTATTGCGATAAATATTGTATGCGCGCTCGATAGATGGCATTGTACCTGTCTGAATCGCGCTATGGTTTCGTTACAGAGCGCAGTCTAAGTAGTACTTTAAAATAATTCAATAATTTTCATTTGATAGCGCCATCTATCTATGAACAACCATTTCGAAACTAAAAAAATATTGTAGCGATATTCAGAGAAATTAAGTTAGCCGGATTAGATAGTAGATTTATTATTGTTACTAAAACAGTTATTTAGGAAAATAGTTTATTAATATAACATAGACATAGTTACATAAATCTAGTTGTTTACGTGTTATTTAGTTTAGTTATATTTAGTTTGTAAGTTAGTAGATATATATTTATTTATTTAGTTATTTGTTAGTTAGTTTAGTTCTATTTAGTTTGTTAGATAGAGAATGGGTCCTAAGCAAAAAAGTAGCTGAAGTCCAAGAAATTATGAGGACACCTAAAAAAAAGAAAGAAATACACTTACAAAAAATAAATGAGATCCCACCAAAAACATTAAATGTAAAAAATGCCAAGTCTCTCGATGCAGTCTTTCCATCGTAAAAAGTTTTGAGATCTCACAGAAGCCAAGTCCTATTCAAATTATTTTGTAGTTATAAATCAACATTTAGTAATTATATCAATAGTTTTCTTTATATTATAACTATAGTGACTTGGCAATGAGCACAAGTAAAAACAAATAAAACGGCATATTTGGAGGAGTTGAAAGTTACACACACCGCATGCATAAACATTCTCTTTTATTTACTTTATTTATTCTCTTAACATTCATCATTTACTTTCATAAAGCGATGGCCCGTAAGGTATTCTTAATTATTGTATTGGAACATGTAGTCGGTAGTGACCATCATGATTCACACATAACAAATAATCTGATCACAGGTCTCGTCAGTAACATTTGCACATAATTCCAGGCAGCAAGCAGCTTTTAATTTGTGCTCATTGCCAAGTCACTATAGTTATAATATAAAGAAAACTATTGATATAATTACTAAATGTTGATTTATAACTACAAAATAATTTGAATAGGACTTGGCTTCTGTGAGATCTCAAAACTTTTTACGATGGAAAGACTGCATCGAGAGACTTGGCATTTTTTACATTTAATGTTTTTGGTGGGATATTCATTTCATGATGTTATCTATCTATACATATAATAAATTTGTAGAAAAGTGGTGTCTGTACAATGGAAATATACAAAAAAAAAGTAGCAGGGGTTGTTATTTTATCGATGCCGAACCCGAAACTGTAATTAAAATTTTTTTTGTCTGTTTGTCTGTTTGTCTGTGTGTTTGTGCACGCTAATCTTCGGAACTACTGGACGGATTTGAATGATTTTTTTTTGTTGTATAGGTATTAAGTTCGATTAACATATAGGCTATAATTTATCTTGGAAACTTGAACACCTGATGCAGAACTGCAACAGACCTGCTAAACTATAAGGGATACAAAAATGATGCCATAGCAAAAATTGTTCCACGTGATGAGCATTTTCTGCTGAGAGAATAAAATTGAAGATCCTGGACACCTGATGTGGAACTTCAAAAGCCCAGCTACCTACACTATAACATATACAGGAATGACGTCTTAGCAAGAGTTGTTCAGCCTGATGAGCACCTTCTGTTGATGTATAAAAATTGAAAATCTGGAACACCTGATGTGGAACTTCAAGAGCCCAGCTACACTATAACATATACAGGAATGACGTCTTAGCAAGTGTTGTTCAGCCTGATGAGTACCTTCTGTTGATGTATAAAAATTGAAGATCTGGAACACCTGATGTGGAACTCCAAGAGCCCAGCTACACTTTAACATATACAGTAAAGACGTCTTAGCAAGAGTTGTTGAGCCTGATGAGCAACCTCTGTTGTCGTATAAAAATTGAAGATCTGGTACACCTGATGTGGAACTCCAACAGCCCAGCTACTTTATAACATATTTAGGAATGACGTCTTAGCAAGAGTTGTCCAGCCTAATGAGCACTCTCTGTTGACGTATGAAAATTGAGATCTGGAACACCTGATGTGGAACTCCAAGAGCCTAGATACACTATAACATATACAGTGAAGACGTCTTAGCAAGAGTTTTTGAGCCTGATGAGTAACCTCTGTTGTCGTATAAAAATTGAAGATTTGGTACACCTGATGTGGAACTCCAACATCCCAGCTAAGTACCTTATAACATATATAGGAACGACGTCTTAGCAAGAGTTGTCCAGCCTAATGAGCACTCTCTGTTGACGTATGAAAATTGAGATCTGGAACACCTGATGTGGAACTCCAAGAGCCCAGCTACACTTTAACATATACAGTAAAGACGTCTTAGCAAGAGTTGTTGAGCCTGATGAGCAACTTCTGTTGTCGTATAAAAATTGAAGATTTGGTACACCTGATGTGGAACTCCAACATCCCAGCTACCTACTTTATAACATATATAGGAACGACGTCTTAGCAAGAGTTGACCAGCCTAATGAGCACTCTCTGTTGACGAATGAAAATTGAGATCTGGAACACCTGATGTGGAACTCCAAGAGTCCAGCTACACTATAACATATACAGTAAAGACGTCTTAGCAAGAGTTGTTGAGCCTGATGAGCAACCTCTGTTGTCGTATAAAAATTGAAGATCTGGTACACCTGATGTGGAACTCCAACAGCCCAGCTACTTTATAACATATTTAGGAATGACGTCTTAGCAAGAGTTGTCCAGCCTAATGAGCACTCTCTGTTGACGTATGAAAATTGAGATCTGGAACACCTGATGTGGAACTCCGAGAGCCTAGATACACTATAACATATACAGTAAAGACGTCTTAGCAAGAGTGGTTGAGCCTGATGAGCACTCTCTATTGACGTATAAAAATTGAAGTTCTGGAACACCTGATGTGGAACTCCAAGAGCCCAGCTACACTATACTTAATATACATACCTACATAGGAATGACGTCTTAGCAAGAGTTGTTTAGTCTGATGGTCATTTCCAGTTGACTTACAAAAATGAAAGATCTGGAACGTCTGGAATCGTCTCGCGCATCCCGTTGTTTTCCCGTCCCCAGGCTCTTAGAATTCGAAGTTTCAGATCTTCGATTTCGACGACCCCGTCGTCGCTGGCATAAGCAACAGGATCCGCGTACGAAGTCGCGGGCAGAAGCTAGTTTTATAATACACTAGTTTTCGCCCACCGCTTCGTCGAAGTATAGATAATTATTATTTAAGCATTTATTCCAAAGGAATCGGTAGCACTAGGATCAAAACGGGAAATGACGTTAATTAAGGCGTTAATGAACGTCTATACAAACAAAAAAAAATGTGAAAATCAACTGGATGTGTGGCCGGTTTGAAATAAAATAACCTGAGTCAAAAAGAGAACCATAAATGAAAAAAAAATTGAATTAATTAAATAAAAACTAATGTTTTTATTGCAGTCTGGGGAGCCCTGTTCCAGAATTTTTTATAGGTCCCGTAACTGGAGTGGGAAGCGGTCAGGGAGTGGGAAGCGGTCAGGGAGTGGGAAGCGGTCAGCTCCTTCTGCGAGGCAGTAATGCTCGTAAAGGAGGAGGCAGGCCGCGAGCGAGAGAGGACAGCGTCCTCCCTCCGCCCCAGCCGCAGTGGTAGGCGCCCACGGCGACGGACGTCGCTTGATGATCTCCGGCCACCGTAGGCGCGGGCATGCGGGCAGCGAGTAAAGGGCAACTCGCTGCCCGACCAAGGACCATGCCCGGGTCGACGGCGCGTTGTGTCCCACGCGCGCCTCAAAGAGCGTCAGCATAATGACGGGGCCCCCCTCTCAGAGGGCCAAAGCCTGCCGGGGTCGCGGGATTATTCCCTTACCGTAACCCCGGAACTTAACAGGCTATGAAGGACACCGTGGATTTTAGTCAGTAGAAGTCTGACAGTCCCTCCCGCCCTGCCCGGGGTTGGAGGACTCATTTGATGATTTTACCACGCTAAAAAAAAAAAAAATAAAAAAAAAAAAAAAAAAAAAGGTCCCGTAACTGCAATAGAAAAACTTGGTTACCCGGAATAACGCAAAGATTCTAATGACACGAAAAACTTACATCGAAAGTGGTTTAGGCGTTCAGAAGTAAGGGTGAAAAAAAATAATTCACAATCATATTTACATGAACCCTGAAGAAATCAAAACACTGCTTTTTAGATAATCCTAGTCTGAAAACAATTTCATATCATGAGATATTTTAAGCGACAATAGCTTATAAACGTGTTTCTACAATCACCATCAACAGCCCCAGTCTTTAATAGATTTTTTTACAACTTTATGCGCTAAAGTTATAAAGTTGAAAATCGATTGGAAATTAATGAGCGTATTAGTTCATCGTTTCATACTTTGGCTAGGGAGGCAGGATTGACTGACAGACTTTTAAAGTTAAATAATTTTAAAGCGGGTATGGATGGAAAAGAAGATTAAAGAGTGACAAGTCTACATCAGAGGTTCACAAACTGTTTGCCGTATATAGTACAGAAAGGTGTGAGACGTTCCCGTTGAGCACTCTCTGAATCGAATTTGTGATGCCCCAAGAGTTTCTTCCTATGCAAATATCCACTAGAAAGAAGAATGATGGCAATTTGCGTTGCTGCAAAAGTCTTTTTATGGAGAAGATCTCCAAAAAAGAAGAAAAATCTCTAAGAAATTAATTTCTGAACAAAAAAAAAGAAGTAAGTTTGCCGTATTTCAAGAATAAAAATAGATAGACACACAGACGGAGTAACTTTTCACTTTATTAGTTTATATAGATGTAAAGAAAGATGAGCCAAACTTAACTAGTTTCCAGTCTAGATCAAAAATAGTAGTAAGTCTACGTGAATTATGGGTTACAGTTGAATCATACTAACTTTGTTTTATGACGTCATTTATCTGCGCACTCGGAACATTGAAAGTACTTTGCAATAATTCTTCTTCTACTTCATAATTCTTTCGCTTTTCCGGATTATTACTAGGATATGCTCTTAAGGTGAATGCTCCAACCAGCCAACGTTTTTTGCAATTTGCAGGCCAGTGACATATTGTAACTTTATCAAAATATGAATTGCGGCAATAACAAGTATAATTTTATGATGGAGCGAATGTTTTGATAATTTTTACATTTAAAATTATACTTGTTATTACCGCAATTCATATTTTGATAAAGTTACAACACGTCACTGGCCTGCAAATTGCAAAAAACGTAAGAAAATTTGAATTTCGCGGGCTACATCGACGCAATCACCTTAATGTATTTGTTACCTAGTGGTTTGTTCATTAGTATTACATTTCAGATTTTTCAACTGAAATTATTGATAGCTATATACCTAAGTAAGCTACTGGATAATTAACTATTCGGAAATCCGAATCGTTTCTGATTTGAAATTCTTTTGACAGGGCGCTAGTGTCCATGTCATTACATCAAATTGTATTAAAAAATGTATTACCACGAATTTTCCGTAGGTCATGAGTAGTGGCGCGGACTCTATGGAACTATCTGTCAAATCGAAATATCATTCATTCTCAGATTGGACTCCTTGTCAAAACGTCCGTAACAAATGCCGAAACCAGGGTTTTTATGTTTACGGATTAGATCCCCAGACTCCAGATTCACAGATTCATCGGGTAAAGCTACAATGATATAAGTTTGTTAAGCGCCTTTTACTACGATCCAGAAGGACGCAGAGCCTAGCTAGCTAAATAAAATTTAGGGGAGGTAAGCCTAACACGGGTAGCCCGCCTAAAATGGGTATGCGGCGACGTCGCCTCTCCCTATGAGGAGCCGCGTCCTGCACGCATTCTCATTATCAAGAACGACGCCTCTACACCGCCTCATACCCGTTTTAGGCGGGCTACCCTGTCTTAGGCTTACCTCCCTTACGATTCGCGACGCAGGTTTTAACTTGTATTAATATTTAAGGCTATACAAGTAATACAAGATATGAAATTACATCCAACAATAACATGTTTATCCAAAACAAAGCCAGGAGCAAGAATACACACGTTAAGAAATCATGCTTAAGACATATAGCTGCAAGCGCACAAACTGCTCCACTGTTTACAGTAGTTATTTGATATTCCGCTGCATGTTCCAACGTTACGCCTCACAAAGCTTCTTAAGAATTTATTTTTGCACTTCCTTCCTAAAAACAAGGTAAGAAGCAAATATAAATGCAAGATCTCATGAACAAACGAACTTGGCATTACGAAAGTTAAAAATTCATGGAGTTGAAAAGTGACATTAAAATATTCATAACAGACCTAATAAACACGGAGAAAGAGTTCAGAATAACAATTAGGTTAAAAAGGGAAACTGTGAAAAAAAGAATTAAGTGGATAAATGAAGGAGTAATCTCGAATTATTACATTCATTTGTGAATTGTTGGAGCAAACAAAGATACCCTGAAAAGAATGAATGAAAACTAAAAGAACGAAAAGCTAAAAATTCAAAAGAATTAACATTCAACAGATAAAAGGACTTAATATTAAATAATGTCTGATGCCAATAAAATGAATGCGATACTATAAACACATTTAGAAACTTTATGCATAGTTAATATGCTTCGGAACACAAATAATGCCTTTGACATCGCTAAAAGCGGCGAGCAGGGTAATAAAATCGAATTTTCTATTTAGGTAGGTATGGAACTGTCTGCGGTAATATCTTTTTTTGTAATTATAGACAATACGACTTATAAAAGGTTACGAAATGAGTTATAAATAGCCACCACGTCTGGCCGACTTTGTAGGATAAAATTATAGTTAAAACGAAACAATCACGACATGTATTGTGACATAATTATTGGTAAACGTTGCTTTACAGCTACTTCAATATAAGTAAAATGTCAAAGTTATTATCTGTATTCAATTATTCATTTACTTTCTACCATCATCAGTTTCTTAATCGAGAAAAAGAATCTCGGGTACTTAAAATAAAATTATTTTGTATTTTTTTTTTCCACGTGAAATTCTTGTAATTGTCCCAGAGGATTTCCCAGAGAAGATTGTCAGACAATTAATATACCGTATAGTTTAGAATTGAATTGCTTGAGTATTAACAGTCATTCTATCAAAAAAGAATGAAAACGTGTTTACGCCGAGCGAGTTGGCTCGCTTGCTGACTAGAAACGTAGCGTTATAAATGTTGTTTTGAATATCTCCTGTATCATAGGTGTGTTTACAAAAATAGACACTCACATACCTACATAAAGTACTACTTGCAAATCATTCAAATTTTGTTTCGTGCGGGGTTCGAATCCGCGAGACGCAGCACAGTAGTCGATGGCTAAGCCACGGCGCCTATGCTGCCGTGAAAAAATAACAAGCTATCTGGTCATTACATTACATACTAGTTGGGCTAGGTGCTCGCCTTAGTCACAACGTTATGGACACAAACGTCTGCTTCAAGTAAAATACTTCGCGCCCTTCATGTAACTGCATTAGAGCTCCGAGCACTTGTGCAACTTATACACTATGCGGTTGCGCTTGCGGTTAACCTGGTGGCGGGTAACCGCAACCGCAACCGGAAAAACGAAACTAGCGCTATTCGCGTAGTATACACACTAGTGTATAGCAACCGTAGGGCTGGTTGCAGCGCTCAGAACGACCGACCGCTCAGAGCGGCCGGCTGCTGCATCGTAGTATAGTGCGGGTAAAAACTACTTTATGATACATACACGCAGAGAAATGTATACGAGAACTTCTGGTTGCAACCGTGACAGCAAGACGCACTAGTTGACTTTACAACATTTATAGTAATAAATACTAAGTCCTTGTTATAACTACTACTTACTTAGTATTTATTACTAGAAATGTTGTAAAGTCAACTAGTGAGTCTTGCTGTCACGGTTGTAACCAGAAGTTCTCGTATAGGTAGCCAGACATTTCTCTGCGTGTATTTTTGGCCGGTCGGCTGGTGGTTAACCGGAATACGGTCAGTTGTACGGCTGGTTCTGGTTAACCGCATAGTGCGTAGGTGCTAATGAACACCGCCAGTCCGCGCGGACGTGCGGAGGTCCATCCCTCTCCGCGCGGAGCACCGCTTATAGGTTCGTTCGCTATGCCGCCTCCACCCAAACTCGCGGGCGAGTGGTGCAGTGAGAGAATTGCCTCATTGTTCCTAAATTCCTAATTCATAGATAGAACATTAACAACCGAAATGGTTGAATTGATATTCCAAATAACAAACATTACCATATCATTAGCAATAGTTTCCTCACTACAGCTTACATCTACAGATGAATCAGTTTGCCTTAATTAGTAGGAATGATAACAATGTCAAAGGATGACTTAATTTACGGTTTCAGTTCATAATTTAGGAGGAAAAGATTCGACGTCGAAATAAAATCATGAAATCCAGCAATCCGTCATGTAATGTGAATAAACAAACTAAAGAAATGTCATCACTTTTTTTTATAATATTACTTTTGAATACTATTGAAAATCTTAAAAGTGACGTCACAAGCAGAGGCCACGACACAAACAGGCGTTTTCTACCGAATTACGCCGAAGCCACAGATATTCGAGAAGATTCACCGTCGACTCGTGCCTTGTCCATGATCGGACGGTGAGCTACCTATTACTCGGCATCCGCAAGGCCGGAACCACGCGACTGTGAACCGCGTGAATGACGTCCATCAGTCAACTGTCACTTGAAAATTACTTCCAAGAAAAAATACTTTCTAAAAATTAATTATTTTTATTGACATTGCTATGTTGTGCATGCTATTTTCAGATTATAGCTGTTTATTTGATAAGAGTAGGCAAGTGTTAGAATATTAGATAATCGTGCATGACGTCACAATATAGCGCCGTCACAACTTCACCCTTATCTTGGTCACATAATACGGAAACCACGTTTGTGAAAAGCGCCTTAAGCCGGAAACACATTATTTAACACGCCACGCGACGCAACGTGTCGACACCCGATGTGCAGTGAGCGCGTGTCGTCGCGTCGGGTGTTCATAGTGTGATTCTGGTCATAGAAAACAATACATTTGATTTGACCCAACACGCATCACGTTTCATCGGGTGGCGTCGGGTGTTAATAATGTGTTTCCGGCTTTACAATATTGATAAATAAAGCCAGCTTATCATGACACCTCAATATAGCATTACGTTCCGTTTCTCTCTAGATTGGTTTATTAATGTTAACCAGTTCATTATTAAGTAAACATTTATTAAGCGGGAACGTTTGTAGGCTCATTCTCATTACTCGAATGTTGATGTCGAATCACTTAGAATAATTAATTTATTATTCACAGTATCAATAAAGCTTAGTGTTCTGCGAATTTACAGCGGTTTGTAGCATATGATTATGATTTGAAGTTTCAATGCCGTTGAAGTTGGTTTTGTAGGTTGACAGCTGTTCGTAAGTTCCTAGTCTTATACTATGTTATGAATAACGTTTTAGTCCTCATTTGACTAATATCTATTACCATTTATTTATATCTTGTTTGGTTAGGCAAAAGCCTTCCTATAATGCTGTTATGCAATCACCATAACGGTGAACACGTGACGTCAATGTAATTTGCAAAGGACAGTTGACAGATCAAAGTACCATTTGCCAACAGCTGTCACTTGAAAATTAAGTATAGCAAAAAATATTTTACGCAAATTAATTTTCAATAATATTTATCATCGTCATTATCAGTATAGCACCATTATATATTATAGCTTCATTCTTATCTTAGTTGCATAGGTCAGTGGTCAGTGTCCTGCATGACCTTCTTATAAAGCATAGGAATAAGGTAAGGCAACTCAAATAGGTAAAGGAGAGCACTGACGGTACATAATTTCTATTGTTCCCGGTACATGATTAGGCTGATGAGAGTTATGGCTGGTAGGTTTTTTTCTGGCTTGTATCTATTATCTTCTACATAGCAGTTCTTCATTTAGTGTCTGGTTGCCAGATGTGGTTGTATATCATTAGAAAAGGCAAGGAAATAAAAAGTACTTTTCCTGTTATTTACTTCTATGTTAGATGAATTCTGTTATAAAATAAAATGCAGATTTCCAATGTAATAAAATATGGAGCTACTAAAAACATGGAAATACATTTGATATTCAACACCTTTTAGTGTTATTATGCGATTAAATCGTAATTAATATCGATAAAATATGTAAATTCCGTCCGGCCGCGCTGTTGAAACGCCAAGTTGAAATGTCAATAAGTTTCCGTTTTAAATAATGATATTTCCAGAAACGCAACTGCGTTTTTGTGAAATGTGTCTTTTTTATTTAATGCAATCGTCGGTTTGCTCTCGACCTTAGTCTAGGTCAGGAGTGACTAAGGCAGGTCGACGATGGAGCGAGCTTACCCAGAAGAAGCCTGTTCACTCTAACTTTGAAGAGATTAGGGTTGTATGCGTTCGGAAACACAGACGCAGGTAGAGAGTTCCACTCCTTCGCTGTCCGCATTATAAAAGATGTTTGGAAACGCTTAGTGCGAATTGGTGGAATAGCAATAAGGTAAGGATGGTAATTAGCCGTGTGTCTAGATGTGCGATGATAGAAGGGGGCTAGTGGGATGAGGTCGTGGTGTCTGAAGCAAACATTAGCAAAAATATTGCAACAAAATTGCAACGTGCAATTTTCTTTGCAGTCTTTTCATTATTTGTAAAGTTTTTTCACAACTATGTTGGGATCGGCTTCCATACTTACTAGATCGACTACTTACGTACGGTAAGCTGCAGAGAAATGTCACCACCTTTGTTAGTAACTTCACTGCTAAAAGGCGTGACTTCTCTGAAGCTGACTGTACATCTGCAGGTTAGTTAACAGAGAAACAGCTCTTATATTCGAAACATTTTAACCCTATATTGGTCGCGCCTAATTACGTAAACGGTCGCGTGGAGTGCGTGACTCCCCTGCAGTGTAAATATAGGTAGAATACGAATCCATACAAAATCACGAATTTGTTTGAAACTTGCTCATAAAAGACACGTGTTTTATGATTCTAAAGGTATTGTAATATGACATTAAATTTACCGTTGTACCACAACAAGTTAAACATATTTTGTTGAACACATATAATTAATCAACGTCAAATGCCGTTTTGCAGTTGACAGTTTTTTTAGCCAAGTATTCAACAGATGTTTAACGTCTTTGTAGTAATACGGTTTCAATTTAAAAGTTCAGACTTTTTTAAAGCAAGACAATATTTCTTGTTAATAAAATACCTACAAAAAAAAATATCCTTAGACAAATTACTCGTCAAGACAAACGAGTTGCCGGGGTCGCGGGACTGTTTTATCAAGTAACCGTGACCCGGAACGTAAAGAACGTGGATTTTAGTCAGTACAAGTCTGCAGGTCCCTCCCATACCGCCCTAGGTGGGAGAACTCATTTGATGATTTTACCACGTAAAAAAAAGACAAGAGAGTTCGATCACTTACCTTACAGTTCCATCATCAGAGCAAGTCCGCGTCACCATAATCTTGCATTGTCAACCGGAAAGCGTGATAGATTATACTGTTATAATAATTTATATTTACACGTTCATTTAATATTTTCAAATCAAATAATAATTTATCTTCAATCAAAGGTGACTCTTGCAGTCAGGTCATTAGTACCCGAAAAGTTTCTATAATTGCTAAAGATAATTAACGAACGAAGCTAAGCAATTACCACAAAAACTATTTGAGTCATTGATATCGACCTTTGATTGCTATCTATACCTATGAAAATCTACCGAAAATGGACCATCTTGACCTTCTTGGGGTTACGTTGACATCAACCCTCAATTTTGGTCCATTCATTGAGGCAAAGGCTCAATTGGGCGCATTAAAGTTGCGTATCCTCTCCAAGGTGAAAACGTATTTCACTAGTAGATCATGCAAATTTTTGTTTCGTGTAGAAATTGAACCCGCAACGTGTGTGGCTGAGCAATCGAATTCTGTACTGGATAGTACAGCAGTCGATGCCAGCCACTGCGCAAATCTTGCAGTCTAAATATACATAGAAACATTGACAAACGAGGACTATGCCAATCATATTTTAATATTTTTCAGCTTAGTGTACTCAGTTTATTGACTGTCTAGCAATTAGATTATTTAAAGAACCTAAATGTCCTTTCTATGATTGATCTTATTGCCGTTGAGCTCCTTGAGAACTGCACGATAATTGACAAAAATGTTAGCTCTGGCTGGACCGGTCTATTGAAATCTGTGAGGTTATTTCTACAAATCTCAGACAATATTCTGCTTTGTGTGACTTGATAAGATTATGTATTTACTTAAAAATAGTTTGTTTCAACGTTTATTCGGCGAGTCGCTAGGTACGAAACACCTCATATCTTCCTGCCCCTACTACCTACTTTGAGGTCGGCACAATACGTTTTCTTCTTCCATTCTACCCTATTAGACTTCACAGTATCATTAACTACTTTTTCTTACCTTAGAAAATCTATCCATCTTCTCTTTGGCCTTCTTTTTCCTCTCCATCCATAAACATTCATAGTCAGATGAGTCTATTTTTGAATACGGTGCAAGTCTGCCCGATTGGGTGGAGCTCCGCCGTGTACTCACCGGAGGCGATAAACCAGACGAAAAGTCAGTAATTATAAAAATTTACTATTCGATTTTAAAATCTCTCTCACCTTAAAATTACGACAGCTGTTTAACCAGAACATCGTTAACTCTAGACAGGTCAAAATTGCTAGGATAAAACGCCAACTCGAAATAAGACAAAGTGGCATTTTCGTTGCATCACCGCATGCATACCACAGCGTCATTTGTATACGTCCACGAAGCGTAATCCTATAGTAAATTCGGGCGTCACGATACGTTGTGGCGACGTAGCATATGCGAAGCTCTTGCGGTCACCACCAAAGCGATTCCTTCGGAAACATTTGTCACTTGTATGCACATACGGTGCAACATACGTCCGTTCTCGACCACGCGATGCATTGAAATTATTACGTCGTCTGGACGTTTGGATAATGTTGGTCGTAAAAACTGTTGAACTCATTCGTTTATGGAGTTGGAACAGGTTAATTAGAGGTTTTAGTCTGTAATTAAGTTGTGGGGGAAATGAGTCGTTCATATTGTGTTGAAGTGCGGCAGGTGTTTCCCTATTTCCTATTATTCGCTTTGCTGGTGACTAAGGGATTAATGTTTACCAGATTTTTTTCTTTTAATTTTTATAATTTTATTGTACTTATACTTTATAAATGCTGCAAAAAAAAAAAACGATAATAAAATAAAGGTAAGGTTTTTATTAATTGATTAAATAAAACATATAAAGAACTAAAACAAAAAAAAACATAAACAACAACACAATAACAACTAAATATGATCAAAAGATACTAAAATAAAACTAAAATTATTATTTATTAAATATATATTAAAAAAAAAAAAACTAAATGGCAATAATATGTAACTTATGCGTAAAAAAACTTTACTATCAATACACTACTACGTGCACGTGCTCCTAATCTCCTATATCATAAAGCAACTTAAGACTTACTATTAAGTCTAAGTACCTACTAAATAAATTATATTTTTTTTTATCTATGCATTGCTTACGCATTCACACAACAAAATAATTATTACCCCTGTATCCACTAAATAAAGTAAAATAAAAACTTTGTAAAAGAGTTAAATAACTATTGAATGAGAAGTTATAATTGGAAGTTGGTGGTAAAAAGTTAAGGAAACAAAGTCACCAACTTCGAATAATAACTTTTCATTCAATAGTTATTTAAAAATGATATGTGTTTTATTCAGAAATCGGAGATATTTTTAAATGACTTGCTAGCGCTCTGCGTGACAAAAGAAGACAAATTATTTTGTGGAAAACACTTATAGGTTGTCCTGCAAATTCAAAGACTGATTATATGTAGGAAGTATAATTATTTTTTTCTAATTATGTGATTAAAAATATACAGAACTAAAACTAAAAATTTACAAAAACATTTAGATAATACTTTGAACAGATTTAAATCTCTTGTAATTATTTTAGTACAACTTTCTTGAAGATTACAAGCATCCCTAGTTCGTCCTCGTTATAATAATACACCTCCTCGTTAGCGAAACGCAACATAATATCACCCTGTACATCTTCCCGATTACATTACCGTAGTATACAGGTCGTTCATTAATTATTTTCTTCACTAAATAAATTATTTTAGAGTTCTAAGAAAAGTCTTGACTTGTAAATTAGAGGACGTAAAATTAAAAGGGTTTTCGAAATCAGGATGTTTTTGATTTAATCAATAAAAAAAATATTATTTATTCAATAAAAAAGATTATTTTTTTAACTGTACCTATTTGTTTTTATTCTCTAAATGTAAAGTAATCTTATACATTCTAACTATCTATGTAATTATTTTTTACCGAATAGATATCAGATACTAACAATTCTGTCATTACACAAACAATTTATTTCGTAACTCATCCTATGAATGTTGTAAATACATAATTATTTTAACTACCTACATTAATCTGGATTTGACTTTTTTTTTGTATTGCTGACCATTCCTTTGTGCCTCGCAAAGCACGTAAAGCCGTTGTTCCTGGTTGTCATTCGTAGATCCCTGACAGTTGTACCAAGAGGTATCGTATTACCGCATTACTGCGTTATGTAGGTCAGATAGGCATTCGATCTAAAATACAGGAATTCAATCCAACACAGATGAGAAAAAGCTCGGCAAATGATATCCATTGATCCATTCATCCAAACATACAAACTTTCGAATTAATAATATTAGTTAGGATTAGTAAGGATATACTGGTATTAAATACTAAAAGTAATCATAATTATACAGCCTACTAAAAATAACAAGCGAATTTAACCGTTTTAAACCCGACTCATACTAATCGGTCACATTTCCATACGAAATGTGGGTAATTTTGCGGAAAACCGTTTCAGTTGACGCCTATAGTAAAGTTTATTGGTATGAACGAACAGCCATACTCTTTTATATTATGTAAATTGGTACTTCATAATCGTGCCTTCGAGTTTGGCGGAATTCAATTTTTGTTTTGTGTGAATATTACTTTGGGTTGGAAATTCTTGAGTACCTCTAAGAGTCTTTGTTCAACTGAACCCGCTCGCGTCTGTACCCACGGGTTCAGTTAACCACATAATTTATTTTCTGTATAATTAGTCTGTAAAAGTTGATAGTGCTTTTATAGCTCATTTGTTAGTAAAATAATCAAATAGCAACAAAAAAAATAATGTGGCACTCTTTATCTATAATAACAATATCTATTTATAATATATGTTTAACAAAAACGATGAAGGTAACCATTCGAGGGGAAACCACATGGCAAAAATCCAACTCTACACCAACTTATTTTAAATGGCCATCAAATACATTATAGATAACTTCCGACTACAACACAAGTGAAGGCGCAGGCAGAACCTAGTACCTACTATCAACTTACAAAACAATTCGAAAATAAACACAGTCCTTTCATTACATAAGTTTTCAAACATTATTTGCAGCGCACGCAAGAAAAAACACCTCCCTTTCATGTATAACAAGCAACGAAAAATACAAAGAAACACAAGTAAGCTTAGAATTGAAACGGAGATAAGAGCCACAAAAACATGTGGCGCCACACAGCGGCAGAAAACAAAACAAGAGTGCAAACGTAATTCTGAAGTGCAACACTGCGGATGTAGGGGAAAAAGAACAAATTAAAATGGTTTAGCGGTTGTTAAAATAAATAGGGAGTGAGTTGTAACAAATCTGCTGATAAAAGAAAAGAGAGAAATTGTAGGACTGTATTTTCCTTTTGTGCTCATTAAAATGACATGTGAAATAATTATCATCTTCATTCACAGTTTTGACTTCATGACTACTGAGTGCTGTGCTTCTACGGTTTGAACAAACCTGGGTCCTCAAGTCTGCTATCACATTAGTGTCGGAATGGTCTATCATTGATTTTGTTGTCAAGTTACTATTATAATAGCGTCATTATGACTTCAATGGTCAACCACTGACACTCCATTGAAAGAATTGGCATAGAAATCTTTTTATAACTTCAGATTGCTTATAAAACTAATAAATAATATTAGATAAAAAAACCAAATGTCATTAAAACACAATTTTATTAAGAGACCATTGACAGAGCGATAATCTACATACAAAATTAAATGAATTTAGCAAATTTGCGAACTTTTAGCAAAATTATAATGGGATCGTGTTGCAATGACGAATTTTTAAAAATAGAAGACTTGGGCCACTGCGCTGCCGCCATTTATTGAGACTTAAATAAACAATAATAATTATGAAAAAGAGCGTAACTAATATTTAAATTTGAATAAACTAATAAAAATATTAAGGATTTTAATTAATAAATCTGCCTCTAACTCGTTTATGTTGTTTATTATTATTTATGTACCTACAAGTTTTTCCTGAGACCTATGTTTATGAAGTAAAATACCAATTCTTCTTAAACAAACTTGGAAAATTAACACTGTAGTAACACTTACGGCTAATAATCCAACGAGGTAATAAGTTTATTTCAGTGTTTATGTTAAGTGCTTTGACAAAGTAGTCCTTTCAAGAAAATAAATAAGTTACTTCTTTATTAGTAAAGCCACTGTTTCCTAAATTCAATTACAAGTTATTAAACTTCGTCTATCATGGTCCCATCTGGGTAGAAACCTCGTCTAAGTGCCTCTAGTTCCTTATTAACAAGTTCATACTTACATTAACTCTGTTTATTATTGTCTTTTTTATTTTAACAATTATGACGACAGGTGCAGTGGCTGTGCAATCGACTGCTGTGCAGCGTGTCGCGGGTTCGATCCCCGCACGGAACAAATATTTGTATGATCTGCAAGCAGTTGTTCCGGGTCTGGGTGTTTGTAAAGGCACCCACTGTACAGGAACCAGAGGCGGATTAAACGTTGGGAGCGCTGTAGGCAAGCATCTCATCGGCGCCCCTGTATTAAAAATAACTCTTACTATAGTTTGACCAAAACCAATGTATCTTAGCAAAACGCGGTGAGATAGGGGCCAAGGAAAATTTTACAATTCCGCCCGCGCGCCCCTTTGTACCTTCGCGCCCCTAGGCACATGCCTAGTTTGCAATAAGGATAATTCGCGTCTGACAGGAACAAAATCCTAGTAAAACGGGCAAAGTTAAAGTTCTGTTCTTAGCATCATGCATTCTGTAACCCAATAAAATAAACAAGAGAATTCGTGTATTAAACATTTCAATGAATTACAACCAAAAGTAAAGTTATTTTGACCTCGATTTCTATAACGTGTGGCGTTCAAATACCTCAAAAACTTCATGAATATTTGAAACGTCCACAAGCTCTATTACCTAGGTCATATCTATTTATCTAGAAGCTTGAATCACGCACAGGGGCTATTAAATACACGCTACTTTCATTCCAAGGGTTAGTTAAGGTTATTGAGTTAAAAAGTTCTTTGTACACACGGTTACACGTCAAGCTATGTGATTCCATACCAGTGTAAGCTGATCGTCAAATGTGCGGGAAAATCATACAAAGCGAGACCAAGATAAAGCGCGCCAAACGGTTCTCTATTGTGTTACCTAACTTTTTTATACATAATCTAATGTGACATAATTTTTTTTGTCCTAATCATCATTTGTCCGAATGATAACTTGCCCGAACTTAATACCACATAATTTCAAATGCCATAACATTGAAATTCCCAAATACTGTATGTCCTAAATTCGTTTGTCATATCAAATATAACAATCAATAATATACAAAATACATAAAACCGATTGCCATAAAATACATAAGTCCTAAAGTTTGTTTTGTTACTGATTACTGAATAAGGAATATCGACGAAGCCCCGCTTCGCGGGGCTCCTATTTCTGCGTGCAAAGTTTAAAGTAACCTAACACGAAGGGGATGGCGGGGTCTTTCAGACCCCGCCATCCCTTTCGAACCTAACCTGTCCGTGTCGCCCACAAGTCCCGAGCTCGCTTCGCTCGCTCTTAGATCCCAAGATCTTCGGTTTCTAAACAATTTAATAAAATATCAGTTTTACTATACCTAATTGAACATTCGGAATAATACACATTATGTAATACAATGATTAGGACACATGACTTTATTTCATACAAAATTAGGAGATTCAATTATTATGATACTCGATATTATGCCACAACAGCGTTAGAAGTGAAGATAATTATGTAAAACAATATTTAGAACTTTTGATCATTATGGTTACTGAATTTTATAGCAAACGTGTTATGGATCATGATTTTCGGACAAACAGTTTTAGGTGACGAAAAGGGATACCATCTTAGCCGTGTGTGACGCCCTTAAACTGGTTTTGTATAGCTTGATGTTTCGCCGTGTGTACCTTTTCCAACCCTTGGGGAAATTAGCCTTAAATCCATGCAAGTTTGTGTAATGAAGTGTTATGAGGCTGTTATGATAACCTAACTATATAGTGAAGATATATGTAGTTAGCTGGTATGGAAAATACTTTATTGTGGCGAAGGAACGAGGTTGTTAGTAGTGATTTTATAGTTTTCCTGTTAAATTTCATTATGATCGTTTCAGTAGTTTAGGCCTGAAAAGCATCAAACAAACTTACTTTTACATACCACCTCAACAGTTTTTATTTTAAGAATCATGCCTGCTACTGATGAAGTAGGAAGACATGAAGTTATAGTGTACAAACTATTACTCTGGACTAATAAGAATTTCTATATTGAAAAACCCAATAACACTTTGACCAATCTAGGAGCTGAGCCATTCAACAGTACTAATTGCACAAGACTAATGAGGCAGTCAGTTAGCTGACTACAAAACAAACTGAAATGTAAATCGAATAATCTGTTAGCAATATTCAATAGAATCTCAATCCGAGTTATTCGATTACGCGCCCGCAGAGTAATCTCCGCAACCAATTGTCTTTGTATTACAAATCCTCAAACAAAAAAATACAATCAAGAATACGTCATTGTTTGTTAAATCAAACGGCTGCGTCGTTGATTTTTATTTCACACTACAGAGGCTATAGATTGGAGTGTTCAGCCTCAGCTTGCAATTTCATTCGACAATTGTAATAGTTATTCGATTGTTGTTGTGGGCTCAATCGTTTCTCCAATAAGACGATACGCAATTGGTTTTTTTATGAGATTAACCTTTTGAAAAGTAGTGATGAAAAGACGGATTAATTATTACTTATGAAGGTATCAGTAATAGCCAAGTTAAAACTTGAAAAAGTGAATCAATTTTGATGTTTTTTTTTACAGAGAATCATAAGTTCGCTTCCGTCCCATATTCTGTCTGTATCGTTTTGACTGGTGCTCTAACTTAGTAACTTTTCCCTGTATAAAAAATCACCCTATAACATCCAGTTTCCATTCTTACAAATTCGAAGAACTAAAAGTTCACAAAGTTTATTTATAAAATCAACCAAATATCCGAACTCGTTAGGGTAAATCTTGAATTAATTAAACGTACCTCAGAATTTCTAAAGTTTTCTTTACTTTGGTTGTATCTTACAACTTTGCTCTAATCTGATTGGTCCCTCAAACAAGCCTTTTATTTTTATTCAAAAATACACCTTAAAGTTCGTAAAACTGGTCTTTGTTTTTCAACTAGTTTTATACAGAAGACATGAATTTTCATAAAGTTTGGTTTACTTTGAAATAATTTTTGATTCAGCTGCCTACACAAATCTGCTTAACATGAAAAGTTAAATAAATAGTGTATTATCGTTATAAATCATCGCTCGAAACATATTATTTCATATAGAAGTTGTTGTTCTGGATCTTGGCGTTAACAAATTAGGAATTTTCGTAGTGAGGGGGCAACATTTTTATAAAAAGACAAAAAAACTTGAGAGGTGTCAAGGGACACCCGGATGGAACGAAGTTACTGATACACTCAACAAAAATAATCGTCGCGACTCCACTCCACTCCACTCCACTCCGCTCCGCACCGCTCCGCTCCACTCCGCTCAGCTTCGCTCCGCTCCACTCCGCTCCGCTCCACTCCACTCCACTCCACTCCACTCTTTGAGCTCTAGCACTCTTTCGCAACGCGCGATAAGGAACTTGGTTCCAATAAACACCCTCCTTTGCGTCGCGCAGTCGGATAAAAGTGTCGTGCCAACTTTTCGTAAGATTTTTTTCCGCCCAGCCCCCTTTCACAACGCGCGATAAGGAACTTCGTTCCAAAAAACGAACAGTAGTTCGCTATCAAATTGTTTGTGTTTCAAATAACAGATTTATTATTATCAGTCTCTAATCTACATCTCTTAAATAGTTATGATAGCTGAATGTAGTTAAACCATGTTCTGTTGACCATTTGGGATTGGTTCAAAAAACCGGTTATAAACGCCCAAATGGTCGGTTCAACAATGCGCACCCTTAACACTAAATCACACTAGTCACAGCGAACAAACGATCTGATGAAGACCACAGGATCACGCTGAATGCAAGCCACTTCCAACCAGTTCTATTGGAAATCTATATGGGAACATAGGCCGTTCAGCAGTCATAGTCGTTCTACGGTTGATGTGATAATGATTATGTTGATCTATATCTGAGTTACATCTGCTGGGAAACTTGCTGGTTTCTCAGTAAAAATATCTTAAAACACCAATTCCTTAATTGGTTAAAAAATCAGGTCACGGAATAACCCAAGCAATAATTTTTCACTGGCATCCCTGCTAGTTTAAAACGGACTCCGTCGAGATCACTTAGGCCTTTAGAGTGACGACTTGTTAAGCAAAACTTTCTAGTTAAAGTACTGACAAAATGTTGGTCCTTGGAGCGTAATAATCAAGCTGACTTTCACAATTTTCGTCTACTTGCTAAATAGCTAATTATGTTTTTTCTCTGATATTTAAATGTACCTAGTTAAAAGTTATGCGAAAACATAATTCATTTTTTTACTACCTGTGCCATTAAGACTATCGTCTACCGAGCGCTCGTCCATACTAAAAGAGAAAACGTTTTCCTACCCCTAAATGTTATCCTATCTCAATGATTTTTTAGAATGCTTCCGACACTGTAAAAAACTAGGTTTATAGGTTTTCTTTTTTTCAAAATTAATAATAGTTTGAAAGTAACAGGCGCCTAAAAGTTACTATTTTTATGACAAAATCTTCATTGAAGTAAAACCTTTGTATTTTAAAAACAAAGAAGTTTTAGATTTAGAAAAAAAGCAAAACCTACAAACCTAGAATGTAATATGCTGAAACGATTGACACTAGAATCTAAGAGATTGGACGTGATTTAGTATGTGAAAAACGTTTTCTCCCGAGAGACAAATTTCATATAAAAAATACTCACAGTCAGTCGCGAGCTGCAACGCTCTCTATCGCACGATCGGAGGTTTTACAACGAGCGAGAAGGACAGCACGAGTTTTTCTAAATACCTATTTTTTGAAAAGGCAGCCGCTATACAATCCTCTTAAACACAGTTCGGTGCTACGCCGCTACGCCGTAGACAGCTACTACGTAGCTAAGCCGTAGCTAGCTGCTACGTCGTAGCAGTTGCATTGACAATCAAAACATTAGATTAATTTCAAATTAATCTCTGTAATATCGGAGATTGAAGTGCTGTTCGTGTATATTTGATGTTCAAAGAATTTCCATGCGCACTCGAAATATAGTGTATTTACTGTATGGAAACTTAACGACAACCGAAATTATTATGTTGTTATTAAACATTTTTTGTTGATTTGATTCGCTTAATAACTATAATTTTTCCTCTTCCACAGATGGTAGCAGCAGTTCGGGGAGCGCATCAACTACAGTGAAAATTATTCTTCTGTTAACATACCTTCTTCCTAACGTCCTAAGATAATTTGTTGTATTCCAATTAGTTAGTAACAATTTATAATCGCCTATGTTCTAACGAACGTATAGAACCAAAGACCCTGACGTTTCTATGACTGATAATATTCTTCTCTATATTTTCACTGTTGATACTTTGTAGTTGTGCCAACCCGAATTTATGTATTTCATTAAATGGAATACACGAAATATGATTCTAATTTACTCTATTCCCCCAAGTAATTGGTTCTAATCTTAAATCTGTTTATCAAACTAATCGTGAAGAAAATAATTAAAAGTTGTACGATGCAAAAAATATAAATATCTGGTTATCTTTAAAAGTTATAAATATGTATTTATCATTAATTTGCGTTATATTAAATAGTAATTTTAAGAAGTTATTGACCTGGCACTAAGGTTTATGTGTATGCCTAGGTATGTATATATGTACATATGTATGTGCTCAAATACTATAAATAAATCATGGCTATTGTGGGTTTTAAATATTTTAATAATTCGTTGTTTTCAATCACTTTTCATAGTCTTATAACGGTAAGTGTTTATTACAAGTATTTATGACGACTGTTATCTGTGACACGTTTTTTAACGGATTACGGATTGCACAATTGCACATAGAATCTTGACAACGAAGATTATTTTTTTATATAGCGAAAGGAGGAACCAACGTGCAATGGAGCGTAGTATTCTAGGCGTCAAACTATCAGACCGCATACGCAACACCACACTACGCTCCAAAACACAAATTGCTGACGTTGGTCAAAAGGCCGCTGCACTGAAATGGGCTTGGGACGGCCACGTCTGCCGCATGCCCAATGAGCTGTGGGCTAAAATAACCACTTTGTGGAGATCTGACACAGCCAGAAGGCGTCGCGGCAGACCTCGCAGAAGATGGCGGGACGAGCTTGACCAAACCGATGACCAGTGGTCCACTTTGGCCCTGGATCGTGAAAAAACTCGTGCTAAGGGTACTGAGCATAATGACTCTTGGGTAAATCAGTTTTTTTATGGGAGTAATAGAGTTATGACGCACATTCCAACCACATCGCAAACACTTGCAAGTTGCGGTCGGCCACATCGCAGACACGAAGTTACTTCTAGGCCAGCGTGCTTCACCGTCGACCAGATCATCGCTATGCTATCAGACGAGATAGTGGTCAAACGTCAACCTATAGATAAATAAAAAAAAATACATCAACGCAAGGAGTAACTACACCGCAAAGACTAAAATTATCGAATCAAACTAAGGAACAAAAAGGTATTCTCATTAGGGCTCATGTACACGATGCCCCCCTGCCGCGCCGCCACCGCTCTGCTACCGCGCCACTAAGCTGTGTTTACCTTCGCGACTGCGCCGCCACCGCGCCGCTTCTGCGCCGCCGCCGCTGAATGGTGGCGCGGTGGCGGTGCGGCAGCGGAGAGTTTGCGGTGCGGTGTCGCAGCGGTGGCGGAGTGGTGGTGGAGCGGTGGCAGAGCGGTGGGGGAGCGGTGGCGGCGCGACGACGCGGCGGCGGCGTCGTGTACAAGGTACATGAGCCCTAAGAGTTAGGCCCTTCGTCCACTATACGACTCAAGTTTCCGATACCTTACGACTTCAGTATCCAGGCGACTCTCGCAATAGAAATGCATATACGTTCGTACACATGCACGCGACGCTCGACGCCAATCGCGCGCTACCTATCTGCTGACATCGCGGCGACTTGAGTTTCCGCGACTTTCAAGATGGCGGAACAATTCATTTACCATTTTTAATTTTATTCACAGAATAAAGGGTTCCGTAGCATACTCTTGAATCATTTTTGGAAATTAATTATTTTAAAACGATAGAAAAATATTTACAATCCTCTATCAAATCATAATTTTGTATGCAGTTTTATTAAAAAGTTGGGAGAGATGGTTTTTTTTCTATTTTATTGAATAAAATTTTTAAATTATGTTATAGTATTTGGATTTGGATTAATGTTAGGTTCCCAGGAAATTAACTGTGAAGGACGGACTGTCACACGACTGATCTTATAAAGATTCCGTTTTTTTTTTGAACCTTCGGAACCCTAAAAAATATACTTTGATCGTCACAGTCATGTGTCAGCCATTTTATAAATTCATATTCTTGACCACCCATCATGACCTTATGACGCGGCGCTAGTGTCTATGTCGTTACATCAAATTGCATTATAAAAATTTAGTACCTCGAATTTTCCGCAGGTCATGAGTAGTGGCGAAACTCTAGTATCGGAAACTTGCGTCGCCTCGTGTACGAAGGTTCGTACACGAGGCGACGCAAGTTTCCGATACCTTACGATTTTGGTTTCCAGGCGACTATCGCAATACAAATCCATAGAGGCTCGTACACAGGTCGCGTCGCCGACATGCGTCGCCGACTCTAGTCGCTCGCTACTCATCTATCAAGATCGCCGATACCCAAGTCTTCGCGATTTTTAACCGACGAAAAATTTGTATCTATTATTTTAAAATTTATTATTAAAGTATCTGAGGTAGAAAAATATCCTTGTTTGTATCATTACAATTAATAATAATAATATTCCACAACTATCACACAACGCCATCTCGTCCCAAGCTAAGCAGAGCTTGTGTTATGGGTACTAAACAACTGATAAACATACTTATATATTTCTAAATACATAAATTTAATAGATAAATTACACCCAGACACAGAACAAATGATCGTGCTCATCAAACAAACATTTGTCCTGGGTGGGAATCGAACCCACGTCCTCCGGCATAGCAGTCAGGGTCACTAACGACTAGACCAACAGGCTTGTCAAATTCAAAAGAATATTCTAATAGATAATTAGCATGGAATAAGCTTTTTTTTTAACCCGGCGAGTATGTGGTGAAAATAGTAACGTGGAGGTTGTGGAGGGTCTTATTGACCCTGTATATAACTGGGTTTAAATACCTAAATTTATATTAATGTACCAAATATTAATCAATATTATTTATCGTCGCCTTAGTTCACAATTGCACTAACTACAAAATTCACTTTTTTGAGGAGAGAGTTTTAAAGTTTTTTAAACTTTAGACAAGAATAGTACAAAAACCAAGTAAAATAATAAAACAAATATGCATTTATTCATAAAACTAGTCCTTTAACTCCAACATATCATAATATTGTAATATTAGTTTAAACGTAACCTTTTCAAAATAGCTAAATAAATATAAAACCCCCCAGTTAATACATTTGTGCACTAAGATTGATTATGTTGACCGGTACTAAGTGAAAAACTCAAAAATATTTAACAGCATTACCAGGCTGGTTCAAGGTCCAAGAAAAAGGATAAGAATAATTATGGATATTGCATTAAATAGATAAAGTAATAAACTAGTGATCCATATTCATAATGTTTATTTTTATTATAAAACACAGTTTTATCCTCAATCAAATAAATAATTAATTATGTTTCACACCCACAATAAAAACAAAAAAAAAAAGGTTGCAGCCCGATTATTATGGGCCAATCTTTAGGTTTTTTTTTTTTTTTTTAGTTGGTAAAATCATCAAATGAGTCCTCCCGCCCTGGGTGGGGCGGAAGGGACTGTCAGACTCTTACTGACTAAAATCCACCCGTGTTCCTTCGGATGCCCTTTACGTTCCGGGGCCACGGTATCCTGGGTTAAGAAAAAACCCGCGACCCCAGCAGGCATTTGGCGCGAAACACGACGCGCCACCGACCCGGGCTTGTTCCTTGGTCGGACGGCGAGCTACCCATTACTTACCGTCCACAAGCCCGCTCCGCCGCTGTGCCCTCTGCTGATCAGAGGGACACGCTTTGGAACGTCCACACGACAGGCTATTCGCATACGGGCAAAGAGACCCCTTAGGCACACAGTGCCTAAGGAAGAGTTTTTGCCCGCATCCCAGGGTGCACCGGCCCGAAAAACTGGTCTTCCCCCCGGACGTATCCGAAAGGGAACTCCAGTCCACGGGCGCACGTGGAGGTTTCCTGTCATAGCACCCCAATCTTTAGGTATTGCCCAAACCAATTGGTTTTATTCTTTAATTAAAAAGAAAACTTTGTTATACACTAGGAATTTTCCGTTGTCGTGGGTGCGTTCACAAACATAGAAACTCACACACACGAACACCCAGACCCGGAACAACTATTTGTAGGTCATACAAATAAACAAGGTATGTTCCGTGCGTGGATCGAACCTCCGACACGCTACGCAGCTGTCGATCTCTCAACCACTGTGCCAACCGTGCCATCTACACGTTTCTGAATCAATCCAATTAAAAATTATTAAAATAAGTCTTCAGTTTAAGGTAACAATGATTCTTTAATAACTTAAATTTCTTCAACTATGGACTCTTCATCTTGATCATCATCAGACGATTCAGTGTCATCACAATCTTCATTGATGTTTACTTATTCATTACATTTTTAAATATTTTAACAATAAAGATATACAAAAATATTTAAAAATATAAAAAGCAGTCTACCAGCATCGGGAACAGGGTCCGGGATACCGGTGGTCAGGACTCCTGAGAGACGAACCTCCTAATGATACGCGCCGTGTCCAGTAGTACAGCCTTCTGAATCAAGCGTTTGAGCCAGCTGCCAAGCGAGAGCCTTCTCTGCCTTCACGAGGTTCTCGTCATGCGGGGACGTTATATCAACAATCATTGCGCGACGCTCCGATCGATCTATCACCATAATGTCAGGCTTCTTGGTTCTTGTCAGTCACAATTATTTTTAACAAGAAAGAGGAAGAAGTGGATGGAATACCTTTGTAATACTTCCAGTAGACATCTACTGGGAGTGGAAATTTCATGCACAAGTGTGCTAAGTACGTACTTAGCACACTTGTACATGCAATTTTCTCGATCCTTTTGCACTAACAACACATAATACACACTTATAGCACTGCTAAAACGTATGCGCAGTTATTGCAAATTTAAATAATACGTTTGTGTTTTGAAATTTTCTGCAGTTTTTAAACTTAAAATCAGTTAAAGTATGTCTTGATTGGTTTTACAAAAATAAACGTCATTAGTACAGTAGAACATTCATGCGATCTCATTTAATACAACTGTGAACCACGTTTTTGGTAGAAAGAGACGGAATAACGCCATTTCGATACGCGGAAACGAAAGAGCATGAAATTTAGTGTATTTGGCACTAAAAAAGTGAAAATTGAAAATTTTGTAGTTAGTGCAATTGTGAACTAAGGCATCGTTATATTACATGTTATTTTTACGGTTTTATCGAAATAAAACGCAGATAAGAGTACAAAATATTATAATTAAATCACTTTTAGCAAAGTACTACAAAATAATCAACTTTTGCATAAACTTTCTAAACTTACATTAGAAACAACAAAAAATAACTAACTTCTTAGATGATTAACTTTTAATTTGGTACATACGTAGAGATCAATTAGTTGCAATTGCAGTCTTATCATCAATTATGAACTACAAATCTTTATTGTCTGTGATTGTAGCACAATCCTGGCAGAATGAAATAGTGTGTTCTGGACAAATATACTTATGGCAATCTTCACAAACATTGGCTGTCTTGCGATGGCGGGCATAAGGACATACTTGGCACCTTTTTCGTACACCTGGAACCCTAACAGGTGCTTCTTGTTCAGGTTCTCCGATGAATTCTCTGATTCTCTTGTAGCTGTCTCGGCAATTGAAGTGTTTCTTTGCGGCCTTTCAAGTGTTCAGTAACGAGCTACCTTGTAGCCGGTTGGCGCGGCGAAATTATGAACCATATTCTTTCAAGATTGATTTTTTTCCTCTATACGCGCCAATTTTTAATTCCAAAAATTTGATAAAGGAATGCGCTCGTCATTTTTAAAATAGAAGCATTTTAATTTATGTTATGAGATGTAAATTTTGTGTTCTGTACAATGTATTAATAAGGTTGAATATAGAATGGTGGCCGAATAGACGATTTGAGTCTTACGACTCGAGTCGCCGCTGTGTACGGATCGTGCGCGACTGGAGTCGCGCGACTTAGGTATGCGACTGGAGTATCGGATACCCGAGTCGCCTAATGTACGAAGGGCCTTAGTCTAAATTATACTTTTTTAAAAAGAAAAGAGTTTTTATTTGCACAGATAATAATAGTATAAAAAAATATTGTTGATGATAGCCACAATAACAGTTATCTGTTTACTTTGGTACAATATCCGAAAGATTTAGTTATTTTTTCGTTTCATTACTACAAGATTTCTGAACCTCTAGCACGACTTTTCACATTTTTGTGACATAAAGTAAACGTCGTAGTGTATTATTGAAGTATTTACTGCGTCGATTTTATATTATATGTAAATATGTATATTTTTATATGTAAAAGTGTACGAACGAGGTACTGTTTAACTATAGTATAGTAACCCATCGAATTAACCTCAAATCTACTGTTCGTAAATAATTTCAGTCCTACACAAACCAAATCTGTGTTCTGAGAACAACTAACATGAAATGGTTTCAAATAAGAATATTTATACATTCCCGTCGTCGAACTACTATAATAAAAAGCCTACGAAAATGCAAAAGCCAGCGAAATCGTTTTAAGTATAATTTGGTACGAATGGCTAAATGGATATGCGCGGCGACGAAAATTCTCGGATAATTTTGAACTAAAAAAGGATTGTTATGATTTCATAGCTTGATATTTCATTATTTTAGGCGAAAATTGTTGCTGGGCTTTATACATTCCGGGAAAATGTGAAAATCCATGCTTGCTCCATGTTTTAAAATAGTCACGAGCGTAATTACATTTTAAACATTTCTGTTTCAAAAATAGGTACCTGTTTCATTTGGAAGCTCCATGAAACCTTTTCAGATTCATAATATTTGCAGGATAAAAGGTGGAAAAGAGAGGCTGAGGATGTATCGAGCGCGTTGAATTAAAGAGCACCATTATGTCAATGCTGGCGGTATACAAACAAGGAGCATGGTGTCGATCACTAAGTATAAAGGATTAGTTCTATTTGCCATTTGTTAACGGTTTTATGGTAGCATTACTGGCAGAGGATGTTTGCGGCCTGCCCAAGAACGGGATGTTTGGCACTCTGGGTTAACGTTCTTTTATACGGTTCCGTAGCAAAACGGAAAAACGGGACCCTATTTCTAATATTCCGCTGTCCGCCAATCACCAGGCTGTATCTTATGAACTGTGATAGTTAAAGAGTTGGAATTTCGCAATTTATTTATGTATTTCCGGTGACACTATAAAAAAAATACTAAAAACTGAATCAAATAAATATTTAATGGGTGCCTAAAAGAGACATAATCTTTGGCGGTATTATAGATAATGGTACGGAACCCTTCGTGCGCGATTCTGAATTGCATTTGGCCAGTTTTTTTATAACTTTTTCCTACGCTAGGAATTTCTCCTGTATGGTGAGCGTCTCCGAATATTCACAAGGCGTCCGACGCAGTCGGAACAGAGTAGCCGGTAATCGATTGAAATGACGTGTGATTGGAGAGACCTACGTCCAGCAGTGGACTGCTATAGACTGGGTGGTGATGGTTATTGGTCCATCTTGGAAATAAGTTATAGCCTTAATACCTAAGGAGTTTCAATACACTAACATGCTTAAGAAGTGGGTCCTTTAAGTTTTCGAAGCGTTACGACGAAAATTGGATAACTTTACCTGTGAAGAACTCTTCAAATATTCCATATTGCAGCTCTCGTAACATTGAAACTTTAAACTTTATCGACATCGGGCCTTACAGTCATGTCCTAAAATTCAATCTTTTTTAAGGGGGAACTGTACCTCAGCTTCATCAGCATCAGCCTATAAATGTTCCCATTGCTGGAACACAGGCCTCCTCTCTGTAAGAGGGAATCGGCCATAATGCACCACGCGGGCCCAGTGCGTGTTGGTGGATGTCACATGTCTTCGAATTTTTCTTTCTAGGACATGCCGGTTTCCTCACGATGTTTCATTTCACCGTTTTGAGAGTGATAGTGATGAATTAATTACACAAAGTAATGCGCCAGTCTGGGTTTGAACCCAGAGGTGGAAAAAAAAACAACTGATTTTATGAACACTAGTATTACCTTAGGAAACGACTTAGTACAATTTGCAATTGAAGATATTCCACTCTCAGCTGCGGACCAAGCGTGTCCTCTGCTACTGCTATTCGCCTACTGTTGGTAGGTGCAGATTGCAGACCAGTTAAAAACACCTATTATATTTCACTAATTAGAAGTGAAATAATTATCCTTTAGCAATACAAGCATAACACAAATTGTTTCTCTAAAATATGCGACAGAGAGCTAAATTTTGCTCATCACTCTTACTCGAATGCAGCTCGTAAAATTTTATGACCGTGCTCACTAAAAGCATTTGAATTTATGCTCATAAACAAACGACCAAAGCTTAAACTAGGATGGTCATTTCTGATGCTTATTTACCTACGAAAGTATTTCAATGGTAATACAGTTTTCCATAGAATTTCGTCTAGCAACGTTCTAATACTAAGCCAGAGATAAATTTAATAGTCGTAACCAAGCAACAGCCTAGCCAAAGTCAGTGCTTAGCGACGTTCTAAGCATCCATTTCGTATAAATATACAGTTATTTATTGTTTACTTTCGATAAAAGCCAACCTTATGAGCCAATACTTCGCTTAGCCATAGTATCGATTTTCCTAAACTTAGTAAATTCTTCTTTAGACGTGATGGGTTTGAATACCTAAACATATTAAAGAACAGTACCCTTAGCACGAATTTTCACTCTTTTACTTTACAGCATCTCTCCAGTATTTACAGCGTTTTTGTATGAAAAAACGGAACAGGGCCTCTGGTGTGCGGAGAAGGAACTAAATTTTTCATTGAAAATTGTCAGTTTGAAATTGTCAAAGTTCCAGTTTACTTTACGTCTCAAATACTGAAAATTCGTGCTAAGGGTACAGGTCTTTAAAAGTAAACACCAAAAATAAAACTTTCTGCGCGGATAATTTCAAGACTAATTTTATTTATTTATAAGAGTACTAATAAGATTACTACTATTTTATGATGTTTACGTAACGTTCAATAAAATATGAAATAAATAATTAGAAGATACAAAAATACCGTTTAATCGAATATTTCCGCTGCACTGGAATAATTAGGTACTACTAACATGCAAAGCTTTTATTTATAGGTCATCCTATCTATCACAGAAACCAACGTGGTTAAATGAAATAAATATAGGCAATCTATAGTAAAAAATCTAGCTGATAATCTTGCTGATAACTTTCTGAAGGGAGGAAGCTGAAAGAAACAGAATGGGATATACAACATTAATATAATAATATAATAATATAATATAATATTCCACAACTATCACACAACGCCATCTAGTCCCAAGCTAAGCAGAGCTTGTGTTATGGGTACTAGACAACTGATAAACATACTTATATATTTCTAAATACATACATATTATAGATAAATTACACCCAGACACAGAACAAATGATCGTGCTCATCACACAAACATTTGTCCTGGGTGGGAATCGAACCCACGACCTCCGGCATAGCAGTCAGGTTCACTAACCACTAGACCAACATTATTTTTAGTATATGCAAAACCTGAATATAGTTTGTTCAGAATCAGTAACTGATTCGATTCCAGTAATTTTTACACCATGTTATTTTTTTTTTCAAAAGTATTTAAATTAAATTTTATTACCAATTAATTCCAATACAATCACCGTATGGTTAGGTACATATTGCCAAACTATTATCACGAGTGTATAACACAGGAGACGTGGTTTACGCGGGTGTACCGCAAAATGAGCATGTTTTTGAACAGACAACCAGGTTAATATACAAGCTTATAACTTTGTGATTTTTCATGATACGGTTTTAAAAGTACATAGATTTTTTAAACAAAAACATTGGACAGGTATATCGGGTTTCGCATAAACAAAAAATAATGTTGTATAATAGCAAGAACTAGCTATATTGTCCGAAGGCACAAAAGTCTACTCTTATTTTGTTGAAAGTCTTGTCTAAAAAACATAATATGTAAAGGTCGTTTGTGCAGTTAATTTTTTTTTTTTTTAGACAAGTTTAGTGTTCAACAGATTTTGTTAACTTTTTGTGGTACGACGAGTTCAATACGATTTCTAAGTGTTTCGCAAAAAGTTCAACTGGGTTTTTTGTGGTAGAAAGTCATCGCATAAATCTTTCTACTTTAGGTGGACCGGTAAGGATTCTCAGACTGAAAACCACCTTTTTGTATTTTTTTTTCAATGTCATCTTTACGTTTTCATGTAAATGGCTCTTTTGTCTTTTTGAGAATAAATTGCTTGAACCTTAATCTATTTGAAACAGATGGTTATATACTTAACTAGTTTGGATATGTTGAGAGGATGATTATTGAGTGAAAGGCGACTAACAAAAGGCAAGAATGACAACGGCCCGAGTAAGAGCACTCTAGGAAGATCTACACTGGCCTTTATGAAAAGATTCTCTGTGGTTTTTGCCCTCTCCCATGGAAACCGTGAGTTTATGTATGTACGTTAACATTAATATTCAAGGAAAATTATTTTGAAGTTGACTAGTACTCAGCTTCCCACCGCAGTTTGAAGATAAAATTTGACCCATTTCAGCACGTTTTTTAACATTGTAGTAAAGTAGGAACAAAATATAACAAAATTAATTAATGTATAATGACCAAAACAACATATTATTATGCTAAAATTAACTTAAATAAGGTTAAGGACTCTGATTAAATAGTTTTAATGCGTGACATTTTTTTTATGCACGCGTTGTCAATTTATGAATGGCCAAGAATTTAAATTTACAACCAATTCAAGTTTATAACCATTCAGCAAAGGTGATCCCTAGCAGTTTTGTAAATGAAATGACAGTTTGTATACGAAAAACCAATTTCGCTTTTAATAAACCTGGGAACAAATCCAGGGCAAACCTGGGAACAAATTGTTGGTCGAAATTAAGACTTCGCCCAACAATTAGCTGGCCTCGAGAACAACGAACCATTGAGCCAGTTAACAAAAAATTTCTTCAATATTTTCTATGAAATTGTGGATGCTCTTTGCAGTCTTTTTAAAATCTCAGTATTATTGTGAAAACTACTGCAGTAAAATGTACAACGTGATGTGTGTGCTCAGATTTTTCTGTTTGTAAGTATAAACTCGTGATTATTGTTGTTGTTTTATACTACTTTTCCGAGGAATAAAGTGAAGTTTGAAGGTGGGATCAATTTTTTTTTCTGAGTGGTAAAATCGTCAAATGAGTCCTCCCACCCGGGGCAGAGCGGGAGGGACTGTCAGACTCGTAATACTGACTAAAACCCACGGAATCTTTCAATAGCCCTTTACGTTCCGGGGTCACGGTAATTTTTGAGTCCCGCGACCCCGGTAGGCTTTGGCCCTCTAAGGGCCCCCCCCCGTCATAATACTGACACTTTTTGAAGTGTGCGTGGAACATGACACGCCGTCGACCCGGGCATGGTCCATGGTCGGACAGCACACAGTCGCCCATTACTCGCCACCCAAGCCCGCGCTTACGGTGGGAAGGTGGAATCTATTGCAGAAAAATTGAAAGGGAATCGTCTGTCTTAGAATGGACATGAGTGACGAGGAGGGATGATACGCCTGTGGCTAAGAGAGTGTGTGTATGAATATGGATGGATGGCGAGGAAGAGGAAGACCAAATAAAAGATGGATGGACTGTGTCAACATGAATGAAAAAATTTTTTTTAACGATGCTCCTACATTAGTTATTTCTCCTGTATCGGGGGGCGCTTACAAACATAAAAACCCACATACACAAACGCCCGTATCCAGAACAACTACTTGTAGATCATATTATTGTTTTCTGAACCCGCGACACACAGCGCTGTAGTCCAGTCGCTCAGCCACTTCGCTAAACGTGCCGTCAAAAATGATACCGTGGGTGTAAAATCTAAATGATGCCGTGTCTTCGCCGTCTGACAGGGTAGAATGGAAGAAAACGTTTTAAAAACTGCGCACTAAATAAATAATGTCTATTTTCCACAGAATTAAACATTAACCGTATAAAATATCCGCACTTTGTTGGAAAATAGTCAGTTCAGATGGTATTAATAGTTCGTTTCTTGCAAAATGTGCAGAACTTGCAGTTGTGCAACATTTTATTGCTAACATTACAATGTGAATAAAGCGGTTGTCTATTATACAACTGGCTGCAAGCAACGATTGCTGGCTGCTTCTATTATTAACATTATTAACAAAATACTTTTGAAGCAACCTCTTTGCAACTTAGGAACAATAAGTTGTAATACATTATTATAGCAGTTTAAAAGTAAGAAATACTTCCGTTCTCTTTCTTCCGAAGAGGACGCATTTTTAGGGTTCCGTACCCAAAAACTCCACTGTCCGTCAGACTGTCTGTCCGTCTGTCACCAGGCTGTATCTCACGAACCGTGATAGACACTTGTTATTTTTTACAGATAATGTATTTCTGTTACCGCTATTACAAAAAAAAAAATAGAATTTAATAAATATTTAACATGCTTTTTTAATTTCTTATAGACTCGCACTTGGCTGGTTTTTCAATGTTTGTTGTTTCCATTGAACTCTTCTAAAACAGTTTGCTAGTTTCGAATATAAGTATTTAATTGCACCTTATTTCATTTTTTTAATAAAACTACCTATGTAAAAGATTTTCTGTCTCATATTTTACGAGAATCCACCGTTCATTGGGCCCATTTGTTAACTGTGCCTTCCAATATAACCTGACTCGGCTAAACAGTATTTTACACAGGCTAACTCCCGTTTCGACCTTATTACTGGCTAACGAAGCACTAACAGGGTGATTTACACCAACACGCTCGAACTTTATGAAGCTAGTTTTATTTTGTAATCTGTTCCAAAATTGACCATCTGAGACTAGACCACTAGTGTTTAATGAAAATGTATTGACAGTAATAGCATGAATTTGGTTTTATAGATTTTCGTTTCACATTATAATGTAGGTAATTCACAATTCATGTTCTACTTTCAAATCTCAATCGTGATTCCCTGCAGCATGTTAAAAGCAAAGCCTGATTAATACTTCCTCATACATTTCGAGATCTTGATTCCCTGCAGATTGAAAATTCTATCAAATCCAGTTCATCAGCCCAGCTTTTTCCAAACGTCTAATCGAAAGCAGCATAATCAGGCACCAGAAGTTTTTTTTGTTTTTTTACTTTAGATATTGGCTCGAGTTGGATCTTCACTGGTGGTAAGCAAAGATAAGTCGACAGAGACTGCCTATTTGAGTTCCACAACAGAAATACAATATTTGAATCTACCAAAATGCATTCGGATTTTCTGACAGCCTGCAGTCTACTTATTTAGAAACGGCTCATTCTAAGATCGTCGTGTGACATCTACCAATATGTCGTGAGTAGATTTAGCAAAGTTGGTATAAGTTTAATGGCACAAATGGAAGTTACGTGGTTCCGTACTAATGTGGTTTTATTACGTGTCTGTCGGATTTACGATACACTGTATAGTTAATAGATATTCAATACAAAATTAGACTTATATTATGTCATTAGATAAATATGTTCGTGAATTTTAAAAAGTATATCGTTTGACTACAATAGTTGGATCATAAACTGAACTAAGTCAGATGTTTGAAACACACGACGAGGCGCCGCCAGTGGCGACTTCGCATACTTACAAAGTAATTAATGGCTTATTCGCGCCTCCCGCCGCACGAGGGTAGCAGTACTGACTTAAAAATAAAACGTGTGGCACTCGGGGACTGCCGCGGTAAAGCTATTGCATAACATTTTTTATCAAGTTATGCAATTTTTTTCTTTTTTTTAGGCTATGGTCACCCACGTCGATCAAGTGAAACGTCAAGAAAAACAAACACCTTGCCGAAGTAGGCCGAACTGAAACGACGTTAGGCGATGCGGGGTGTTAGGTTTATTTTCGTACGGAATTTCTTGATTCGGTCGCCGCGCTTAGAGCCCGCGGGCTCTAAGCGTCATCTTTCATCGCGATGAAAGCTATGCAATAGTTTATAACCTACAATAAATGGGCAAAAATCCTACATCAGAAAACCTAAGATCCTAGGATAAGGAGGGGAACCAATTACACCAGAATTGCAGATGGTTCTGAACACGGCTTAAAGCAACATTGTTGTGTTACCTGTTGTGAATATGAATTGGCGAAAGTTGCCATGTGCGGAAAGTATCTCCTCTAGCAACCTTGTTGTAAGAAAATGTATGCAGTTTCAGTTTTGGTGAGCAGATGTGCATCTGAGATGACTGTATTTATTTTATTTTTAAACTAAAATAATGATATTTTCACCTCACCCGCTCGGAAAGATTCTATTTCTCATTCAAAATCTAAGCGCAAAACTCCATTTTGTAATCTAGAGCACAAAGTGTTGTTTAAAAATCGAACACGTCTTGTATTCAATTATTTTCTACACTGGCAGGTGCCGCCCCCACTGCATGTCAGTGCACCAACCTATTTTTTTTTCTGAACATTAGTGTTTAGTACCTACTAGATGTCGTAGGTAAGTTTGAGTTTTTAAAATTCGAGAAAATCGTCACGAGCCGCCTTATATCTGTCTCTGTCTCCAGCATTCACAATGGAATCCAATGAGTTTGAGCAATTTTCCGCAAAACGTAATAATAACACACACGTGACAAACAAAAGTATCAATGTTCCAAAAAAACATTAACTTTCAATATTAACAATTGTAGTAATTTTACTTTTAATTTCTAAAATGAATAAATAAATACTTATATAGTAAATTGTTTAAGCTGTTTCTCTTACACCTACCATTTCCTCGCTGTGTGAGGTGAAAAGTTGTGTGTTGCACTCGGCAGCAAAGTTTTTCTGCGTCTCGTACTTTTGAAAACTTCGCATCGCTCAGGATTCTATATTTGAACCGCTCGTTTCTCTCGCGGTTCAATCTTAGAATCCTTCGCTCTCTCAGTTTTCAATACAAGTACTCGCGCACAAAAATCAACTTTGCAGCCTTGCATAACAAATAACTATTACAAGGCAGGTGTACCTACGTTGACGGGGCCCCCTTTAGAGGGCCAAAGCCTATTACCGTGACCCCGGAAAGAAAAGGGCTTTTAAATTACAACGGGGATTTTAGTCGGTACGAGTCTGACAGTCCCTCCCGTGGACCCCTCTGCCCTGGGTGGGAGGACTCATTTGATGATTTTACAACGCTATATAAGAAAAGGTAGGTAGGTATCTACGTGGCAACGCGGATAAAAGAATGTTCGCTCCAGAGGAGACATATCTTACCAGATCATGTTATGTATAATATGTAGTGTTTGCAATCGGTGTTCTTGTATGACCAGCGGGTTTAAAACAGCCATTTTAAGCACTATTCCCAATGATTCACTTAGTGCATTTCCAGCAACGTCATTGGCAATTCTTCTGTTATTAAATCGAAATGAATCATTAATAATATTGCTATAAATTGCGGATGTTGAATGTAGATAATTATGGCGAAAGGAGTGGATTAGCAGGAGAGTTGCGTATCAATTTATTTTTAAATACGATGGCAGGAGCCGACGCACAGTGTGGGAATTTCGAAATCTAGGGGGATTTAAATCAAATTATAAATGTTAATTTTTTATAACATATTTATAACCTATTTATACCTAAGACCCTATTGGTCAAAGCTACATATTAGAAATTGTTGTATGTAGCTTGAAAAAAATAATAAAAAATCTTGAAGTGGGTTGATAATAGTCGTTGTATACCGACAATGTAAATACGACATTTAAGTGTCATCTTCATTTGAGATTACTGATAAAATTAACTTAAAACCTTGTTTATTGGTTTATTATTCCGTTGTGTATATTTGTCAAGATAATTTAGAGTGCATTTTATTAAAGGAATAGTAATACATAACCCATAAAACAACATGTGAAAGCAAAGGTTAAAAAAAGCATCTTTTTGAGACGATTTGCAAAATAAAAGGTGTATTAAAAAAAATAGCCAGAAGGTCCCGGTGTTTTGATTGTTTAAAATTATGGTTTAGAGTCGAAACTTTTGAGAACAGTTAATAACAGGTGCGCTTTTTTGCGCCAATATTTTTTTTTTTGATATTCGTAATGATCTCCAATATTACAAAAAAACTGGTTTTTTGATCTCAAATGTGGAAAAGAAGCGAATTAAACCTATCTTTGCTTTTATAAGAGGTACATACCATCAAGTTACATTTTTGGAAGATACTACAAATGAAATAAAGCTCTTTTTAAAAAGTTTATATTACAAATTTAACGAATAATTGGCTGCAATCGGTAGACATTGTAAATGGTGAATTTTATTTATTTGAATACCAATTAATGTCATTTAAACTTGTTTCTTTTATTTTTTTTCAATTTGGAATTAAATCCCGCTAGATTACGAAATTCCCACACTGTGCGACGGCGCGTTTGGTCCAGTGGCTGAGTGCTGAGTGTCGCGGATTCGATTCTCTCACGGAATAAATATTTGTGTGATCTACAAGTCGTTCTTTTGGGTCTGAGTGTTTGTGTACGTGAGTATAATTTTGTAAACGCACCTCCGATACAGGAGACATTCCTAGAGGTATACAACCTTTGATTAAAAGAAAATTATAAAAAAAAGAATTGATGTAGAACTAACGTAATATTATTTTCCAAGTTTTTTTTTTAACAATGTTTAATACAGATATCATTGTGGCATTATTCACAAAAGTTATCCTAGCAGCTACAGAAATGTTCTTTTTAGAATAAATTAGTGTTGCACAATAATAAAATGTCTTTATTGGTGTGTGGGAGTGAGTTCATAAAACTTCACTTCTACTCATTTTAACGATGGCGCTGTGCCCAGACTAGGTAGTTATGACGACATATTACAGTAGTTTTGATTTGTGAACATGACCCCAGTATGCTGTTAAGTTTTACGAGACTACTTCGTAGTAGTCTGTAAAATATCGGTAGGTAGTCGACTGCCTACCGATAAATTGTGATATCCGATATTATTCCAGAAGTAAAGTTTGTAAGCTTAGATGTACGAGGTAATTTCGGCGTTAACTACTAAGTTATCCCTTAGTAACATTTATACATCAATAATATCAGCACTTGGGGTATTAAAATCATCAAATGAGTCCTCCCGCCTTGAGTGGAGCGAAGGGACTGTGAGACTCTTACTGATTAAAATCCACCGTGGTCCTTCACGTTCTTCCTTTACGTTCTAAGGTCACGGTAACCAGATCCGGCGCGACCCCGGAAAGCGTTCGGCCCTATGGAGACACTTTGCTGATATTTTCTTGAGACCCGCGTGGACTACTTCGCTCTTAAGTACAGATACATACATTTCTGTTAAACGATTCACCGTCGTACCACAAAAACTTTTAAACGTCTGTTGAACACTTGTTTAAAAAATTTCAGATTATGACGTTGAAGTAAGGTCCGTTTTGCAGTCACACTTTTTTTAGACAAGTGTTCAACAGATGTTTAAGTTTTTGTAGTAAGGCTGCAAATGTTTAAATAAAGCAAGAGGAAAAGTATCGTAATTTTTTTAATGAAAACTGTATAAACATACTCGTACCTGCCAGTTCTCCAAAAGAGGTCACATTCAGAGCCTTTCTATACATAAGCCAAACCTAAATACATATGTCTAAAGTTAATGCATTATTGATTGAGAAAAGTCGGCCGCCAGCGATGGTATTTGATCAGAAATGTTCATAAATTGTGGTCGGGACCGCGTCTCGGGTATTGGTGGCATGGCATCCCAGGAATTTTCCGCTTCATATCGGTGTGTGATGTTTTATTAAATGCCGCCATTACTGTCTTTGTGAGTCACATCTTGGGGATAAAGACTTTTTTATATAATAGTGTTCTATCTGGTCTGGTCTGGTCGTGGAATCATGTTCTAAGCGAGCAGTCAGAAAATTGACCGCTACTATAGAGCTAAACGCCTGCCGGGATGGCGTGACTGTCTTAAGAAAGAACTGTGGCCCTGGAGCGCAAATGGCGTGTAGTTTTAAATTAGTAAGGCTGCATTGTTTGGTCATTACTTAACTATAAAAGTATGGGTTTTTAACAATAATTAGTTTAGTTATTGATCAAACAAATGGCTCTAAAAGTGGAACGTTCCCGTTCCTTCCACCCAGAGAAGAATAATTAATCTGAAGATATTTACAACCGAACAAAAGGCAGGAGGATGCTGATGAGCTGTTTCATTATAGACCAATAAAACATGTTTATCATTTCATATTACTTCAAAAACAACATTGTAAACAGATGTTCCCTTTCAGATAACCCGAATCTCGAAAACCAATGCAATCTGAAAAGTACGAATACAAAAATGAGAACTGAAACTGAATTTGCTTGCTGTGGTGACCCACTTCTTTTAGTACCTTATATGACTTTTATAACTATGTCGTTCAGTGACGCAAAGACTTTGAAAGAGACTGTATTCAGAATTTATATTATGTGGACTTGCAACGATGTAGCTGTGTTATTTGAAAGAGAAATAGATTTATTTTCATTTGAGCCCACTTTGGAATACCACATTTATTTTTCAGTTGTTTTTGTGGTCTTTCGAATTGGTAACTGTGTTTTATGATAGACTAGTTTGTGTCCGCAGCGTTACCTGATGAAGTTTGGTATTTATACCACGATAAAAGAATTCACTCAGTAATCGTGCCTTAAGGTTGTGGTTCCACTGAGGCGGAGCGGAGCAGAGCGGAGAGCGATTTACCAATCACATGGCTTGAGTGGAGAAGAGATATGGATTTCAAGCCATGTGATTGGTGAATCTCTCTCCACTCTGCTCTACGCTACGAAATCGAATAATATTTGGCATCAGCTTTCCAACGTTATCAATCTTATAAATGGAAACATCGTTTCATTAAGGCTCGTAAAAAGTAAACACATATATTTACAATTCCTGCGTATGCCTTTTGATTATTTCAACATGTTCTGTATATTAATTCGACATACCTTTTTATATTGCTGTTGCTGTTTTGTAACTTAAAATCAGATTTTAAAAGTATTTTCAATTGTAACAAATTATCTTATCGAATGGTAACAGACTACATAATTATAATAAGTACCTTATATTTTAACAGATTCTCAATGAACATGACAAAAGGTGAGTTTACATTAATGACGTTTCTCCGAACCGATCACTGTTTTTTTTTACGTGGTATAATCATCCAATGAGGCCACCCCAGGGCAGGAAGGGAGGGACTGTCAGACTTGTACTGACAAAAATCCACAGTGTCCTTTAATAGCCCTTTACGTTCCGAGGCCACGGTTACCTGGACAGTCCCGCGACCCCGGCAGGCTTTGGCCTTCTAAGGGGGGCTCGTCAGACTCCTGACAGCTCTTTGAGGCGTGCGTGGAAAACGACGCGCCGTCGACCCGGCCATGGTCCATGGTCGGACAGCGAGTTGCCCTTTACTCGCTGTCCGCATGCCCGCGCCTATGGTGGCTGGAGATCGTCTGCTAACGTCCGACGCCGTGGGCGTCTACCACTGCGGTTGGGGTGGAGGGAGGACGCTGTCCTATCCCGTACATGTATACCGTGTATACCGTGACATCGCCAAGGACTTGTTAAGCATAGTGTGCACAGATGGGGTTTGCTCCCGTTTGATCAGACCGCGGTGTGAGTAGGATGCCATTTGTCAACCTTAACTGACTCAGTGATGTCGTCTCCAGAAGAATTTGCCAAAAAAAGCCGGAGTAGGTGGCCTAGTAAGCGACAGCTAAAGAGGAAGATTTTATGACGTCATGCACGATTTTTTACCATCTGAACGCTCTGAAATAAACAGTTACCATTACTAAGAAAATAAGGGGCGTTCTCAATAGTCCATGATAATTGTTCTTGAAAAACAATAGTTCGATGGTGTACGGATCGTGCCATTTTCACGCAAAAAGTAGTCGATTCGTACAGAAGTAACTTTAAAGCTTTTCTTTGGAAACAAAAATTCGAACCACGAGTTGGATTTGAACCTGCGACCTCCGGATTCGATACATCCGATGCTCTTACCGACCAAGTCACCGAGGTTCACGCCTACTGCGTCAAAAACTTCATTCTATTTCTAACGTCTCAAGGTGACATTTCAATCCGGAGGTCGCAGTTTCAAATCCTGATCTCGGTTCGAATTTTGCTTTCCAAAGAAAAGCTTTGAAATTCGCGACGCATGCGTTAATGCGTATAATAATATTTATAAAAGTGAAATAAATTTCTCTATTCCTGGTAAAATAATGATAGACTTGGTCATGCCACGCGTGCTGGACTCGAAGAACTTAATTAAATATGTCCCACTCGAATCCTACAAGTTTTCGACTTTATTGTCTCTCCTTTTTTAACAAATATTTCCAGTCAACTTCAAAATTGTTGCCAGGAACGTGTACACGAAACATGTTTCGTGGCTTCAGTACGGATGAATGTTTATGAAACCAGAATACATAATGTACAAAATAAACTTCCTACAAACAAACATACATCAAGTAACTTGGCTCACACAGTGATTAGACGGAACAAATGAAAATATACCATGGTTCCGCACTTTGGAATAATATATTAGTGCAGGCATATCAATGTGTTCCTCTTGGCAACACGGACAATGATTTTAGCCAAAAACTTTTGGCGTAGCTTTATCCTGCGTGTTCTAGATTTGGTTGCGTATAAAATAGTAATGGGCAATATAATATTATGTATTATGTACGAGGATTTACTTGCAATAAAATCGGCCATTATTTTCCCACAGCTTGGACACCGGCTTCCTCACTTTGAAAGAGAGTGGGCTAAAATCGCCAATTGAAGTGCAAACAAAAAACAAAATATAGTCCGTCAGTCACACTAGGGCTACACTAACGAGTAATGCCGTAATGAATGATAATCTGTCTCATCGTCATCATAATCCAACATAAATAATGTTCCCACTGCTGAAACACAGGCCTCCTCTCTATGAGAGGGAGTGGGCCATAATCCACCAAGCGGGCCTAGCGCGGGTTGGTAAATATAACGTGACTTCGAATTTTTGGTTCTAGGACATGTCGGTTTCCTCACAATCTCCTTCACCGTTTTGAGAGCAGTGGTGATGAAATAGAATTACACAAAGTAATGCACCTGTCTGGATTCGAATCCACGACCTACAACTCGTAATTCAGGGCCTATATCACTGGGCTACCACTGCTCCCTGATAAACTATCTGTCTGTTAGAATTTCACATCTTAACGTCTGAACTGGTTTTATGTTATTTGATAGCCAGAAAGAGTTTGATGTGGGTTAGATCTTCATAATACCTTTCAGCTAGCGGTTCACGATAGTTTCAAGATGTCTAGGACCACGGAAATATCTAAAGAAGAGGAATCGTTTGGGTTTTAGTCAGTACAAGCCTAACAGTCAGTTCTACCCAGGGCATTTGATGATTTTCCAAATAAAAATCGTTTTAACCCCTGTATGTAAGACGTACTTTATCATTATGGTACTCCACAGAGACACGACTAAAATCAACAAAGGCTTTTACGTAATAAAATGGTTAAACAAAGACAATAATATGTAATAATAAGAAAACAGAATGGTTGTAAATCAATGATCGCTGATTTCTGTGTAAAAATCAAAGGCATTGTGTCCTTTGTTATTATGGTTTCGGTCATAAATTTCGTCTGTTTTCTTTTTTTGAATACCCGCGTGTTTAGTAAACAAGTAGTTTTTTCGTACTTTTAACCTGCATGCATGTTTTTCCAAATTGCATACAATTTGCATCATGCATACTAGTACAAAACGGTGAAGGAAAACATCGTGAAGAAACCGGCATGTCCTAGAACCAAAAATTCGAAGTTATGTGACATCTACCAATCCGCACTGGGCCCGCGTGGTGGATTATGGCCCACTCCCTGCGGCGCGGTGGCGGTGCTGCGGTGGCTGTGTACAGGAGCCCACAGCCGCCGCAGCACCGCCACCGCGCCGCTTTGATGTGTATACCTTTGCGACCGCGCTGCCACCGCGCCGCCACCGAGCCGCCATTCGCTAGTGTTTGATTTTCGGCGGCGGCAGCGCGTTTGCGACGCGGTGGCGACGGAGTCGCGAAGGTATACACAGCTAAGCAGCGCGGTGGCGGCGGCATCGTGAACCCGTGACCTACAACTCGTAAGTCGGAGCTGATACTACTGGGCCACCACTGCTTCTTCTATTAACTCTAAACACAGAAATGCTGGCCTGGCTGAGCGAAAGTAGTTTTGAACGAACCTCGACATCTGGCTTCGTTAAAAACCAATAGTTAAACACAATTTCTCAAGCACTTTCGCAAAAATTCACCGAGCTGTCCAGCTCAGTATAAGTACGGCGCGCGGCGGTGCGTGGTACTAGGAGCTAATGGGCGTTTTTCCATTAGACGGCACGGCACCGGCACCGGCGACGGCGACGGCGCCGTGCCGGTGCCGGGGAAGCAAAAATGTATGAAAATCTATGGCTCGTTTTTCCACTTACCGGCGCCGGCGCCGGCCCGGCGTTCATACATTGCACCGGCATGGCGCCGGCGCCGTCGCCGTTGCCGGTGCCGTGCCGGCTAATGGAAAAACGCCCATTAGCGGTGTTCTGTGGCCTACCACATACATTAACCGCTTGAACTTGAACATAATCGCTCACCACACTGCGCTTTATTTGTAAAATCATCAAATGAGTCTTCCCAACCAGGGTGGGACGGAAGGGACTGTTACACTTGTACTGTCGAAAATCACGGTGATCTGAACGTAAAGGGCTACTAAAGTAGCACTTTACGTTCTAGGGTCACAGTTATCTAATGAGACAATCTTGCGACCCCTCTTGCAGTGGCATGGTCGTGACTAATTCAATGTATTTGAGTAATGTCATTGATAAAATAGCCTCTCTGGAACTCATTTGATTTCAATTCAATTAATAATGAGAATTCCTGAATTATTTTAGAAGTAGAATGTTGAAAATTATTTCTGGATTCTCATATTATGGAATTTTGTTATTGTTTGAAGTTTCACAATGCTTTTGAACTATTTCAACCTCCACGCTGTCTCTGTCTTTAGTACCTACAGTCTAGACAAATAATAAGCCGACCGCCAAATTAATAATAATATAATATTCCACAACTATCACACAACGCCATCTAGTCCCAAGCTAAGCAGAGCTTGTGTTATGGGTACTAGACAACTAATAAACTTACTTATATATTTCTAAAGACATACATATTATAGATAAATTACACCCAGACACAGAACAAATGATAGTGCTCATCACACAAACATTTGTCCTGGGTGGGAATCGAACCCACGCCCTCCGGCATAGCAGTCAGGGTCACTAACCACTAGACCAACAGGCCAGTCAAATTGTGGTTGCATAATCTGGATATTTGATAGAGGTATTTTATATTATCATATCTGCCTAGCTTTTTCCCGACTATACTGGGGACGGCTTCCAGTCGAACCAGATGAAGCCGAATATCAATATTATATGGAGCGACGGTTGTGGACGAACCGATAGGCGTGTATCTAGTCAATACGATACGATACCCCATGGTAAGACTGGTTATCAGACTTATGAGCTTGATGAGCTTCTGACTAGCAGTAAAGACTGTCAAAGATCTATAACAAATGACATCCAGGACCAACGGTTTTACGTGCTTTCCGAGGTACTGAGAAAACCCGCTATGACAGATGGTCACCCATCCACAGATCAACCTCGGCAAGCGCGGCTTAACCCGGAAGATCGGCCTGTGCGGCTGTAATTATTTAGCAACGAGCTCCTCAAAGAGGTATTTGAGATGTAGTTTTTAAAATTAAACCAACCCACACTGGGCCCGCGTGGCGGATTACAGCCCAAAGCCCACAGACATGAAGCCTATTATAGTCTCAGCAGTGGGAACATGATAGTCTGTTTCTACTTACGCTTTTTAATAGAAAATTTCAAGAAGGGAAAAGTTTACTGCATTCGAGAAGGAATATTATCAACCAAGCCTTTGACGAGGCTCATATGGAGCCGAGAACAGCAATAACAAAATGCCAACGTTTAAAAAAGAGTATCTACCTAGTCAGATCACACTTTTTTTAAGTTGTCTATTAGCGCGTTTGATGCGTAATGTCACTTCACCTACACGTGAAGTGACATTGAAAATATTGTTTTTTATTGATCAACTAGTGTTTGCCCGCGGCTTCGCTTGCGTTAATTTAGAATTTGAGAAACAATACGGATCGTGTAAGTGGAGCCATCTGGAATATGAACGTAGTTGTTTTCTCGGCAACAGCTCTCTTCTGTTATTCGGGATGAAAGATACCCTATATCCGTGTTTATACTCCTGACAACGTATATGCTAAATTTTGGGACGATCGATTCAGTATAGGCATAGGTAGTAATGTGTGAAAAGGCAAAAAACAAACATACTTGCATGTATAATATTAGTTTAGATCAATAATGTTCGGGGTCGCGGGATTATTTCCTTACCGTGACCCCGGAACATAACAGGCTACTGAAGGACACCGTGGATTTTAGTCAGTAGAAGTCTGACAGTCCCTCCCGCCCTGCCCGGGGTGGGAGGACTCATTTGATGATTTTACCACGCTAAAAAAAAAAAGATCAATAATGTTATAGGGGAAACATCCTTTGACCATTTGATCGACACTAATTTCTAAGATCCGTGTTTATCTTAAACATTAGACTATCATTTTTTGGTCAATTTACAGTATCGCTGCAATTTGTTAACGAAATTAAACGAACGATAGCATTGCTCTTTTCCCTTTAGCATACAGCGTGATTCTTAAAAATAGCTAATTATTTAACTCGATGAGTACAACTTGTCGTCGTTTAAAACAAAATCTATGCACTGGTTTGAGCACCAATTCAAAACATAAATAAACACAAAAAAATAGAAACACTGATTAAAAAAATATCTAACTTACCTACTACCTACAATTTAAATCAGCGTAAATATATCCTATAGAACTATTGAAAAAAATTAGTAATAAATTAAAATTGCGAATAATATTGAGATAAAAGTATGCATATTTTTTTTTAATTATTTGAAACTGTCAGGTTTAATAAAAAACAAAAAAAAAGAAACCCAAAAAGTGAAAAAGAAAACTTCAAGATTTGATCTTGAGACCTATTTAATTGCACGAAAGTCAAGCGGGTTACCAACCAGACTGGCTGGTTCGCTGACAGTAGATTTCAAATAGCGGTTCTTATACAAATGTCAACAATGACTGAAAATCAACATATTATAACATTGCTAATCCCCCAAGGGGAATAGCGTAATTATACATATCCTATTAATTGAAGAGCAGTTTAAGGAATATTTGAGGAAAAAATTAATAAATAATATCCAGTGGTTTAGCTTCCAACTCCCAACAAACATTTAAAAACAACAAAATTCAAAATTGCTTATCTCCCAGGGCAAATAGCGAAATAATACATAGCCTATTAACAGAAGCATATTATTGGGAATATTTGAGGAAAATTTGATCGACAACTTTGCAGTAGTTTTGGAGATAGATCAACTCAAAAAAACATAAAAAAATTCGAAAAAAAAAAAAGTTGATTTGGCATCAGAATCGATCCCTCATCTTGAAAAAAATACAAAAACAAAAAATATTCAATGTACAGGAATGACAGCTCTACGATTTTATTATATGTAAAGATAAAGAAGATAAATTTTCGCTTCGTACCCTGACAGATATACAACAAAAAACGACACGAAACAAATCAAAATCAACGTTGGCAACAATCCAATATATTTTAGACATAATTCTGAAAAACTACTTCGGATACCACACAGTGAATTCTATATAAACTCCGCTCTTCTATAATTCAACCAAAGGACAGACGTAGGAAAAACAAGAAAACGTACTTCTTAAGGAAAAGCAGCCGAATAAAATCAAAAAGAAGTCGTTGAAAAAACAACAAAAGAAACGGAACTTTATGTAAAAATAAAGGTTGTTAAAGACTTTACAGTTCTTAGGTAACTTGTATTTGTAAAGACTGTTAAGCAAAATAACAAAATCAGGTTAAAGGTTTCCAGGAGCGTGCCGGGAATAAGATTTCATCAAGATAATTTGAAAGATGACCCAGGTGGAATAATACTTAGTAGATAGAATGGGGGTAGTCGGCAAAATGTCCCAGCTCTTTGAAGAAATGCATTAAAAACATTTTTAAAGTACTCTGACCTTTTTGATTTTCTTTAATGCTCTTACAGTGAAATTGTTTTTCTTTTTTTTCTTAATGACACTGCTTTTTGTGAATCAGATAGGATGCTGAAAGCGATTCAATGGGTCCTTACGAGTTTTAAATGTGGATATAAGATTATACAATCATACCTAAGATTGGCTTCAGGGATATTACTTTCTTACAATCTTTTATACAGTTTTCTGAAACGATTTTATATTTTGCGACGATTGTTTTCCTTTCTACGTTTTTAAAGTAACGTATAGGGCTATTGAACGACGCGTCAGTACGAGTCTGACAGTCCCTACCGTCCCGCCCTGAGTGGGAGGACTCATTTGATGATTTTACCAAGAAAACCCAACTCGTAATAAAATAATTTTGATAGGGATTTTTTTATGTTAAGATGTTTAGATCATAGGAACATTTCTGGGGAAAAATATAATGATATGAAGATTTTTCTTTTTCATGCCTACCTTTTTATTATTACTTGTTTTTTAAATTATCCTACTAATATTATAAAGGCGAAAGTTTGTAAGTATGGATGTATGGATGTATGGATGTTTGTTACTCTTTCACGCAAAAACCACTGAACGGATTTGGCTAAAATTTGGTATACAGATAGTTTATAACCTGGATTAACACATAGGATAGTTTTTATCCCGATTTTATGTTCCCGTGGGATAATTTTCGAGTTGCAGCGGGTGAAACCGCTGGCAACAGCTAGCTATTTTATATAAGCCTGACTTTTTCGGAAACAAGACGTGTTTTTGCTTCCAGGAACCAGGTAGGTATTTATTAGTTTCAACTTACCTATTCTTATTACGTTGATGGCAGGTTAAAAAAATACTATGAATTTTCTCGGAAAGTTTTAGTCTTTTGGTTCGTGTTGTTTGGATTCCAATTGTATGAAATATTCAATATATTTTTTTTTCTCGGTTCACACTGATTCTCTTACTGATAAAAATATAAACCAAAATACTATTTGAAAAATATTTAATAATGAAAACATAGTGTAGCATTCGATTTTTATGAAACAAAATCTGATAAACCAGAATACTTAATTTGTGATAAGGCAACTATGACTTCGGCTAGACGAACCGACTATTAGCTTTCTGAGTCAATGCGCAAAATTTTGGTCAATCACATCAGGCAAAATCAGTCTTTATCTCGAGTATTTTTACCTGTCCTACCAGTAAGGTGACCTGACTTATTAATTATGTACGCTAGTTTAGTTTTTATTTGTGAAACCAGAGCTTACAAACATTCCGTCATTGGACTTCTGTTTCAAGTAGCTGTTTCAAATGGAAGAATATTGATGGTTTGACTATCTAGTCCATAGGTAAAAATACTCGAGGTGAAGATCGTTCTTGCCTGATATGATCGATCAGGATTTAGCGCATTGACTCAAAAAGCTAAACTCAGATAGCAGTTTGGACAAAAACCACAGAAAAAAAATGTTGTGTCGAAAAAAAAAAATTAGCGATTTTATTATTAGTAACAACCTTAATTTAACCAATTTAGAAAGGAAAGTTTTTTACTGTTATTTGTAAATCCAAGTGTCATGCATTTATTTTTAACCGACTTCAAAAAAAGGAGGAGGTTCTCAATTCGTCGGAATCTTTTTTTTTTTTTTTTTTTTTTTTTATGTATGTTCCCCGATTTCTCGAAGACGCCTGGACCGATTTGGAAAATTTTTCTTTTGTTTGAAAGGGTATACTTTCCAATTGGTCCCATGATCACCAGGTCAGGATCTGATGATGGGATCCTAGGGAAATCGAAGGCAACCTTCAAATTTTATAGGCACATAGGACCATTTTCATATATTTTCTAAAGCTGTTCAAGTATTTGCATCTGATAATTATCATCTCAGGTGGACGACCTGATGATGGAAGGTACAACTCCTTAACAGTAAGGAGTAGGCATCGATTGATTTACTTTGTGTTCGCATATCTCCGGAACTACAAGTCCGATTTAAGTAATTCTTTTTTTGTTGTACTAGGTATTATTTAACTTAAAGAATACTGCAAGTTTCATCAAAATCGGTTCAGTAATTTTTGAGATATGGAATTTTATTAGCTTATTGTGTACATGAGTGATGTAAGTACCGGTGCGAAGGATTACAAATTTCTAGTGCACATGTAAGAGAATAATGTTCTTGACAAGAATTCGGATTGAATATTTAAACTAAAAAGAGTAAAATAAAAACTTTTTCAAAAAAAATGTAACCGCCTTCAAAAACAACCACAAAAAAGTGTAAAATAATCTACAAAATAACTTTTCTTTCGGAAGTCGGTGGCTAAAAAGAGAATGAAAAGAAAAAAAATAAAGGCACCGACTTCCGAAAGAAAAGTTATTTTGTAGATTATTTTACACTTTTTTTGTGGTTGTTTTTGAAGGCGGTTACCTACATTTTTTTTGAAAAAGTTTTTATTTTACTCTTTTTAGTTTTATCTTGTTATTTGTAAATCCAAGTGTCATGCATTTATTTTATCTTGTGGCAGTTATCGTGTGAGCAGTGGTGGCCCAGTGGTATCGGTCCCGACTTACGAGTTGTAGGTCGTGGGTTCGAACCCCGCCAGGCGCATTACTTTGTGTAATATATTTCATCACCACTGGACATTATAGGCTGATGATGACCTATTTTTTAATTAGTAGAAACACGAGAAATAGTCTGTTCTTAATAAAAAATAACCTCTATGGCTGTGATTTACGCATGTGTGCTATGGATGGACGCGAGTGGTGTTGCTTTTGTAGGCTTGTCCATATTATGAACGTGTATGCTTGTTGTATGCTCGAGCTCCGCATCTTCTTCGCTTAGCTTAGTACTCATTGGAAACGGGCATTATAATTATCTAGATTCGTAGCTTTTACATTTTCGCAGTACAGCTGCGTAGCACTTCATTTTTGTGGAAAGGTACCTAACATTTTTCATGGGTTACTAAATCATACTCGTATCATCATCGCCGAACGGCAGGGAATGTCCAGTCAATTACTGACTAAAATCCACCCTTTACCTTCAGTAGGCCTTTGCATTCGGTCACGGTTAAATTTCCAGACGGTTCCACAAGTCTGACAGGCATTTGGTAATATAAGGTTAGGCATTTAGTCATATAAGGTTTGGTAAAATTTGGTAATATTGCTGGTAACTCCTTGAGACACAGTCATGTGGAACACGCACGACGAAATTGCACTGTCGCGCGCGGTTTTCTTGCAGCTTCACTACTTTGCACATAGTTACACCACTCGTGCAGGCATTTATTGCACACACGTATAGCTCGCATCCACCACAGTACGCATCGCTCCATATAAAAATTAGCCTCACTGAACCCGTTTCGTGGATATCAAACGCATCCGCAGCATCGCGAAATATAATTTTTCTGGTGGCAAAGCGCCTTTACAGTGCTAAAATATCATTCTGAAACAGAATATTAATTAAAATTACCAAGATTCCCGGTATAAAAAAGAAAGGAACGGTAAAATACATAACTAGACGTTAAAAAAATAATGAAATTCAGGATCTTTGAAAGACAGAAGACGAAAAGTAATTTATTTTCACAAAAAAAGGAGGTCAGGGCATAATATCAGATAAACTATGTTATGAAAATCGCTAGACTTTGTAATCCATTAAAATATTGGATAGGTACTAGCTGTTTCCCGCGGATTCACTCCCGCTGCTCTGCTGCTATTGGTTTTAGCGTGATGTTATACAGGGTGACTTTTTTAGCACCGTCCAAAATTTTTCTAGGCGTTAGGTATCAATCACTAAGCCCATTTTTGAAAAAAAATCGATGCGTCCAATTGTCATAATAAATCATTTTCTCATCCGCTCTGCGTGGTCACTAAGCTAAACGTTAATATGTAATATACACTTGCCGACGCATGAAACGGGCAGAGGCAGAGCGCACCCCGCCGACCCCCCGCCCCGCCCCGCTACACCTGAGCGACACATCACAGCGCGGTGTCCAGGTTCATCAACTTTTTATAGATAACATTGAGACGTGATTTCTCAATATTTTTGTATTGAGTGATACAAAAAGAAAAAACACGTATTCAATAATTTTCATTAAAGATCAATATATTAAAATTTGGATGGTGACTAAAAAATCACCCTGTATAGCCTATAGACTTTCTCGGTAGATGGACGTCCCAACACGTTCAATTCGAAGCAGTACTTTCAGAGATAAGCGCGTTCAGCCAAAAAAACTCTTCTGTTTTATAATAACAAGTAAGCTGAAGTAAGGTTATTTGGTGAGGAAGGAAATTTGGTGCTAGACACTTAAAAGTCTTTCAAGATGTTAGCTATGCACGCAGTATCACGTAATGATCTATCACTACGTTTTGTCCACTTTAGTGGTGAACTAGTTGCATCATTTCGCATTACTGCATGCAAAGGTAACGTTTTGAGAGACTTTTAAGACTCTATCACAGAGTTGCCAGTCTCCCAAAATAACCTCACTTCACCCTATAGATTGTCAGTTAAAACCGTTGATAGATAATATTGTACCATAAATAATTGTTAATCCAAACTTTTAGTCGAACCCATGACACTACATAACGTATTTTATACGTTATATTTTTAACTTCCATAAGAAAACCCCTGACTAACCGAGTTCCATATTATAATAATTCTGCCGTACCATGAACTTAAGTATTCCCCTAAAACGTACCCCCAACCTCAATGCATGCAGGAGATAAAAATAAACAGAGGTGACCATCGTAAGAAGAACCATCTTCCGTTCTATATCTTGTGTATTGTAGAAGGGTGACCATAGTTCAGAGTGATAGTAAAGGTCTTTGTATTCTGGTTAGGGTGACGTCGAGGCATTCCTGCATCGGGAAGCAGTCGACTAGACGGCGCCGGTCTGTGACTCATCGTACAATCCAGCTGCTTTATCGCTTTTCCGCTGAATCACCGTAATTCATCATTGATTTAATTTTACGTGAGACGAAGATTATAAGCGTGGATGTTCGCTTCGTTAAGTTGAAGAAGTTAGTCCTAAAAGTCTTTTGTTTGGATATTAGCCGCTTTTGAATATCCATTTATTTTCTTATTGATTTTGGAAGCTTAGTAATTTGTTTAATAAATGTGTTATTTTTGTGGAAAGATGATAATTATCTTTATAGGGAAATTAAATTTATGATTATTTATGACACTTTATATCACATTTCGGAGGTAAACTTAATCCAGAATTGAGTTCACTTACTGCAAACTAAATTGTTACAGTAAGATTTGCAAAAAAGGTTACCTACTACAAGTAAATACAACGGCAATTCTGGTAAAATCGAGTAGAATATTGCATTAACTGAAACCTTAATGCCTTTGTCAAACTGACAGACGAACCGAATGCGTGGCGTAGCGTTATTGTTTGTAATGTATGGAATTGTTTGAAGCCTGTCACATAGAGTATCGGATCGCTTTCGCATTTTTATATGACATGATTCGGTTCGGTTCGCTATCGCCTGTCTGTTTGACAAAGGCCTAAAAGTGCTTTAATATGGTTATTAAACATAACGACGATTGACGAAACAAAGCCAATGAAATGAATACTTAGGGACTTATCTCTTTTACTCAAGACTATTAAAGATAAGCATAATCATTATAATTGCTGTCTTAGACAGGCTCAATGTACCTAGTAGACATCGATTAAAATACCTAAAGTATTATAGAAGCAAAATAGTAGCAATTTAATAGAAACTTGACAGTTTTACTGTAGCTGCAATTTTACACACTACAAAAACTTCCATGCATACTACTTACAGCGTTCATGTAAGAGTAGATTATACAAAAGTCGATGAGACAAAAGGAATAAGGATTTTAGCAGGTAAGGAAGTGAGAAAAATGCGTCTGTTTATGTTTTGGGTAAGAAATATTCCTACAAATACAGTTGAAATGCCTTCTGGACAAAATATACATCAACATTAACAGTACAACTGATCGTAGAAAGAAATACCAGCACAGTCATAAAACCCTTGCACTAATAAACGTCCCAAAACTTCAAGCGCTTTAAGCGACTGCACCCTAAACGGTATTTTGACATCCGACACTATAACATTTTAGTGTTATGTCCTAAGTTTTGTCCCCTAAATATGGCTAGCCCTCGTCGCAATGCGGACCCCATCGAATGTAACACTTATAAATTGCTTTAATTTAATACATCGCCCCTCTGACGGGTGGTTCCGTACTCGGAAACATTTTTCTGGCCAGAATAAGTTTGGCAGACACTCATAAATAAAATTTCTTCGAGATGTTGCGAAATGCGATGTATTTTTTAACCGACTTCAAAAAGAAGGAGGTTATCAATTCGACAGTATGTTTTTTGGAACGAAGTTCCTTATCGCGCGTTGTGAAAGGGGGCTGGACGGAAAAAATTCTTACGAAAAGTTGGCACGACACTTTTATACGACTGCGCGACGCAAAGGAGGGTAATGTGTTTATTACCATAGAATGGAATGGACTGGGCCGGACCGGACCGGACCGGACCGGACTGGACTGGACTGGAGTGGAGTCGCGACGATTATTTTTGTTGAGTGTATACAGTAACTTCGTTCCATCCGGGTGTCCCTTAACACCTCTCAAGTTTTTTTTTTTGTGTTTGTTACGCGGTTACTCCGCCAATTATGGACGGATTTTCAATTTTTTTTTTGTTCGAAAGGAGATACTTCAAGAGTGGTCCATTGTCATGTCACCATATCAGGATCTGATGATTGGATCCTGGAGAAATCGAAGGCAACCCTCAAATTTTATAGGCCACACATCGTTTTTCGCAAATTTTATGAAATAATTTAAGTATTTGCGTATGGAAATCATCATCTCATGTAGCTGAGCTGATGATGGAAGGTACAACTTCTCTAGTAAGGACTTGGCATCGACTGATTTAGTAAATTATGTTCGTGTTCACATATCTCCGGATCTACAACTCCGATTTAAGTAATTCTTTCTTAGTTCAGTAGTTTTCGAGATAGGGAATGAATGTAAGAGATTTTAACGATGTTATTACCGGTGTTACGGATTACAAAATTCTAGTGCTCATGTAAGAAAATGATTCGTATTTGACAAGAATTGTGGTTGAATATTTAAACTACAAAGAGTAAAATAAGAGCTTTTTCAAAAAAAAAAAATGTAACCGCCTTCAAAAACAACCACAAAAAAGGGTAAAATAACCTTCAAAACTTTCCTTTGGGAAGTCGGTGGCAAAAAAGACAATGAAATTAATAAAAAAAAGTCACCGACTTCCGAAAGAAAAGTTTTGAAGGTTATTTTACCCTTTTTTGTGGTTGTTTTTAAAGGCGGTTACATTTTTTTTTGATTTTTTTTTTTAAGTTAAACTGCCTAATGGATTTTCTATCATTGCAGTTAGGGTTAATTTTTAAACTATTGGCAAAGAAGACTACGCTTGTGTATTTACATTATAAACATCTATTGTTGATGACCCAATTTTGAGTTCCAGACAAGCAACGTTTTATCCCCACCTAGCCATTAAAGATTGTGTAGAACAACCGCAGGTGTCACACGACCACGGCTAGCACAATATCGGTCCAATGAATATTGTTCTTGTTTTATACTTTTCAGTGCGCGTTTTTTTAATGTTCCAATTTTGAGTTCCAGACAAGCAACGTCTTATCCCATAAATCAATATTTTAATAATTATTGATCATAATGTTTTTTTTTTAATTCTCTTTGTTTTAATTGTTACTATGGACACTTTTAATTAAAAACTTGCTACATCTTTCTCACATAATGTACCACCTCAAAATGAATGATGTAACAAAGGTTCTGTAATAATTCTGGCGATCTAAATAGAGTGTCAATGGAGTTTCTTGCCCGTTCTTCTCCATAGAGATCTACTTCTTGGAACGGGCATCTACGGTACTTTCACAGTTTTTATGTCTTGTGACTGGGACTGAAGCACCATAACTTTTTAGTGTTTAAATTATTTTTATTTGTCTATGACAATTCAAAAGTGCCTGTAACTGGCCTACTTGAAATAATTGCTTTGATTTTTTTTTCAAGGTCTGGGATTTTCTCAGCTTATTCGAATCTTCCAATCTAACCGGATGCAACTGAATATCAGCATTTTATATGTAGCGACTGCCTACATGACCCTTAGAGACAGGTTGCGTGCTTGGGTTACTTAAAGGCAGAAACCCTACATTAGCACTCATTTCTTATTTACGACCAAACATTCCATTTAAGGAGTCAAGCAAATACACTTACTGAATACATTGTCATAATGCTCATCTTCGCTAAACATAAAATACTTTGGTCTGTAAAACTTCAACTTTCTTCGTAATGTTGACGAACTGCGGTCATAAAATTGATGCTTAACGACATTATAATTTCAGCTCGAGGATTTACGAAATCCTCTTTTAATGATGTTATACAGTAATTAAATTGAGATGGGCTCACATAAAAAAATCCTGCAAGGTTGACTGGTAGATTAAAATTAGGAGAGCGGCTGTTTGGGGCCATATTATGCCATAATTGAATGAAATATACTCGTAGTAGTACTAACTAACGTCGATGTTCAAAGCACGCTGTGTGTGTGTTATAATATCTTTTTTTTATTACTACCCCACACTAGGATTTATTCCTGTGTCGTAGGTGCATTTACAAACAGAAATTTACATACACTAACACCCAGACCCGGTACAACTAAGTATCTACAAGTGCAGATCATACAAATTTGTTTTGTGCGACATGCTGTGCAGCAAACGCGCATATATGACGTGAAGTTGCGGATACCAGCCCTTTATATAATACAATGCAATACAATGCTGTGCAGCAGTCAATCGCTCATCCACTGCGCCTACCGTGTCATCCGAATAAATATGGGTCGTGTCAATCTCGTAGCACCGCCCAGAGTACACCGGATGACGTCAGCTTCGCGTAGAACACCGCTAATTCACATTTCACACGTCTCTCTCACTCGATCGCACTCTCTTCGTCGTCACATTACTGCGGCGATCTCTGTGTCCTCGGTTCAAGCCATGACAAATCTCGAGCACTTTTTCCAACACGATTTGAATAGTTGGTGTCACCAATAGATTTGTGTCTTTCTAAGGCCGGCTGCCCAGTAGGCGTAAACACAAAAATTTAAACTCCCAGCAATGGGCAACAAGAAATTAAAAATTACAACAGAGTTTTGAGTCTCTGATTTCCGTAAACAATCAACACATATCCACTCGTTCCGTCGGTCAGTAGCCGAAATCCTTTTTTTAATTCACATTTGTCAAAAGTTTAGAGTAATTATGTAACTTTGCATCTACACCTTCCAATATTTTTTAGGGTATCTGAATAATTGAGAGGTATCGTGGGTGTAAATAAATTAAATTCATAAATATCCATTTCAATTTATATCGAAAAATAAATTGAGGTATTAGTATTATATTTTAGGTGTAGGCTCAGCTCACCCCTTGGATTTTGCCCCTGATTGCGGAAGTGTATCGACTCGCCCCCTTGAATTTTAGATATGCCAAATCGCCCCCGATTGTTAATAGTTAAGGCGCTGACAACACCCAAATTGGCTTGTCTCAAACAATTTTTTTGCCAAATCTATACAGTTTTTGACCGTGAAAAAAATATATGTTAATCTTGAACATATTTCTGAGAACACTGTTGTTTTCAAAACACGTTCTTGTAAAGTTTTCTCGATACAAAAAAATTGTAAACTTACCTCTTAAAATGATCTTCCAACAAAAAAATCTGCATTACTCGTCAACGTACATTGATAAAATTTATAACATCAACGTATCAGATGTAAATACAGAACTTAGTTGTTTTTTATTTTTGAATATTCAACTTATTTAAAAGTTATTAATTTACATTATGGTCTGTAAAACGTTACGAGCGTCCTGTGATCACGCTTCTCTTTCTTACGTATACAATCCGACAGTGATCGCATAGACGCGCTGCTAGACGGACGTATGTCGCTTGTCGCTTTGCCCCGCTATCCGTTCACTTCATTATTTGATGTTTGATAAATTCAAACATTCGTAATATTTTATTTTGTTCCAAAAAGTATCTATACTAAGTTGTATAAAAATTGGCACGTAAAGACATTGGTATAGGAAATAAGTTTAAACATAAATAATGTTCTAAGTTGTGAAAACAATTTTGCTGTGCAAAATGGAGAATAAACAAAAAGGCCAGAGGCCAGCAAAAAAGCGCTTGTAAACAAACAAACAAAAACATAGGAAAGTAGTAAAGTAAGACCATTTTTATATTGTATTACCAAAGATAAATATCGTATTACTGACAAGACTAGTAAATAAAATTATAACCAAATAGGTACTATGAAGGCTATTTTGTACCACCCATAGCGTAAATTCAATCGGAAGTGTAAGTCTTGGTTGGTCTATTGGTATATGAACAGATCTTGACGAACGGGTACCGGGTTCGAATCTCAGAAGAGTTTTAGAAAATTAATAGATATTTTTATTTACTTGTAATATTATTTTTTATTTACTTTTTAATTTTTTTAGAATAATTATTAATATTTTCTGTAAAGAAGTAATAAAGTTCTAAGTTGTGAAAACATTTGCTGTGCAAAATAGGGAATAAACAAAAAAGCCGAAGGCCAGCAAAAAAGAGCTACTATATTAGCAAACAAAAACATCCAAAGGAAGTAGTAAAGTAACAACATTTTATATTGTAAAATTTGACAAGACGAGTAAATAAAATTATAACCAAATAGGTACTACAACGTATATGAAGGCTATTTTGTACCACCCATAGCGTAAATTCAATTTCAAATGTAACGCTAGGTTGGTCCAGTGGTATTTGTACAGATTCTGAAGGACGAGTATTGGGTTCGAATCTCTGTTGAGTTTTAGAAATTTTAATTAGGTTCTTTTTTATTTACTCGTAATATTTCTTTTTTTATATTTTTAGAATAATTATTAATATTTTCTTTACAATAAAAAGAGACGTTTGGCGAACAGTTCCGAAACAGGTGAAACTTCGGAAATTGTTTTTCACCAGTGCGTTTAGCGTTATATGTACTTCTACTTAGGTACTGATATACATTTATATGTATTTTTTTTTCACTTTGATAATAAAAAGAAAGTCACAAATAAGTGAAATTATTGCTCTTATCGCTAGCGCGGCAGATGTCCACTGATAAACTATACAATTTACATAGACCTATGATTCTCTTAGAACTGGACTTATAGGGAAATACTCGTAGCTTTGTCCATTGTTTCTTGCTCACTCTATATAAATCATCGGGTGACTTTTGGTATTTTTAACTGTCTTCAAAGAGGAGGAGTTATGGTTTTGATAATTACGTTAAAATAGTACCGACTTCAAAAACAAAAAAGTTTAAAATAACTTTTCTTTCGGAAGTCAGTGGCTTTGTTTTTTATTTCATTGACTATTGCCACCGACTTCCGAAATAAAAGTTATTTTAAACTTTTTTGTACCTATTTGTTTTTGAAGTCGGTACTTTTTTTAAAAAGTTTTTATTTTACCCTTTTTTGTTAGTTCTGAGGGGGTATTACGTCTTAAAACCAGGCTTGTTCCAGTGAGTGAACGAGATGGCGCTAGACGACTTGTTTAGCTGTCACTTTCACTCGCCGGAACAAGCCTGGTTTTAAGACGTTGTAATACCTCCCCAGATATTCAACAAAAAACTTCGTATACAGGAGTCTGCCCACTACACCGTATCATACCATGACCGTAATAGGAACTTGTCAGGCAAAAAATATCTTTATATAGAAAAGCATGACACTTCGTCCACTAGACCATTCCGTCACCGACCCGTACCGTCGTGTGCCATGCACGGAGCAATAATAATTGTCGGCGAGAATATTTTGCCGGTGCCGATACGCTCCGCGCATGGCACGTGACGTTCCCAAACCGATGCGCGACGGTTGCCTGTACAACGTCCAATATATTCTCCTTCAGTTTTTCGTTCTTTGAGGAAGAAGAGAAACAAAAAACCACTCGACGCTACTGGATTCACGATACTTTATTATCGTGAATCCAGTAGTGTCGAGTGGTTTTTTGTTTCTCTTCTTCTTCCTCATACAATATTATGACAATCATTGCAAGTTGTCTTGTCTAACAGTTAATCTTTTAAAAGCCATACCTATTTTATTATTTTAAAACTTGATAGCACTCCCGAAACGTCCAGGCGTTACCGATACACATGCGATTATGAAACGGCTTATAAGACATACAAATTACAAATTACGGGTGGGCAACATACGGGTAGCATACGGACACCATACCGTTTACCGTTTCAGTGGGCAAAGCAAGCCGTATCGTATTGCCGTTCTTTATACGTTCATAGCTCGGTCATGGTATGATACGGTGTAGTGGGCAGACTCCTTAATCGGCGTCTTTAAAAATATATATCCAAGCGAGCAGCAAAAACGGATCTATGCGGGCAACGTCACGAGATATCCATTATTGTTATATACTGAAACCTTCCCTAGAATGTATCAAACACTTTTCCGAAAACCGCATGAAAATCGGTTCAGCCAAACACGAGATAATTGTGAACAAACAAACAATCGACTTTGAAAATCTACGATCTAAGTAAGCAAAAAATTCCATATCTCAAAAACTACTCAACCGATTTTGATGAAACTTGCAGTATTCCCTAAGTTGAACGATACCTAGTACAACACAAAAAGAATTACTTAAATCGGACTTGTAGTTCCGGAGATATGCGAACACAATCATAAAAACATACATACATAATTATATACATTATACATACATACGCTTTTGAAATTTGGTACATTTGTTCAGACGCTGATATAGACTAACATATACGAAAACTGGGCCGTTCTGGAAATATTTCATACATACGGGTCAAATTGATAACCTCCTTTTTTTGAAGTCGGTAAAAAACGATCGAGCGAAACTTCAACGTTTTACATTCACCCTGTATGTTCTAATGTTGATTTTTGATGAAAGATTTTATAATTTTTACTTATGAATTTAAATTGGTGTCATTTTGAAATTATCATAATAAAGTAAGTTTCAAAATTGGTACCTACATACCACGGTAAAAACATGCATAAGTACAACAGTAAGGTCGGCAGTTTGTTTTTATTTTCTTTACATTTATACTGTTTTAAATTCAGTATCTTAAAATGTATAAACCAATACATTCATTTTAATCGCCTGATCTAATTTGTTTTTAGCTCTTCATACAGAGTTAAAATATATAAGAGCGCCATCTATTGATTCATTGACCGCGTCCTTTGTTTCTTCGTTGGTAGTTCGCTGTATCACCGCTCTTTAAGAATGGCGCTAAGATACCGGAGAAATAGTGGGCGTGGCTAAAATACCTAAACAGCGCAGCTCAATTTCGGTTTTCAGCGTCTTAAAGCCAATCGGTAAGAAGACTTAGTGGCACTCGAATTTAGGGCTAAGTATGTTCGAATTGCGCCGGAAATTATAATTAATACTTTTTGTTTTTAAAACTGCAAACTGGTTCAATAACACAGATACTAGTATCAAAACAAACAAATCGAGGCGCACGAGTGCGTTGTGTAAATGTCAGGAAAATACCTACTTTGATTTTATTTTAAACTTGTGTTATGAATATAATTATTTTGAGTACGCTTTTTGCAACATTAGCGTGTTTACGCCCGCCACTCACTTTACTAGCGCCTGTTACCTATCCAGTTAAAACATGTCCAAAATAAATATACTATCATCGCATTCAGATTTTGTATGTGTTTTTCGTATGTTTAGGGCGCTATAAAAGCACGCATTTTGAAAAAAAAACACTGAGGCAGAACTGCTTTCCATAATAAAACATTAATATAATTCTGGAAAAGCAGGAAACCGTATAATGTTATATGAAAGCCCAACTACCGGAAATATTATTCTGGATGTATGAAAACCTGAGATTTATAAAAGGATTGGATTTGCGCACATAGAATATGATTAGATTCTAATTTAATATAGAAAATTGAAAAAATTTGTAATTATTTATATGCTCCCAACAATCATTACAAATCAACCACCGAGAAACTCATTCCTCAATTTGTCTTTTAGCAATAAAAACACAATAAAAAAAAAACAGTTGCACGTTTTGTTTCATTACGAAAGTACCTAAACCAGCGATAAATCTTCTTCAGCTAAATTAAAGCAGCTTTACTTAGTTCTGTGGCTTCCTAATTCCGAATGGTTTTTAATTTTGTCAGTGGAAATAATAAAAAATACGAATAATGGTGGCCGATGAAAGGCTCTTGCTATCTGTATCACTTCTGATTTCCCAGGAGATCTTTAAATCTACCCAAATCCAGGCATCTGGAAGAAATAAACCTGCCGATTGTTGAAGAAACTTTTGGATAGCTTACTACTTCAAGTTTAAAGGAGTAAAAATTTAAATGGAGATCTTTTGAAAGCAGTACAATATTGTGAAAGTTTTATGATGGCGTTTTTGTGATTATTAGTTTAATAAAATAAGCCCAATATAAATATATATTTTAAGGCAAGCTTATTGTATTTAGTGGGTTCAGAAATGTAGCAATAGTTTTCAAAATGTTTGATAAATGATATTTATTTTGTAAGTTGGTAATAAAAACACTTTTACACGTCACAACCAATATTTTTAAAGCTAGATGGGGCCGGTGTTTCGTACCTGACTACTCTGAGAAGAAACAGCCGAAACAAACTCAGAGGTCACAGTCTCTTTTAAAGTCCAGACATTGTTCTGCTCAGGTCATACGAGGACCATACGGGTGTCTGAGATGGTATTTTGAGGAAAGAGCCACACAGATTTGAGAGGGCCTGTCCAGTCAGTGCAAGCATTTGTCGGTTATCGTGTAGCTCGACTCAGAACACAAGGAGCTCAACGTTTCGTATTTCTTCCGTGATTTTTCAAGCAACCTTTATGATTGTAAAATTTTATATGAAATTGGTGTAAAAATGTTTTAGTTTAATTTCAACAGAATTGACTTTCGCAAGCTTATGGCGGTTTAATATTAAGTAGATTCATTGCTATAGAATGATCGTGGTCACTTATTAACAAGTTTGTTGAGGCAAAGGTACTCGTATTTATGCCCTTTTTTTTAATAACCATACCTCCGTTACTTCAAACTGTCACGTTTACGTGCTAGTATCTTACAAAAGGAAAGACATCCAGTTCGTCTCACCATCTCTCTCATGGTCTGCCGAGGCCGGTCTGACGTTGATTCTGGAAACCAATCCATAACTTTGCAGGCCCGCAGCTCGTTTGAAATACGACAGATTAAGTCTATTGTCCTGCCCGATCTCACTTAAGTTGGGCAGCCGTTTGAGCCACGTGAATGATTATTGATTATATTTTTGTGTTCTGGAGCGCTTTCATAATAAAAAATAAAAACATAATGGTTAACCTTTATACTCAAGTCATTGAGCTTCTTATACAAACGTCCGAACTTTATTGTAAATACTTGAAAGATTTCTTGTTTACTAAACAAAGTTTTCTTTTGAGCTCCATTGTACGTAAGGGAAGAGTTTAAAATAAATCACGGCTTACATTTAATTTATACTTGCGGAATTAATCGTGTATTTCATTTACCCGGCCATGTTTATGTTCCCCTTATTTACGAAGGGGGATGGGGATAGTCCCCTAGTTGATCCTTCTGACTTTTGATTAAACTTATGGACTAACCAAGAAATTATACTTCACTATGGATTACGCTATATATTTTTTGTAATTATCTCATTTCGTTGGTCTAGCGGTTGCAAGCACTATATCTATAACTGCTGAGCATAAAGTTTTAAAGCATACACTTTAAGCATAACTTGATTTTCTGTACGTACGTACGTAAATGTATTATTGATGTTTGTAAAATAATTGAAATTGTTGTTTTCCTTCAACGTTTTGAGTGCAGTGGTGATGAAGTAAATGACATAAAGTCTTAAAGGCTGTCTTCGAACTTTGAGTCCGCTATACAACTTGTAAGTCGGGGCCACCCCGTCACTGCTGAGCCTTGACTGCTCATTATTATGTACTGTCAAAAAATATGTGTGTTTGCAAGTTTTCAACGTTATTTCCAATATTGTGCCGTAGGCTTCAATGTGCCTTTGCAATTTCTTTCGTGTCTCGGAAAGCACATTAAGCCGTTAGCTGTTACTTGTATTGTGTTTTATTCAATAAAACAATTATTTCGTTACAATACCGACTACTTTTATTCAGTACTTTTTAAAAACTGACAACCACTCACAGTGTTGCCCACACATCAACATCACTTTATACTACATCATCTCTGACAGTTGTTAATCACAGAAGCTCGAAAGTCTGACAACCAGTTTTTTCAAAGCATATCGTGTGACCTAGCTGGATTTTCGAACTCAGATTGGCATTTTGGAACTCAGGTTCGACTTGAAGCCGACCCCAACATTGTTGGGAAAAGTCTAGGCAGATGTTTTCAATGTGCCTCATGCGTTCCAAGCTCTTCAGCTGTATGTAACATACAACTCTCTAGTCTATACAGCATCATGTATATAGCATACAAGAAACTTGATGACTTTACTGACGGTACACCTATTTTATTAAATTAATTAAACAAAATATATCAAACGACTTTCCAGTTTTCATGACATTCTACTCTTTCTACAGCTAGCGATGAATGACAACGTTCAACTGATGTTTTCAGCAATTCGATGCCGACAAATGATGATTTTAATTGGTGCGATTCAATTTGGTGCTTCTTTAATTACAGCTATCAATTTGATGGTTGTTGGAACTATTTGCTCGCTGTACAAACATCAATTTTGCTCGTTAAGCTGATTAATCCGGTTCCAGTTACAGATGTGTTTCGTGTCAGTTTGCAAAATATTTCTCGTATTTATAGTGCCTATTAATTGATTATTTACTATTTTTACACTCTGTGTCTGACTTCCGCGACGATTTTGCTCTGTCCCCAATGCTTGTCTTCCACCATGCTCAGGCAGAAAGCTCTTTGCATTGCTTTAAATCACATAACTGAAGTTTCAGCAAATTAAACTGAACAAGTATTCAATTTCATTGGCATTATTTAGGTAATAACCAAGCGACGTAGTTTTTTAAAGTGGCGTAACTTCTCTATGAATTGACTGAAATAAATAAATGGTGATGCTCACCACAATGCATTAATGAAAACTACATCCAAATGGTTATTACATCATCTGTGCAAGCAAACCAATCTAGATCGAAAGGGTAAGCACAAAAATAGGTACCACATGGCCTTTTAGATATTCGACGACATCGCGTTCTGTCAGTGAAGAAATGACAAAACCCGTTCTGAGCATATTTTATCGAACAGGCGCAATGTAAAGCCATAAAATACATATCGTTTTGTCGACGTGAAATCAAAATCCAAGATGGCAACATGACATACTTCTGAGGTTCCTTTCAGAGATTTGCCTCACCGCTGTAACTTTTTAAGATTGAAATACAAGGAAGCAATATCGCTGTCACAACGACACACATTAAATTGGAAACATTTTCACCTACCATCAAAACTATAGTTACTTTCCGACTATACCTATAGTTTTGATGAAATCAAATCAAAAAGAGGAAATCAAACAAAACACTTGGAAGTTTATCGAGTGATTATGAATTGTTATGTACTCGTATTTCCGGGTTGCGTTTGTATAGTCAACCACAAAATCTATTTACAAAGGTACCACTTTAGACAAAAAAAAACTATATACCTATTTCATACAGGTAGTAAATCAAAATCGGATAGGTGACACCTTCGTAATGTGTCGGTCGAACTTTACTCCTAATGTAGACGCCTAATGACGAGAAACGCTGATAAAAGTACACTAGGACCATGATGGTACTATGTAGTGTACTTTTATAGTTGCATGTGCATACCCCCTTAGAGGGCTAAAGCCTGCCGGGGTCGCAGGACTAACGGGTATCCGTGGCCCCGGAACGTAAGGCTATTGAAGATACCTTAGTTTTTAGTAGTCAGTACAAGTCTGACAGTCCCTCCTGACCTGTTCTGGGTGGGAGGACTAATCCGATGATCTTTTTTTTTTTCCTAGCCTGCTCTGTCCTACTCCTGGGCAAAGGCCTCCCTCCACTCCTTCCCTCCTTCACGACACTGTGCCTCCTCCTTCCAATTCGGAAAGAATCTGTCTAGTTCGTCCCGCCATTCGATGATCTTATCACGTAAAAAAATAGGACTATTGTGCATGCACTGCAAAGGGCAGCCGATTTTTTCTTAATTACCATGGGATCTGTGGAGTGTACCTTATCAAACAAAAGAAGTATTTTCCAAAATGGTTTAAGCGTCGTCATTGAGAAATCGGAGAACATAGATAAAAAAATATTTCGACGAATCGAGAACGTATTCTTTCTCTCAAATCGGTTAAAAAAATAATGTTAAAGCAATAACGAGGATGACTGTACACCTGAACAAATAGAAGTTTTTGTTCGGCCGGTATTTACCGGGCTGGTAATGGACGCTAATAGCATTGTCCTTTACACACAATAATAAAGTATCATCAAAATTAAAGACAGGATTGAATACACGTGTACCAATTGTTTTCTTTGTTTACAATGTTTCAGCCACTGAGCTTGTGGCTAAATAATAAAATGAGAACCTGAACTTCGAGGTTAAGCAGCACTTGCACTTGTTGGTCTGTAGATCAACATCGGCCTGTAATGTTCCCATTGCTGGGACACAGGCCTCGTCTTTGTGAGAGGGAGTGGGCCATATAATCCACCATGCTGGCCTAGTTCTTTAGTTCATGGATGTCATAATTCTTCGTATTTATTATTTTAGGACATGCCGGTTTCATCACGATGTTTTCCTTCATCGTTCTGACGCCTGGCTGGTTTCGAACCCACAAACTACAATTCGTAAGGCGGCCCCGATTTTACTAGGAAATCACGGGTTTGTGGAATCAAAAAAATGATAATTATATTAATAACTTGGGAACATTTAGATGTTAGCAAATATGGTAAATAAATAAAACAATCATAAATCAAAACTATAATAAAACTAGCTTCTGCCCGCGACTTCGTACGCGGATCCTTTTTCCTGAATTTTCTTTGCTATAAACCTCACGGAGCCCGAGACCTTTCCAACGAATGCAAAACCGTGGAAATCGGTTCGTGCGTTCTGGAGTTATAGCGTCAGGAAGGAAAACCCGACTTATTTTTATATAATAGATGAAATAAAAAACGATGAATCAAGCTTCATTGGAATCAATTTCGTGAGTGAGACATGTGAGATATTTTATTGTTCTTTATTTTTCATGAAAAAAAAAAAACAACAACGGTTTTCCAATTTCAATCATTGTTTTATTTACAAGCCTTTCAAATCAGTAAAACATACATTTTTGAATTGATTTTATTGAAGAGTAACGACTCGCCCCGCCTTTGTATGGGTAGTAGATTAAAGGACTACAAGTTTATTTAAAGTGGTCACATCATCAGCACTGCACGCGCCTTACGCGCCTCATTTTAGAATTCTTTATATGAAATCATTTTATGAGAACCCACGTATATCTCAAAAGAATTAGGCGACTTGAGTCTTTTCGACAAATGCTACTACCATCGTTAAGCCTCATTTACATTCAGCCCCTGCCGCTGCCCCTCGCGCTGCCGGCAATAATTCCCTAAATACTGCTGCAGCAGGATCGAAAGGAGTGTGTGTTTACATACTGCCCTACCACTCACTTCGCTTTCAAGTTTTGGCAATGGCAGACGTCGAAATAATTACAGCGGCCCCGATGTCTCGTTTTGCGATACATAATTATGTTCGTCGTAGACGATGGTGGATGATATCTATCCATCGAAATAGAATTTTTTTCATCGAACGAATCAATAGAACGGCATTTTCGATGATCTAAAGTTCTAAACGAACGTCTTTCTCCTCCAGGCGCTCGGCGAGTACTGAGCGTCGGAGCAGAATGTAAACACGCACTGCCGCTCGCGCTGCCCGGTCCTTTGACTTCCGCACAAAAAACCGCCTTTTTGGGGAGCACCGGGCAGCGCGAGTGGCAATGGCAGTGGCATGAGAAGTATCGCGTTTACACTCTCGTCCTGCCCACTTCCCTGCCCATTTCCCTGCTCACTACGGCTGAATGTAAATGAGGCTTTATGTTTCAGGCTGCGGTTTCGATGCTGCGTCCACACTTCGTTCTTTAGAGTGTAAAGAACGAAGTGTGGACGCAGCATGTTACTGCAGAATAGAATAAGTACCTAAAAAAAACGTGTGGCACTCGGGGACTGCCGCGGTAAAGCAATTGCACAGCATTTTTTATTAACTTATGGAATTCTTTTTTTTTTTTAGGCTTTTGTCAGTCACGTCAATCAAGTAAAACGTCAAGAAAAACAAACACCGTGCCGAAGTCACGTTAGACAATGACGAATGTTAGGTTTATTTTTCGTTAGGTTTATTTTCGTTACGGAATTTATTGATTCGGTCGCCGCGCTCAGAGCCCGCGATTAAAGCTATGCAATAACTTAAAAATGCAATGTTATCACCACCAATCACTGTCTTATCAGAAACTTAACAATGTCCAGTAAAAATGTATTAATATTTTGTTACTTAATTAGATTACGACACCAAATAATCACATAACCATTGAACCAAAGTATCGACTGCCGACGAAGGTCACAGGGTTAAATTCAATCGCCGTAAGCTTTTGTGGTAATTCCGAGCCTTTCACAAGAATTTACCGCTATTGAAAGGATAATTGATTTAAGCGGGCTATTAGTAAAATGTGCTCCTAATCAATGATATTAATCATGTTCAATTTAAGACTTAATTTTTGGGTGTTGGGCACATTCTCCTATTTAATTGTAAGTTTACTTTCTAGTTTTACATATTAATTAAAAACGTAGAGTATATTAAAAATATGGTATACTTTAATTTGACATTTCTGTCTTTCAGGAAAAACAGAAACAAAAAATTTAGTTACCGCTTTGGAGGTGTTTGATCTGTGTATATTTATGCCAAATAACAGCTTTTTAGAACTAAAAGCGCTTTCAAGGAGGTTAACCACATCGTGATGCTGTCTGTACTAGGGGACCCTAAAAAGTTTTTCTTAATTAATAATGTTTGAATAACTGTGTATTATTTTTTTTTTTTTGTTTGGGACATTTTACCCCAACTTTTCAGGTGTTAACTTTGCTGTTAAGATCGTTTACTGATCGTAAAGTTTACTAATTTGATTTACTTAATCCAATGTGCCACTGGACTTCCGGCTGTGTCTCATAATGTACTTAGGTAATTTTCTAGCTAGTAGGTATGTTGTTGTTGACAGGGCCCCTCTTATGACAGGGCCCCTCTATAGAGGGCCAAAGCCTGCCGGGGTCGCGGGACTTATCCCATTACCGTGACCCTGGAAAGTAAAGGGCTAATGAAGGACACCGTGGATTTTAGTCAGTACAAGTCTGATAGTCCCTCCCGCCCTGCCCTGGGTGGGAGGACTCATTTGAAGATTTTACCACGCTAATTAAAAAAAATGTTGTTCTACCAACTGCCTTTTCGTGACAATACAAAATTATGACCATCCCAACTAAATAGGTATCTTAGGTTAATCATCTCATACATTAAAATCTCGTATTTTTGGACTTTGTGGTTTCACTCCTCATGCAGAAACCGAATTTTATGCTTTTTTTTTTGGAATATTTGAGAGGTAGGTATGTTATTAGGTAGGTAGTATTTTTCACAAACGTAACCACGGCCTCTTTTAAAAAAATATGTTCGAGACCCAACGAAGTGAGCACGATTCAATACAATACAAATCGCTTAGTTTCACAAGGATTTTCACAAGTCAAAAAAACTTACAGACCGACATAATATGAAAGCAATAAAGGTCAAACATTCAAGGTTTTCCCAGCGTATTGTACGGTACCTTAAAATGATATACGACCTTATAAGTCGCACAAGTGGCGTAAAACTGACCTTTACCATACGGTAATATATCACTGCATAGCGTAATGTGGCCTATGGGAGTGCTAACCGTTTTCAAATCGGTTCCCTGTCTATATTGTTGACATTAAATAGTTTGCGCATGGAGTACATGTCAAACTGGGTATAAGTATTATTATCTATGGTTTTTTGCCCTTGTTGTATCGTTGTTATGGCTACATTTTAGTCGCTTAGATGGTTCGGTCATGTTGAGAGGATGAGTGAAAGGCAACTAACAAGAGAAAATGAGGCAAAGGTGAGTGGTTACGCCAGTGGGGACTGGGGACGCTCCAGGTCGACTGACCTTATTGGTGGCAATCGGTGAGCTTGTATGACTAGATTTATAATGTGGATGAGGCGAAAAGAGTTTGTAAGGATCGTACCAAGAGGCAATCTGTAGTTATGAGATGGTCGCCCCAGCTCCGCACGCATTTATACTACATCGCTAGTTAATTATAATCGTACTAACATAAAGCGACTTTAGTCGGAAAATATAATTACGCTTTAAGGCGCTCCGTCACCGCGAGCATTCACCTGTAATGTAACACAAAAGTGCGCAATTTGATGCTCTATTGTCTTCGAATGTTCGATTCTGTAACGTTACATTACAGGTGAATGCTCGCGATGAGAGAACGCCTTTATGTGTATGTATTATAAATCATCATCATCAGCCTATACTGTTCCCACTGCTGGGACACAGGCCTCCTCTCTATGAGAGGGAGTGGGCCATAACCCACCACGCGGGCCCAGTGCGGGTTAGTAGATGTGACATGTCTTCGAATTTTTTGGTTCTAGGACATACCGGTTTCCTCACGATGTTTTATTTCACCATTTTGAGAGCAGTGGTAATGAAATAAATTACTCAAAGTAATGCGCCTGGCGGAGTTCGTACCCACGACCGGACCGATACCATTGGGCCACCACTGCTCTTATAAATAATCAAATAAAATACCACAGACCACAGTACTGTTCTTCTTTCAGTTTTCCGTTTAAGAATCAATTCACACCGAGACTCATCGTTGCGTGCACATATCATAGTGACTCAAAAACTAACTATTTTCCAACCACATGAAAAGACACTTTTCCAGTAAAGTCGCGTTGCGTCGCGTTACTATGTGCTCAAACAGACTGCGAGCCTAACGCGGTGGCGGCGGCGGGCGCGATAATATTTTATGTATGAAATCGCCGCTCGTGGCCATACTGAAGTGACTAAGGCGGGGGCCTAGCGCGATCGCTACAAGCGATTTTGCAAGCCTAGGCGTTGCTAGGCAACAACCGATACAACGGGCGGGTGGCAGGAGTATCAAACCATTTCGGTGTTAGTTGAAATCAATAATGTATTATTTTTTCAAAGTTTTTATTTCTTTTTGTTTCTGTCGGAATTATCCCTTGATTTAATCTTCCTGTCCACAATGTAGGAAGAGATTTACACAGATTTATAAATTCTGTCACGAATTCGCGATTGCATGTTCGTAAATCTGCCATTTTGACTGACGTATGTCCAATAATGTCCATGTATACCTTTACCGAACGACGACAGTGGCTTTCATATTTCTTAATACTATTAATCTGGATATGAAGTAGCAAGACTGTATGTGTTTAAAATTGTATAGAAGGTCCACCCCGGGTTTGCAACACCTGAAATCGCCTCTACAAAAACAAATGCTTGATCGGCAGTGTGGACACAGATCGCGCCCGCCGCCGCCGTCGCACAGTGGTCTGGAAATCGAGCTCCATACTCATAGAAACTTAAAGTGAGGAATTAAAAAAATAAAAATTGTAATGGCTCTGGTATACCTCCCTTGACAACATATTAAAGTATGGATGGTATAAGTTACACTAGGCGTGAGAAAAAAAATATTTATGTTTTTTTTGTATGGGAGAAAACACAAAAAGTACGTTTTCTCGAAACTTAATAGAACTGTTAGGCTGGTGGTCACACGAGCTATAGTCCCATACACGGCGATCAAGATGACATACAATTCATGTACCGTTAGGCGCCGCTTCGCACGTAATAAATTTTTGAAATTTTGAATTTTCGACATGTGATTTTTCAAATCTTTGGCTTGGTTAAATGACGTTGCCAGTCGATTTATTTTTAATATTATACGATTAAGCCTGCGAATAACCATAACGATGACAATAATTAAAAAAAATGATTGTACAAGTTTTTTTGCGCATTCTAAGAACTAACTCATAACTAATTATTTCATCTAAGAACTTCTCCAACTTTTTCATTTCCGAAGGAGTATCTTTACTTATACCACATGTCTGCTCTGCTTTACAACATGGCTTCCCATAATAATCCAATAGAAGGCTGCAGTGCTTCAATCTCAGCCTCAATCAAAACCTGTTCTTCCACGGTGTTTCTTGTTTTCGTTTGAAAACTTAAAATAAGTAGGTCTGTAAAACATGGTGGAACATATTTAAAAAAGTATGAGACACGGCTTCAAGAGAACGTCAAATGGCCTGAGATCGTGAGGGTAAAAATGACTACTTCTGTAGTGTCGCAAAGTAGAGCAGCAACCATGTTCCAGTTCTGACTTTGGTGTAAATGAGGGTGCATCAACATCCTACACACCGGAGACATGCAATGTTGGAACATCAACACCAGTTGTGACGCCGAGAAAACCATTCGTGGAGCTAAGCCCGCTATAGCAAAGAAGGAGAGTGGAAGAGCTCCAAACGCATAGCACTCAAAGCCTTGCTCATGCAACTGGTTTGAAAGCACAAAACAAGAATGTACCTAGCAGATATCATTTAACTGGTAACGGAGAATCCCGAAGACTTGATTGACACAGCTATAAGTATTTTATCCTCATTCAGGAAAGCCTCTCTAGCCACTTCGAAAGAGAAGTGGCAGTATATTATAACATTAAGATCTTGTGCAAAAGAAGAAGGAATACCATTGTATCCTTCTTGTACTGCCATCCCTGAAGCGAAGAACTGCTAACCCCCAAAAGATACCATAGACATCACGGAAAGAGAGGCTATAGTAAAGCTCCAAGCAGTTTTGGACATAACTGTGGCTAGGCTTGGAAAGTTGTCACGTGTGCGATCTTCGCTGGATGGCAAAGAGTTGATATATGCAAATGGGATTCTCCGTTACCAGTTAAATGATATCTGCTAGGCACATTCTTGTTTTGTGCTTTCAAACCAGTTGCATGAGCAAGGCTTTGAGTGCTATGCGTTTGGAGCTCTTCCACTCTCCTTCTTTGCTATAGCGGGCTTAGCTCCACGAATGGTTTTCTCGGCGTCACAACTGGTGTTGATGTTCCAACATTGCATGTCTCCGGTGTGTAGGATGTTGATGCACCCTCATTTACACCAAAGTCAGAACTGGAACATGGTTGCTGCTCTACTTTGCGACACTACAGAAGTAGTCATTTTTACCCTCACGATCTCAGGCCATTTGATGTTCTCTTGAAGCCGTGTCTCATACTTTTTAAATATGTTCCACCATGTTTTACAGACCTACTTATTTTAAGTTTTCAAACGAAAACAAGAAACACCGTGGAAGAACAGGCTTTGATTGAGGCTGAGATTGAAGCACTGCAGCCTTCTATTGGATTATTATGGGAAGCCATGTTGTAAAGCAGAGCAGACATGTGGTATAAGTAAAGATACTCCTTCGGAAATGAAAAAGTTGGAGAAGTTCTTAGATGAAATAATTAGTTATGAGTTAGTTCTTAGAATGCGCAAAAAAACTTGTACAATCATTTTTTTTAATTATTGTCATCGTAATGGTCATTCGCAGGCTTAATCGTATAATAATATAAATAAATCGACTGGCAACGTCATTTAACCAAGCCAAAGATTTGAAAAATCACATGTCGAAAATTCAAAATTTCAAAAATTTATTACGTGCGAAGCGGCGCCTAACGGTACATGAATTGTATGTCATCTTGATCGCCGTGTATGGGACTATAGCTCGTGTGACCACCAGCCTAACAGTTCTATTAAGTTTCGAGAAAACGTACTTTTTGTGTTTTCTCCCATACAAAAAAAACATAAATATTTTTTTTCTCACGCCTAGTGTAACTTATACCATCCATACTTTAATATGTTGTCAAGGTAGGTATACCAGAGCCATTACAATTTTTATTTTTTTAATTCCTCACTTTAAGTTTCTATGAGTATGGAGCTCGATTTCCAGACCACTGTGCGTCGCGCTAGGCTTCCAGTGTGGACACACATTATGAGTTAGCAATAAGCCCGTATCCTATAAAAATGTCAAATATTTTCCATACTTTTGCAAAGGTATGGTTTAGCTCTAATTAAAGAGTAGGGTAAATTACAGTTTATTTATGTTGCATGCGAATTCTAGGGCACAGCATGGCATGACAGGCCGTGATTATTTTAATTGTGATTTAATTTTTACAACTATGCTGCATTTTGCTATTCTAATTTTGTACTATTCATGTAGACTGTTCATCGTTTGGATTTGAACACGTGGTCTTTGGCAGACCAACGCTTATACTTGCCCCTAAGCTATGCAAAAATCGAAGACCGCTACAAAGTTAAAAAAAAAAACCGGCCAAGTGCGTATCGGGCCACGCACAGTGTAGGGTTCCGTAGTTGCCCATCAAAATACTTATGCGAATTAACTAAACTGATTCGCTGAATTTAATTTAAAGAGAAGAATTTTCAAAATCGGTCCAGGAGTCTTTGAGAAATCGGGGAAAATACATAAAAAAAAGATTACGACGAATTTAGAACCTCCCCCTTTTTTGAAGCAAGTTAAAATAGTTGACGATAAAAACCTACCTATCCCCAAAAAACATACCGTAAAAACATACCTATTACAGCTGTAAAAATAAAGTTGACAAACTTACATTTGCAGTTGAAGAGCTTGTTCTCCGATACATTTTGTTTAGGAAAATGTTATCCAAGTACATTTTATAAGTTGGTCGACTATTACTCGTAAAGTTGTAAAGCCTACTTAGTCATGATAATTTTCTTTTAAACTTCGTTATATATACTACTATTGTGAATTTTTTCACACCCCCAAACATAACCGTTTAGCTGGTAGAGGGGGGGGACACTCGAGTCGAGCAAAATTTAGCACTTTAAAGCTTAATATTTCACAAACGAATTTTTTTATCAAAAAATTGTTAATGGAAACTATCAATATTTTTTAAAGACCTATTTAATGATACCCCACACTAAGGGGTACGCGAGAAAAAAAAAACATCCCCTCTTTACGTGTACAGGAGGTACCCTAAAAAAAAAATATTTTACGAGATTTTATTTTACCACTTTTTCGGCACAACAAATCTGTATATTTACACCAAATTACAGCTCTCTAGTACTGTGCGTCTCTGAGCTAAACTGCGGACAGACGGACGGACGGACGGACGGACATGGCGAAACTATAAGGGTTCCTTGTTGACTACGGAACCCTGAAAACATTATTGTATGGGAAAACCTCCGGGCACGCCGAAATTGCGGCGGCATGACTGGTTTGAGGAGGCGCCCGGCGTCCTCATCTTCCACTTGGCGCAGGTCCTCACCGGATATGGAAGTTTCGGGAGGTTCCTGGGTCTGATATTGAAGGAAGAGTCGCCTAGGTATCACCACTGCGAGGATCGCTCGGAGGATACCGTTGAGCATACAGTGCAGGTTTGTTCCGCTTGGGCAGAGCACCACCGTGTCTTCACGAAGGCGATAGCAGCATGGCATGCTGCGGGGCGAGACGGAATAGGAAGCGGGCGCCTCCCTCTGCGATGAAGTCGTGCTAGATTTTAGTCAGTACTAGTCTGACAGTTCTCCTGAGTGGGCGGGCTAATTAAATTTGATGTATATTATGATGACAAAAAAACGGGTTTTTTGACATTTACCCGTTTTTTGACATTAGGTATTTTTTAATATGACATATTTGTCATCTCAGAGGCAAAGACGTTGAAAATTCAAAAAAAGGATGACTTTTCGTTTTAACGTAGCAATTATAGGCCGTCAATTACACTTGTCAAGCGACTCAGTCAATTTACATAGATGCTCAAAGGTTTCGCCTATTAAGGGATTTCAGTTACTACACATAGACTTAGACCGTACCTCTAAACTTTAGACTAAACGGACCGCAACGTGTTGATATAAAGTTGGTTCTACGTTTAGACTTACATCTAGTTTAGCCTGTATTTAAGCCAGAACTTTAGTTTCTTTACGATCTGCAGAATTTCAGTTGTATTTGATCGTAACTACCACTAGATATACTGATGTTTCAGCCAATTCTACGATTTATGGTGGCTGCTCATAAATGGGCTTGTTTGAGAGAAATTTATTGCCCTGTGACAATCGTCGAACACTGCGGAGCAATTAGGTGAACTATCTGGAGCAATATTGCTCCATACAATTTCAGGGCATAGCGGAGAACATTAACTAGTTTATTTATTAGGAATAACTGCTGTAGTTAGATAGATGTAACGTCAGAATCTAACTTCAAACTTAATATTTAAAAATCGGCCAATTGTGAGTCGGACCCGCGCACGATGGGTTTCGTACCATTATCTAAATAAATGGCAAAAAATCATGGCTGTTGTATGGGAGCCATTCAATATTTATTAACCGACTTCAAAAAAAAAAGTAGGTTCTCAGTTCGACCTGTATGTATGTATGTATGTATGTATGTATGTATGTATGTATGTATGTTTGTCCGCGATTATCTCGCGTTTGGCTGTACGGATTTTGATGCAGTTTTCAGGAAAGTGTTCTCTACATTCTGGAGAAGGTTTTAGTATATAACACTAATAGATATCCCGTGACGTTGCCCGCGTGGATCCGTTTTGCTTACTTGGATCGTAGATTTTCAGGGACGATTGCATGTTTGTCCGCGATTATCTCGCGTTTAGCTGAACTGATTTTGATGCAGTTTTCAGGAAAGTGTTTGTTACATTCTGGAGAAGGTTTTAGTATATAACACTAATAGATATCCCGTGACGTTGCCCGCGTGGATCCGTTTTGCTTACTTGGATCGTAGATTTTCAGGGACGATTGCATTTTTGTCCGCGATTATCTCGCGTTTGGCTGAACCGATTTTGATGCAGTTTTCAGGAAAGTGTTTGTTACATTCTGGAGAAGGTTTTAGTATATAACACTAATAGATATCCCGTGACTTTGCCCGCGTGGATCCGTTTTGCTTACTTGGATCGTAGATTTTCAGGGACGATTGCATGTTTGTCCGCGATTATCTCGCGTTTGGCTGAACCGATTTTGATGCAGTTTTCAGAAAAGTGTTTGTTACATTCTGGGGAAGGTTTGAGTATATAACAATAATGGATATCTCGTGAAGTTGCTCGCATAGATCCGTTTTTGTTGCTTAATAGGATTGTAGATTTTCAAAGAAGCCGATTTTATGAAGATTTTTGTTGAATATCGCAACTAAAAAGGGAAAAATAAAAAACTTTTTTAAAAAAAGGGAACCGACTTCAAAACCAAACACAAAAAAACGATAAAATAACTTTTCTTTCGGAAGTCGGTGGCCATAACTCAATGAAATAAAAAAAAAACAAAGCCACCGACTTCCGAAAGAAAAGTTATTTTATCGTTTTTTTGTGTTTGGTTTTGAAGTCGGTTCCCTTTTTTTAAAAAAGTTTTTTTATTCTGTTTCATTTTTTTTTGTATTTGTTGTTATAGTGGCAGTTAAGTGATAAGTTATTAGTCTAGAATAACCCACAGGATACTTTATCCGAATTATACGAATATTTTATATCCGAATTTTACGTTCAACTGGGATAGTTTTCGAGTATACGCGGTTGAAACTGCTGGCAACATCTAGTAACTCATTTGCAAGAGACTCGCCTCTCTGTTCTTACGAAACACGTCCTATATGCAAGTTCGTGATTTCATATGGATTCGCATTGTATTTGATTGGCAGAAGCTTTTCGTTCCCCATGCGACCGAATACAACAACTTTATAAGTAAGTAAGCACGACCAATAAAATGTTGAATAAAGGTAAGTATTCCAGTTAGAGCAACTACTTTTCAGAGCACCTATGACCTATGTTAAGAGCAACTATTGTGTTTCCGATTGAGCACCTGTCAATATTTTGAGAACTTGTTAAATGGGGATATGAAATTATAAATCAAAATCTATTCTCGTCTCCGAAAATGGTTGCTTGTACGGGAATACCTCAATAAAATCGTACTTTGCCGATACACGTTGCATACTCATAATATGTTAGGTACGGATAATAATCATCTCTTTGGCTAATAAAGATGGATGTTCAGATTTTATTCTTTTTAAGTCACACTGTCACTCACTAGGAATTTCTCTCGTATCGTGGGTGCGTTAACAAACATTTCAAACTGACCCGAAACATCTACGTCTAGTGGATCATCTATACTTATAATAAATCTGTAGAGAGGTCAATTCTGTACATGAAATATATTTCCAAAATAACTATCAGGAGGTGATTAGGGTGATCGATACTGATGCCAAAAATGCAATTAATAAAATTATTGTCTGTCTGTCTGTCTGTCTGTATAACCGTTATAGAAACAAAAACTACGCGACGGATTTTGACGAAACTTGGTACAATTATTTTTCATACTCCTGCGCTGGTTATAGAATACTTTTCATCACGCTAAAATCAATAGGAGCAGAGCAGTGAAGGGAAATGTTAGGAAAACGGGAGAAATTACTCCATACACGCTAATCTTCGGAACTACTGGACGGATTTGATTGTTTTTATTTTTTGTATAGTTATTAAGTCTGGGCAACATATAGGCTATAATTTATCTTGGAAACTTGAACACCTGATGCAGAACTGCAATAGATCAGCTAAACTATAAGAGATACAAAAATAGCGCCATAGCAAAAATTGATCCGCGTGATGAGCATTTTCTGCTGAGAAAATAAATTTGAAGATATGGAACACCTGATGTGGAACTCCAAGAGCCCAGCTACACTATTACATATACAGTAATGACGTCTTAGCAAAAGTTGTTCAGCCTGATGAGCACTCCCTGTTGTCGTATAAAAACTGAAGATCTGGAACACCTGATGTGGAACTCCAAGAGCCCAGCTACACTATAACATATATAGGAATGACGTCTTAGCAAGAGTTGTTTAGTCTGATGGGCATTTCCTGTTGACTTACAAAAATGAAAGATCTGGAACGTCTGGAATCGTCCTGCGCGTCCCGTTGTTTTCCCGTCCCCAGGCTCTAAGAATTCGACATCAGACGTTTCAGATCTTCGATCTTGACGACCCCATTGTCGCTGGCATAAGCAACAGGATCCGCGTACGAAGTCGCTGGCAGAAGCTAGTACAAAATATATTTGTAACTTTCGGGACTCGACACCTTGACACGAAGCGCTAAGCCACTATCTTTTCCAACACACAACTCGAAAGCCATAAAAACATCCAGCATTACCTCGTCTAATTTCCCTAACAGCCAGGCACACACACCTAGTATGGAAATGATCAGAATTTGTTCGCGAACACGGCTGCAATGTAACACACTTTATATGAGTTATTACACCCTTTTCCGCAAACGACTGCAACACGTTGCATTAGCCTGTGAACAGGACTGCGAATTTTTGTCCTCTTTGCCGCGGTCTGTCAGTGCAGTCTAAGCTTTATGGAAACAATAGAGCACGGGTTTTAAAAAATACAGCGGTTTCAAAGCTTGGCATTTCAGTGGTGGCTTTTCACTTTGTGGTTTGTAGGAATCTGGTTGATGAAGTTTGACTTTAAATGGTAGGCTTGATGGATGCATATCCTATTAGTAAGATTGAATGGGAATTCCAACTGCAAGGAAATTCAAATCTAGCCCTGTATAGAATCCTATTCTTCAAAAATCCTGTATGGGATTGAAAATTGCTTTAACTAAATTTTCTCTGATATAAATAGTATATTTCAGTAATTATGAATCTATCGTGCTTCACCGTCGACCTCATCTTCGCTTAACAATTTAGCATCAGGCGAGATAGATGGCAATGCGCGATCTTACTGCATAAAAAAAAAGTTTTCTTTTTTGTTTTTGACACAAAGGTTGACATTTATAATTTAAATACAAATATTTTAATCTATTTAGATATAAAAGAACAGGGTTTTTTATTAAGACTCGACTACAGCCGAAACCGCTAAACGCAGAAACTTGAATTTTGGACAGCAGTTGCAGTCTACTATGTAGGGTAGTAATAAGACGGGATTTTGCGAAAATCCTCCTCTAAGGGGGTGAAAAGGGGTGAAAACGTTTGTATGAAAAATCATATTCCTTGGGTTTATAAACTTAGAACTTACCACGAATAAGAACACAAGTAAATAAATAAGATTAGCACCAGTCTTTTTTTAAAACTACCCTCCATTGGTAATCTAGACGATGTTAAAGTTTGTATCACAACGCGTGAGCTGATGAATTTGAAAATCAGTATTTATATACTAGATAAGAATTAATCAAACACATGTTTTTGGATTTTCGAAAATCACCCCTCAAGTTGGTGAAAAGGGGTATTCAAGTTTTAAGGGGAGGATATTAAACCACTAAACGTAGAAACCTGAATTTTGGATGGTAGTTGCAGTTTATAATGTAGGTGAGCATTAAGAAAGTATTTTGCGAAAAATCGAAAATCTACCTCTAAGGGGGTGAAAAGGGGTGAAAACCTTTGTATGTAAAATCTTATTCCTTGGGTTTATAAAATTGAAACTTGGTACAAATATGAGTTTAAGTAAATAAAATAGATGGACATTATTCTGTTTTCAAAACTACCCTCCATTGGTAATCTAGATCATTTTAAAGTTTGCAGGTATAGGAAAATCATAAACTTGGTACAAATATGAGTTTAAGTAAATAAAATAGATGGACATTATTCTGTTTTCAAAACTACCCTCCATTGGTAATCTAGATAATTTTAAAGTTTGCAGGTATAGGAAAATCATAACGCGCGAATCGATGAATTTGAAACACAGTATATACAAATTAGATCAAAAATAATCAAACATGTGTTTTTGGGTTTTTCGAAAATCACCCCCTACATTGGTGAAAGTGGGTGATTACGTTTTAAGTGAAGTATTTTACTGCTTGCTTCGATAAACACAAAACTTTGCCTAAATAATCTCTCAATGCAAAAGATGCGTATTCATCTATAGTTAAAAAATCAACCCCTAACGGGGTGCACAGAGGAAAATCAGGACTGGACCATTTTTAGATTTTCCAAAAGTATCCACAAAGGTGACCGGGCATTGAAATTAACTGAGTTTGAAGTTAGAAACACGCGCAGACGAAGTCGCGGGCGAAGTGCTAGTGTAATACAAAGAGTAAATAAATACAATTTAAAACTATTGAAAAATAAATAAAAAATAACAAAATCAAACGTATTCGAGTTTCATCGTCATTTTTAAAATGTTTTGTTTGAAATACGAGTTTATAATGTTGTGTGACAATGTTTTACTTTGACAAAAACAATTCGAGTGGTTTGAAATATGACAGGGTTGATTAGTGGCGACCGCAATGCAAAAACATTTACCGCAATTTTGCATACCACATTGCATTGTATTGTATTTATGCTTCGTTTACCTACTAGTATCAAATATCATAGAAAATAATAAAAAACAAGCGCCACTTGAAAAGTTTTAAATAATTGAATATTTTTAAACGTAATATAATAACGCATGCGACGCGCATCGTAAAGATGATTTTAACGTAACGATAAAACGTTTTAAACAAAGGAATAGAAGATTCAGCTTCCAATAGTGAGTTGCGATGGCTTATTGGTAAGGCGTCTGGAGTACTTATCCAAAAGACGCGGGTTCAAATCCCACTTGCAACTGAATTTTTCTTTCCTGAAACAGAGAGAACATCTGACCACGGTACGCAGTCAAATTACTTCCCCCCTCTGTAGCCCCATAATATGCCATGACGTTTTCATTCATGGACTGGGTCTATCGCATTCCTCAAAAATCATCTTAAAGAAATAATTGATTAAAGTGCAATTTTTATAAACTCCTCCTCATCTACTATGATACGTAGGTAATTATGAGGCCCTAGCACACAGATATCCCCCCTAGCATGAATAAGCTATTTCACTCAAAAAAATAATTAGTCCGAAAGATAGATTTTCAAAAAATATTTATCCTGTATTTTTTCTTTTGTTACGAAAACCAAAATTGACGAAGATGCAACGCTTCTAAAAATCAGAAAAACGTTACTCGGTCGGTGTAGTTTTACAGGCGTTATGACGTCACAAGCCGACTCTCAAATTTCGCAAAAAGTTCTTGTTTAAAATGATGGTTGGAAATGAGCTTCGGATGTACTGAATCCGAAGGCCGCAGGTTGGAATCCTGCCCGCGGATCAAATTTTTCTTTCCTAAGAAAATCTTTGAAAATCGCTACGCATGCGTTCATCATCATCAGCCTATATTGTTCCCACTGCTGGGAAACAGGCCTACTCTCTTTGAGAGAGAGTGGGCCATAATCCACCACGCGGGCCCAGTGCGGGTTGGTGGATGTCACATGTCTTCGAATTTTTGGTTCTAGGACATGCCGGTTTCCTCACGATGTTTTCCTTCACCGTTTTGAGAGCAGTGGTGATGAAATAAATTACACAAAGTAATGCGCCTAGCGGGGTTCGAACCCACGACTTACAACTCGTAAGTCGGGACCGATACCACTGGGCCACCACTGCTCACGCATGCGTTAATGTGTTTAATATTTATAAAATATAAAAAAAGTGTTTATTATTTTTTCTATACTCTAATTAAGGCTGTTTACACACCAGGCCGATTTTGACGACTTTGCATTGTTCAATCAGGACGCTGGCCTAGCCAGCCACCTTGTTGTTGTTGCTGTTTCACACAAACTTTATTGGCTAGGTGGCACAGGACCACGGCTATTAGACATCGGTCAAATGAATATTGTTCTTGTTTTATACTTTTCAGTGCGCGATTTTTTCGTAGTCGGGTTTTAGTTATTTTCAACTTATTTTTACTCTATCAAAGTGCATAATTATCACAATCATGACCTGTAAACACACTATTCGCCTCAAACGAAATTCAAATATACAGAAAATTAAATTTCCATTCCTCGATGAAATACTCGTAATATAAAAAAAAATAACATATCTCTTTAAAGTTGCAGCAATGCGGATACTAAGTAATTATTATCATACGATTGATTGCAAACATTTGAAAATCAAGTTGTGAACCGATATTTTCCAATCTATGCTTGCATTTTTTTTCATGTACTGTAAAAGAAATATGCATGTAGACTGGTGAACGAGTAGTAGAGAATTTTTTTTTTTTGTAAAAAAGAGGTAATTGAACTGGGAGGTTAAAATTTCTATTAGAAATGTTTGCGTAGGTTCACGGTTCAAGTAGAAAGGCGTACAACATAAGCTGGTACCATTCACCGCACCCGAGGAGCAAAACCAAATGTGTTTATGTTCGCTCAGAAAAAGCTTGGTTAAATATTATAGAGCCGATGCCGAGCGGAGTTTTTTGTCGGCACGAGCTCGCTTTGAAGGTTAGATGAGAGGTTTCATTATTGTTGGTGACTTTGTTGTTTAACAAAAGTATTGTTGAAGTTGACGTGAACAAATTTCTTACCTACTACATAATACATACTTACATTCGGAGAGCATACATCCACCTGAGCTCAAAGTATATTTAGCCGACCTGAACATAACCGATGGTGAAGGTGTTTGCGAAATAAGGATAAGCCAAAGAAAATCAAGAGTATCAGCTATCTAAGCACGAAACCCGTAGGTTCGGCTGACTCGGGCGTGTACTTTATCCTTTAAAACTTACGGACATCAGATTAGTTAGTGATATAACCTAAAAATTGGTGACATCATTGGACAGTGGTCTCGACTCCCGATGTGTCATAAATTACGAATTCAGAGCTAATAGGGAATACAATAATTGCTAAAAAGTTTCGAGGTAAGTACTATTTAAGGTAAGCGTCCACAGGTCCGCATCGCACGGATCGGACGAATCGTAGGAAACGGATTTTAGTTTGCCTTGTATTAAAACTCATACAACTGCGTCCACTGATCCGCATCGTACGGACGGCTCATCGGCAATGCCTATTAGGTACATGCGATGCGACCGATGACGTCATACGGAATGCCGATCAGTGGACGCGCCCCGCACGCTTACTAAATCATTTGTTCTTTTTCTTTCTTGCATTTCTCAAAAAACAAGCAATAACAACTTCTGCATCGCTTTCCTCCTTTCTCACAAACACTTTTCGAACTTACGATCACTAAAAAAATCCAAATGAAGGTGGCATCGGCAATCCGATTGCTGATACTCGCGTCGGCAATCCGATCGCTGCCGATACAGAAATCCGTTTGATGCGATGCGTCCGATACGTACGATGCCGACCTGTGGACACTTACCTTTATTGTACGGGCCCGTATTTTCTTATAAGAGAGTTGATACCCTGAAACAATAATTGTTTACGGTCGGCATTGATGTTCATTGGGCACGATCTGCTTGTATTATTTTGCCTTTTAATGTTTAGTGGGTGATATTTATTTTTCTCAGAAAGTTTTGTACTTTTTGCACACCTAAAGAATCTCACATATTCCTCTTCGAATAAAACACAACAGACAGATTTAGGATCATTATAAGTAAATCTTTTGAGGAATGTTTTATTTTGTTTTCACTTTTTTAAATATCAAATCTTGACGTAATTTGCAAATACCAATTTTTACTTTTTTGCAGTCTATTATTACGAGATAAAGCATATTATTCATGAAAAAAGAAACGGGCTGGTGGACAAAGTGGACTTGCTGACTTTCTTAACAACACGGCGACCACGAAACCAGAGACGCAGCGTATCTAATCAGGCCTCTCACTAGGAGGACGTACGACATCGTGAATCGCTGGCAACCGATGGATGCAAGTGACGGATTGTCGTTTGGCGGAGCGGTATAATTATAAAAGAGGCCTTTGTTCAGGAGTGGACGCGTTTCGCGAAAAAAGTTTTTTAGTTAGGTGTTGGTCACAAACACCTCTAGCACAAGTATGAAGTTTCACTAATGTATATTAAACTCGTTTTGTGCTTTTAAATAAAGATTCTTGAATTGCTATAATCTAGATATTCAGGCTAGATATAACCGAGCAAATGCTCCATTATTTTAAATTGCCTTTCCTCAGTTTGAGCATTATTTTAATTGAAGTTAATAAAGGGAACGTAACAGCATGATCCGCAGTTTAGGTAATTACATAGTGACCCTACGTAACTAAAAGCCTAATGTTTCTAAGTTGAGAGCTTAGAGAAGGCGAGGAGAACAGTAAAGACTCAAAGCGTATTAATGATATGAATGTGTGTTTAGAAAAGAAATTAATTCATCGATCGAAAGACGCGCGAAAAGGATTTCAACATTATCAATTTATATTAACCAGTTGGTCGATCCTCTGCTAGAGGAAAACCCACACAAGTAATAATAAAAGAAACCCTAAAAAACGAACCAAATGAAAACAAAGCAACACGGCGACCACGAAACCAGAGACGCAGCGTATATAGTCAGGCCTCTCACTAGGAGGACGTACGACATCGTGAATCGCTGGCAACCGATGGATGCAAGTGACGAATTGTCGTTAGACGTAGCGGTATATGAAAGAGGCCTTTGTTCAGGAGCGGACGCGTTTCGCGAAAAAAAGTTTTTTAGTTAGGTGTTGGTCCTCTAGTACAAGTATGAAGTTTCACTAATGTATATTAAACTCGTTTTATGCTTTTAAATAAAGATTCTTGAATTGCTATAATCTAGATATTCAGGCTAGATATAACCGAGCAAACGCTCCATTATTTTAAATTGCCTTTCCTCAGTTTGAACATTATTTTAATTGAAGTTAATAAAGGGAACGTAACAGCATGATCCGCAGTTTAGGTAATTACATAGTGACCCTACGTAACTAAAAGCCTAATGTTTCTAAGTTGAGAGCTTAGAGAAGGCGAGGAGAACAGTAAAGACTCAAAGCGTATTAATGATATGAATGTGTGTTTAGAAAAGAAATTAATTCATCGATCGAAAGACGCGCGAAAAGGATTTCAACATTATCAATTTATATTAACCAGTTGGTCGATCCTCTGCTAGAGGAAAACCCACACAAGTAATAATAAAAGAAACCCTAAAAAACGAACCAAATGAAAACAAAGCAATGTTGCTCCTTCAGCTGCCACGCTCGAAATCAGCGTGGCAATCTGATCAATGCGAGATGAAAATTGTCATACACGAAAAAAAAATTGCTACGTGCTTCGGAGATCAGAATCATACCTTACCGATGACTTGTTTCAAAACTATGTAATGTAGAACTGATGAATGGGTGTGTCAACAAATTATAGTTTTTAGAAAGTATTTTTTACGTGGTATACTCATCAAATGTACCTACAAAGTATGAAATACTTTGTTAATACAAATATTTACAAAGCATGCAGTTGCTAATACACAATTACACAGGACACCTATTTGAAATATGATATAAAATTCAATGTTTTATTTGCATACGCTTAATGATTTGTTTCATTGAAAAAATTACCAAAGAAAGTTGTGATGTTATAGGAAAAATTTAATAACATCTAGTCGTCCCCATAATGTTTTTGTGTCTTTCACTTCTAAATTTTAAATCAGTTAACGTTTTTTTTGTCTCTGTACTTTCTACTGCGACAAAACTAAACTCCACGCGGACAAAGTCGTGAAGAAAAGCAAGTCATAAAATAAACTCTGTAAGTGAATGACCGACTTATAAACAAAAGTGCTTTCAAATAATGTTAACTGAATCAAAACAAATGTTTAGAGTGTGAGTGAAGGTAAAGTACACAACACTCGAGACTGTAACAATACGTATATTTCAGGCTTGACTTACGGCCACAAATTACACGTCACCCCAAAATAACAACAAGACTGTGCTTATCCAAGCACGTATGGCATTCAAAATAGGAAGTCATTATATTTCTATAAACGTAAACACTTTCCCGCTGCCTCGCTTAACTCGAGGCCCTGTGGCCTCGGCCAAGCCACCATTTAATATAATACAGAAAGTGGCCTTTGTTTTACAAAACAAAACCCTCCAACAATAAAGGTTTTCATATTAAGTTTATTGTTATTTCTACGCAACAATTCGTACCGTACACACATGTTAGGATTCTTTGGCCTTTGCATACATTTTGTATGAGTTTTGGACTGGAATTTAACCACGTTGTGCAAGGAATAGGGATTAAGCTCCGTTCACGACTTCGGGTGATACAACTTTAAGAGGAAACACCAAGGGCTGGAGAATTGAAAAAAATAGGTATTTTTAAAATCTATTGCTGTCGCGCAGTGCCCACAACAGAGTTACAGAGCGCGATAGAGACAACTGCAGCTTGGACCGAAAATACCTTATTAAATGGTACAAAATCAACGATTCGTAGTCCCCTGATTACTCCTCCAAAACCTAACCGATTTCACTACTTTTTTCTTTATATAATAAAGAAAGGCATTGGCCGTGTTCCTATATTTTCTTTTTTTATATAATCTCGTCAAATTTGTTTTCTGGATATTTGAACACAGCGGAAAATCTGGGCATTTTTTTAGGATTTTGAATGTTCATATCTCTTTTAATAATTAATTTATGGAAAAAAGGAAAACATAGAGACATGCCAATAGTGGTCATAGATTTTTTGTAAAAAAAATATTGCTCTACTGGCATTATCCAGGGAGAAAACAGGGGACTATGTTTGTATGGAAAAACGGCCGTGGTGTTTCCTCTTATGGACATGCACGCGCGTCATTTAGTTCCTTTGCGACCGCTATTCGCGTCATGTAGTATAGGAGGATGTCATCCACAGTAAGCCGGTTACGGTCAGTTTACACCGACACGCGACGCGGTGTGACGTGACGCAACGATACTGCAAATGAATTATACCTTATCGTGTAGTAAATAAAGTTAGGTTTTGAGTTGCTATCAAAATGCAGCGCGACGGCGCACTGCGTTGCGAAAGGTGTGCCTTTCCGACTAGGAAATAGAGTTCGATTTTGAGTAGCTCTATTGAAATGTGCGCGCAGCGTCACGTCTCGGTCTGAGCTGACCCTTAGCCTACTGTGGGTGCCTTAAGCATACCACCTCCAGCCACAGGCAATGGGAATGGGGGAAGGGTGGACGTTTGGGAGAATGTCTTAAGTAAAATGACTTTCAAAAACTGCTGATTTTATCCAGCCTATTCAAAATAAATGACTTTTGTTTTCTTTTTTTTTAAAGGATCAAGTTGACTCAAAATGTGCTACATTCTACTTCTTTCATTTGTTTTTTTTTGCAAGACGCTTAACTCTGTAACTCGTGGTCGAGGCAGATGAGGACTCGCTATTTGCTGTGGTAGTTAAAATTATGGTGATGCTATTATTAGCGAAATAATTTTAAACCATTTTAAGTTTATGTTGTCTGTTTTATGCCGATTATTGTCTGTTTGAAGGAATCTGAGGAAGGCTCACTGTTAAGCTTTATTTATCTTTTACTCTAAAGCTTTAATTGCTTAATAGGATTACCTGTTATTATTGCTTTATTGATATTCAGTAATACTTATTACTTTACTTACAGCTACAACGTTTTATGACGGAATGAATAAATTATAATGATGATTTTAGTACACTTTTTCCTATGGACTTACCATATTAAGTTTTTCAACATGTTTTTCCTCAACCATTTTATCCGTTACTTCTAAAATAAATGTAAATATCAGGCAAAATTATGCAAATAACACGTTTTACACAAAACATGATCAATTACGGCTGCGTTTATTATTCTGGCAGCCATTCCGCGAAATTACTACTCTAGTATTCAACGCTTTGTAGGTACGCAATTTGTTTGGGACGAGTGTTGCGGTCGAGTGTCCCCGCCAATCTTCGGAAATCACGGAAAGTGTGGTGACATTTTTAATTATTTTGGTACTAAACCTGTGGGAGGAAAAGTGAAAGTAGTAGCATGTTAGTAGTTTAGAGCACGACTTTTCACGTTTTTGTGACGTTTAAACAAGAACTTTGACGTTAAATTGATGGCAAAAATTAGTTCCTCGTTTGTGCATGAGAAGCGCTTTTTTTAATTTTCCAAACAATAAGCGTCGTAAATACTTCAAGTACGCTTTATTTAAAAACGGAAATCTTGTGATAAGGCCTCAGAAATGTTGTGATAAGGGCGCTCCCTCACCGCGAGCATTCACCTGTAGTGTAACGTTACAGATTCGAACATTCGAAGACAATAGATAGAGCATCAAATTGCGTACTTTTATGTTACATTACAGGTGAATGCTCGCGGTGAGGAAGCGCCTTAAGGTTACAGTATCTCGCGGGCATGCGGGCAGCGAGTAAAGGGCAACTCGCTGCCCGACCAAGGACCATGCCCGGGTCGACGGCGCGTTGTGTCCCACGCGCGCCTCAAAGAGCGTCAGCATAATGACGGGGCCCCCTCTCAGAGGGCCAAAGCCTGCCGGGGTCGCGGGATTATTCCCTTACCGTAACCCCGGAACTTAACAGGCTATGAAGTTAACAGCACCGGAACTTAACAGCACGATTTTTGTCAGTAGAAGTCTGACAGTCCCTCCCGCCCTGCCCGGGGTTGGAGGACTCATTTGATGATTTTTCCACGCTAAAAAAAAAAAAAAAAAGGTTACAGTATCTAGAGTTTTTTGTATTGAGTTAAAAACAGTACAATTTTGAATGAATTTATTTTTAAATAAACCGTCACTTACATTACACCTACGAGTATCTTCCGTGATTAATAATTATTTTGAGCTCCCGTTATTTCGATGCTGATGCAAGCGCCATGATCGTGGGTTGACAAGTTAAGTATTAAACCGTGGTTGGTATTAAACCGTGAAATCTTAAAACAGTTTTTAATGTATAATTATGTTTTTCATAACAATCTGGTATATTGCAATTGGGCATTTGACTGAAAAAATCGAATTAGTCCGTCGCGTAGGTTAGATTATTAAAAAATATCTGACACATATATTTTTTCTATTCTTACGTAAGCCAAAATTGACGAAGATAATAATAATAATAATATTTTTTTTATAATATTTCACGACTATCACACAACGCCATCTGTCCCAAGCTAAGCAGAGCTTGTGTTATGGGTACTAGACAACTGATATATACATATGTACTTATATATTTCTAAATACATACATATTATAGATAAATTACACCCAGACACAGAACAAATGATCGTGCTCATCACACAAACATATGTCCTGGGTGGGAATCGAACCCACGACCTCCGGCATAGCAGTCAGGGTCACTATAGCCACTAGACCAACAGGCCTGACAATATAATTATTATGACACTTAAAATTGTCAATAAATCACAAGCAAGTGCAATTTTCGCTTTTGACGTCACGCTTGAATTTTGATACTTTATTATCTTTATAATAATATGCATTCATCCAACGAAAGAAAAAACATGAATCCATTATTTTTCAAAACTCTTTCTGGCCGATTAATTAAATTTGCAATTTATTGATTATATCATCATGCCTTTTATTATTTTTTTGTCATTATTCAAATAAATCACACTCGGTGTTGTCATTTTTTTTAATCCAGTTCTCTGTGAAACATTCTGAATTTAGATTACTTTTTAACATGCTATCTAATGGATAGCAGCAATATGAAATATTTTTTCCACGACTATTCCAACATACAAATCATTGTTCTGAAACACGATGGTTTAAAAATTGACATTCGAAAAGTGCTCTGGGCAAAAATGTAACTGAAGTAGAAACATTTTTTTCGTTTGTTTTAAAATTTCATTATTGTGGTGTTTGTTTATGGTAAATTGTGAGTGACACATTGCTTTTGATTGTCAGTTTGTAAGCCATTACATGAGTTTTTCGTGATCTGCTTGTTTTAATAAGATTCTTCCATAATACACAACATTTGGCGACGAGTCGTTATTCACGTGTGTTAGAGCACTAGTTATTGTGTGTAAATGACCACGGCGGAGCACGCAAAATCATTTAATATGGCGTTTGGTGGCAATCTCTCATTTGATCACCGCGTGCAGGAGTGGAGCATTTTTAGAAGTCGTTTTATCCAGTACTGTACGGCGAACGACATTGGAGACGACACCGATAAGTCTGGAAATAGAAGACGAGCTTTTCTACTCACTGCGTTGGTGGAAGATACTTACCGCGTCGCAAGAGATGTAGTTTTTCCCGAAAGCTTGGACAACGTTGACTATAAAAACTTGTTAGAGAAACTAAACCTCCATTTTCAAGCAAAAAAGAGTACGTTCGCTGAGAGGTACAATTTTTATAAGGCGGAACAACGTCCTGGGGAAGATCTAGCGGAATGGGCGGCGCGAGTGCGCAATTTGGCACAGTTCTGTGGTTTCAAGTCTGAGTTAGATACGGCTTTACGCGACAAGTTCGTTTTAGGTTTAGAAAATACCAAAGAAAAAGAAAAATTGTTCGCAGAAAGCATTGAAACCCTCACATTTAATAAGGCATTGGAGATGGCGCAGAGCGTGCGGTGTGCGCGAGCCGCGTTGCATGCCGCGCGAGCAGGCGACGTCGCGGCCGGCACGGCTGGCGGGATCTCCGCGGAGCCGGTCTTCGCACTGCAGCGGCAAAGCGGTTCTTCTTCTTACGATAATAATTCGCGAGTATCTAAGAGTTGTGAAGTATGTGGGTACAAAAATCACTCGACGGGAAAGTGCCGTTTTGCTAATTATACCTGTCAGAAATGTCATAAAAAAGGTCATCTGAAAAGGATGTGCAAAGCTAAGATAGTTGAAAGCCATTTCTTGGAAACGGGTGACGATGATGTTGATGACGGAGGTATTTATAATTTATTCAATATTAAAAACGTTAGTAAGGATCAGCCTTTTTCACGTAATGTCATGTTAGATAACAGGAACATCTTATGTGAAATTGACTGTGGCAGTGCTGTCTCCGTTTTACCATTTATTTTATATGAACAGCTGTTCGGGGCTATGAACAATAGTAAATATCGTTTACAGCCATGTGAGGAGGTTTTTAACTTCTATACAGGAGAAAAAATTGCACCATTAGGTTGTTTGTCATTGTCTATAACATACGAAGGCCGCACAAAACTAATTTCCTTTTTCGTAATCAAAACTAATGAGAAACGTTTGCCTCTTTTAGGCCGAGATTTTATGAGGTTGTTTGGTATACATTTGTATAGTTTAAACTGTAACAGTGTAGCACGGGATAACACGGGGGAAAGGTTATTAAAGAAATATTCAACATTATTTTCTGATGAGTTGGGCAGGTTCAATAAGTATAAGGTAAGTTTGAAAATAAAACCTGATGTACAGTTGAAGTTTTTCAGGCCACGCCCCGTGCCTCTAGCTTTGAAGCCAAAAATTGAGCAGGAATTGGATAGATTATTGGCAGCAGGTATTATCGAAAAAGTTGATCATTCTGACGTCGCGACGCCAATAGTTCCAGTTTTACGTTCCGACGGGAATGTTCGAATTTGCGGAGATTTTTCAGTAACGTTAAATAAAGCGTTATATTTAGACAATTACACTCTTCCACGGATCGAAGATTTGTTTGCCAAACTTCATGATGGAGTAGAATTCAGCAAGTTAGATTTGAAATTGGCTTATCTACAGTTAGAACTCGATGATGACTCAAAGAAATGGTGTTGTATTAATACTCATAGAGGGTTATATAGATACACGCGCCTCGTGTTTGGTTTAGCTAACGCTCCTTTTATATTTCAACGTACTATGGAACAGTTACTAGGCGATATTGACGGTGTATGTATTTATTTAGATGACATATTAGTAACTGCTCCTAGTAGGTCCCTACATACAGATAGATTAGAGCTCGTATTGAAAAGATTATTAGACGCAGGGTTGAGATTAAAAAACGATAAATGCGAATTCTTCAAAAGCTCAGTGGAATATCTTGGTTACGTTATTGATAGGAACGGACTGCATAAATCTAACGGTAAAATCGAAGCTATCGTTAAGTGCGATCCTCCTAAGAACGTTAATGAATTAAAGTCATTTTTAGGGATGGTGAATTATTATCGTTGTTTTGTTCCGAATACATCATCGGTTCTTAGTCCTCTAAACAAGTTGTTAAAAAAAGGCATTGAATGGGAGTGGGGTAAAGATCAAGCAGAAGCTTTTGATAAAATTAAGAAAGAGCTATCTTCTGATCGCGTGCTGGCCCACTACCATCCGGAATATCCGACAGTCGTGACTTGCGATGCCGGCCCGACCGGCCTCGGTGCAGTCTTGGCGCAGAAGCAGCCCGACGGTTCTGAACGTGTGGTTGCCTATGCCTCGCGTACGTTGTTAAAATCCGAACTGAACTATGCGCAAATTCAGAAAGAAGCCACGTCAATTGTATTCGGGATTAAGAAATTCAATCATTATTTATATGGCCGTACGGTGCCATTTGTATTGAGAACGGATCATAAACCGCTATTATCAATTTTCGGAAAAGAAAAAGGTGTGCCCGTTTTGGCAGCGAACAGATTACAACGTTATGCTTTATTTTTATCTGCCTATAATTTCACTATCGAATATGTAAAGAGTGAGGAAAATGTTGCTGACTTTTATCGCGCTCGGTACCTATCCAATCAAATGAGCTCGAAGTGGCTAAGGATATGGATCTCTCACGGTATATTAATTTTATAAGTGACTCTGTTTTACTACCCTTAACTTTGAGTGACATCAGAATTGAAACAAGCCGCGATAAAGTTTTGCAAAAGGTGATAGAATATATAAAAAATGGTTGGCCTACTAAAGTGACTAATGAGGATTTACGTCCATTTTATTTATGTCGTTTGGATCTGGCCGTGGAGAATGAATGTATATTACGAGGTCATAAAATCGTGATTCCTTCACGTTTTCGTGAAAGACTGCTAAATGAGCTACATAATTCTCATTTTGGAGTAGTCAAAACCAAAGCGGAAGCTAGAATGCGTATGTGGTGGCCCGGCATCGACAAACATATTGAAGAGAAAATAGGTGCCTGTAGTGTTTGTAACACGCTGCGTAATAACCCACCTAAAGTGCCGTTAGTTCCGTGGCCATACCCAAAGCGCGTTTGGGAGCGCGTTCACTTAGATATGTTTTTGTTAGGGGGAAAACAATTTTTAATTGCTGTAGATGCTCATTCTAAATGGGTGGAATGTTTTATAATGCAAAAAACGGATAGTGAATCTATTATTAGTAAACTTTGCGAGATGTTTAGCAGATTTGGTTTAGTGCGAACTTTGGTTACGGACAATGCTACAAACTTTTGTTCAAACGAATTTAATACATTTTGTCGGTTAAACGGAGTTCAACACTTGACAGGCGCGCCGTATCATGCTATGTCCAATGGACAGGCAGAGAACAGTGTCAAAACGGTAAAAAATGGTTTAAAAGCTATTTTAACCAAACACGTCACACAAAAAGGATTGGTGAAAGTGTTAAATAAATTTTTGTTTGATTATAGGAATTCAATTCATTTGACTACTGGATTTTCTCCAGCGCAGTTGATGTTTGGACGTCCTCTGCGGTGCAGACTCGATTTATTAAGATTTCCTTCACAAGAGATTTCACCATCCTCGTCATCCGTGGCCAAAGCTAACGTCACAAAAGCACAAATGAACCAATGTAAACATTTTGGTGGGAAAAGAAATGTGTTTTTATCTGTTGGTGACAAAGTTTTAGTAAAGCAATATTTTAATAACGGTACTAAAAGTATTTGGAAGCAGGGCACAGTTAATGAATGTTTAGGTTCACGAATGTTTTCTGTGTATATTCCAGACGAAAATGTAACTGTAAAGAAACATATCGACCAATTAGTGCCTTACAAGGGGAACTCATCATTTGAACCGGATGATGATTTCAGTGTGTTGGGTGACTGTTTTCCTGAGGAGATCGGTCAGTCAAACGAAGCTGGTCTTGTATCAGAACCCGTTATGACATTACCGGCACAGGTTTCTGATAGGGAAGAGGGAGTCTCAGATGATGAGTTTGTTGACGCGGTCTCTCAGGAACCTGAAGTCCGCAGGTACCCTATAAGGAGTACCCGGAAAACGGTAAATTATAAATGTTAAAATACGTACTTTTAAAATAATGTTGGAGGAATGTGGTGTTTGTTTATGGTAAATTGTGAGTGACACATTGCTTTTGATTGTCAGTTTGTAAGCCATTACATGAGTTTTTCGTGATCTGCTTGTTTTAATAAGATTCTTCCATAATACACAACAATTATTTACATCAATCTGTCGATGGTCATGCATGCCCATGTCAGCTACATGGGTGACGTCATTGCTTGATCAAATACGCTTGAACAAAGGAGGCTATGGCTAAGTTTATTAAGTTTATTTAGGGCTGATTTTTTAATAGTCAGATAACTTTTAACTAATAAATAAAAATAGTGGTTTGACATAATTTTCTATAGAATAGATAAGCTGTCAAACCGCCATTTTTATTCCTCAGATAAAAGTTATCTGCCTATTTAAAAATCAGTCCTTAATTGTATAATATTGTACAAGCAGTTAGTTCAAGTTAAATCAATATGCAAATATATTATATTTGCATATTGATTAATAACTAACTGCTATATAAATACATAAAGGTATATATATATATATTATATATATTACTGTATCTCTGACCTTGACTTCACTTTGGGCCCTATCTAAAAACCAAGCCGAGATTTTTTCTTAAAATGTTTCAGCACATGCATAGGGGGCCTTTTGGCCTCATACAGGATCAAACTTGATAATTTTATTATTTTCTTTTGTTTTTCTTATATTATTCCGTTTTGTTTGGTTTTATGTTGTTGTTCTGTCCTATGTGAGTCTAATAAAAACCTTTTCTTTTTTTCATAATCAGCCTATAGTGTTCTCACAGCTGGGACACAGACCTCCTCTTTGCGAGAGGAAGCGGGCTGTATTCACGGGACGGGAATATCGGACTTGAAAATTCCGTTTAGAAAATACATACTTATTACAAATTCATTTCCAATAATATTAATTGTACCCAGTTATTATCATTTTTATATATTTATCATAAAATGATAATGGTAATAATAATTATTTTTATCACCATGGAAATGCTGGCAAAGTGTTCTCATGAACGCTTTTCACACTTTTGGTAGACGCATTATTTCATAATATTGTTCAGTAATCACTTCAAGTGACTACTCCCGCAAAGTAAGAAAAGAAGCTTGGGGTCTACTAATGTTTCCCATATATCTTAAACTAGAGCCACATTAACGTTAATAAACGTCGTAAAATTATCCTTTTAATGAACAGTTAACTGCCTATTATAGCGAAAATCAACTGGTACTGGTAAGTAGTACCTATACTGTCCAGCTGGTCCGGCTATTAGGGTGCTACCCGTGCAAGTAAAGGTGCGGGTTACCCGCGCGAGTAACATGCGCAAGCTACTTGATCAAGCTACCCGCGGGGTGCTTGTACACGGCGCATGCAACTCGCGCAAGTAAAGGTGCGGGTTTGCAGTTTACCCGTGCGAGTAACATGCGCAAGCTACTTGATCAAGCTACCCGCGGGGTGCTTGTACACGGCGCATGTAGCTTGAGCATGTTGAGGTACTTGCGCGGGTTACATGCGCCGTGTACAAGCACCCTTACAAATTGAACATGTTCTCATTCGATATTTGACGTTGATAGCGCCATTACCTTGGTATGTCAATGACGCAGCGATGCAATTCCCTCCAATTCATTTTATATGATAGGTGTCAATTTGCACCATAGCTAGAGTTGACAATTTCTCCCCCTTCTACCCCATTCTTATACAAATTTTCAAATTTAGAAGCTGTAATACGGGTCCACCCTTTATAGCAGAACTTTTTACGTCATAATTTTATTTTGCATAGCAACGGATAGCATAAACCTCTTTTCGCAGAAAATCGTTTGGCATACACTCATTTACCATAACACCGAAACCCATAATTTTGTAAGTCTGAATCATCTTTAGGCATAAATTTCATTTCCATAATAATCAATAAGTATAACCATCATATCGTAGAAAGTTCACAACCAGAATCATCTTTTGCATAATTGTGTGGTTTTTATTTCCCAGACAGTAAGATGATGCAGTAAGCATGCAGCAAGCATTCAGCATACAAGCATACAGCATGCAAGGTTGCAACATGCAGCAGGCATGCAGCAAGCATGCAACATGCAGCAGGCATGGCTTCTGTCACGGCTCCGGCGCTGCGGGTCTCCGGCGGTCCCACGCGAGCTAATCGTCGCAGATGATTTTACGCCCACCACCGCAGCTTCGGCTTACTGGCCGGCAAGCCGGCCAGCCTCAGCCGCGGCGGTGTGCGTTAAAACCACCTGCTCCTCAGCTCACGGGCCGCCTCGCCCCTCCGCGCCTACGCGATTATAAATTACACTCTAGGGGTAGGGCAGACAAGACTACGTGAAGTCGGTTTTGCAGCGATTCATTTCTGTCACTAACTTTTGTAGCACACCATATTGATTTTATAAAACAATTTTTTTATTCTTTATTATGACTATTAAATTATTTCTATTCTGAAATTCTGTGATCTTCGAAGTATACCAAGTCAAATTATTCCAAATAATCGGCGCTCTAAATAAACGTTATGCTAAATGAAAATATGCAAAATTGTAACTCTGACAAAAGTAATTATGCCCAATACAATTCTGCCATCTTACAAGTATCCCAATTTAAATTCGGACATAAAAACATTAGGCCAAAAAACAATTATATTAAAAAAAAACTTATACCATAACAATGTTCGTTTAAAAAAGTTTCTGCCAAGTGAGTTCTGCCAAATAGGTTTCGGAGCAACAAGTTTCTGCCAGATAGAGGGCACCCCTGTAATACAGGGCTTAGATACCATTATATTTTATTTAAAGAAATTGGATGTGTCATTGATAAATTGATTTATATATACAATTTGATTTTTAAATAGGTAAATGATCCGTGTCAGTGTCCGTTTCCATGTATTTAACTTACTTCAAAAAAAGGAGCAGGTTTTCAGTTCGGCCCATATTATGTTCTTATGATTGTATACCTAGCCCTTTGGGGAATACAGACGTGATGTTATGTATGTTCACTTCTTGACTTATTTTTTTTTTTTTTAATTACCGTAGCAGAAGACTACTTTAAAACTCATATAATTTATTTTTAGAAGAATATTTCGAGTGCCCACAACGTTTTTAAGGATATCGCCAGGCGTTTAGTCAACTCTTCAGGTGACCAGATGGCTGGCCTATATTCCTAGGCCAACGAATCAGCATTGCCATAGTTACAACGTGGCAATGCTGCCAGCGTTCTGGGCACTGTTCTCGTTGACAGCGATGTGGATGTAGAACTTTGACGCCCTTTGAATGTTTTTTCTTTTATCTTATTTTTTTTGTACATATTACTAGTAAGTTTTTATTTATAGTTTGTACATAATTTTAGTTTTATAATTTTGAATAAACACCCTATTTCTTAATCCTAAATAATGAATAGAATATTTCAACATTTATTTAAAAATTTAGCACAGGCGAATCAAAACAGTTTTCCCATGCTATAGTTATATGTTACAAAGTCATTAAATAATTTACTAATCAGCGTTCCTACTCTTAGCGAGAAATTTAAGCCTTTGGGGCATAAACTAGGAGCTTAATACACGCAACCGGGGAAACTAACTAACATTAATTATATATGATACAGCTTGAAACTAATAATAATTAAATGAGGCAAATCTTGCACGTACCTACCTGGATGTTGCTTGATAATATGGGGTATTAAAGCCTTTCATTATAACATCTTATGGGATCGGTTGATGGGTCATGGGACTGTCTCGTCAGGCAACCGTGACCCTGGAACATAAAGGGCTATTAAAGGATCACCGTGGATTTTAGTCAGTACTAGTCTAACAGTCCCTCTCGCCCCGCTCTGGGTGGGAGGACTGATTTGAACTATTACAAGTTTTTCTGTAATCAAATCTTGCAAGTTTTTGATCCACTTTCCGGTTTCCGATTGAGCTAAAAATTTTGCACGTATATGTATATTGCGTGACAACATAAAATTATGATGACATGGAGCTGATCTGACGATGGAGCTGGAAGGTGGCCAAAGGAACTTTATAAAGAAACGCCCCAAACCCATCGAGTTTAGACTCGTTTGATTCGTCTTGAATCCATTTTGAGAGCATTAGTAATGAAATAAATTCATGTGAATAATTTGAAATAGATAAGGTAAGATAATTTATTCATAAAACATTATACAAAGAGACTGATGTTTATAGAACGACACAGAAAATTAATGTAACTATAATAGAAATAGTACCTTCATTAGAACTAGTGTAGAGCGAAATTACAAATTGTACAAAATATTTAGATGGACATTTAAATGATATGCAGCGTGTGTGTAATGAATTTCATAAGTAAGTCTATTAGTACTCTATTGTGTGAAGCACGCAATAAAGTTCAAACGCTTATTGTGCAAGTTTTCAGCCAAATTCTCATACAATTTTTTAAGTAATTTTTATCCCAAGACATGTTGTCTAGTCCTCACAATAGTTTTCAAGGAGCAATTAACCTTAGGGGACGCACTTTGTTTACTTAAGTGCCTCTGAAAAATACTAGTTGTTAAAGGTCAAAAAATAATATAAGTACTGCATAAATAAAATACCTAAAATGTTTTTAGTGATACCAGCTGAGGTCTTCGATTTATTTAAACCGCTTGGCTCTTCCCTTCGTATTTACTTAGATGGTGTAGGCTTGGGGTCTAACTGACCCCATGTTTGCTAACCCGTATTTAAGTTGGTTTCTTTTGCCGGAAGGTAGGCTGGTAACCCAATGTTTTTGTTAAGTTAAAAGTCTTTTAACGTTTGAGGGTTGGTAAAAAGTAATTTCCGGCAATGTTAATTTTAATTAACTTGTTTTTAGGGGTTCCGTACCAAAAGGGTAAAACGGAACCCATACTAAGACTTCACTTTCTGTCCATCTGTCACCATGCTGTATCTTATGAACCGTGATTGTTAGACTGTTGAAAGATGAGACAGATGATGGATTTCTATTTCCGCTCTAACAACAAATACTCAAACATTTTTTTTAGATAATGGTTTGGAACCCTTCGTGGGCGAATCCGACTTGCACTACAGGTCGCACTTGGCTGTTTTTTTACCTCGTTTGTTTATTATTGCCAACCGCAACTGCGAGGTTCGATTTAGAGATTCAATGTGTTAATATTTTTTCTATTAGGAATTTCTTATTAGCAGATACGAAATGTGAAATTCTCTTTTTGATTAAAGTCAGCCACCATTTATCACATGGGATTTAAACATAGATGGCAAATTAATGTGAGTGTACTGTAAGGCTGTGGTTCCACTGAGGCGGAGCTGCGCAGAGCGGAGACGAGCTGTGCCGCGATTCACCAATCACATGGCTTAAATGAATACACATGTTTCACGTGGCCAGCCATGTGTATCAGCCGAATTGCTGATAAACTTGAGTCTTTGAGATAAAATGACAAATACAGTACTTATAGAAAAAAAAACCAAAGCCTTTTAGCGAGCATTCTAAAGAGCGAATCGTTCAGAGGCCTTGTCATGAATTTGCAATTTTTGTGACGTAAAGTAAACTGGAACTTTGACATTAATTTCAAGGATAAAATTAGTTCTTTCTTCGTACACTAGAGGCGCTGTTCCATTTTTCCATACAATAAACGCAGTAAATTCTTCAAGTAGGTACCTACGCTGTAAATAAAATACTAAAATCTTGCGATCCAGCTACTAGCGGGCCGTTTCCCAAGCCGACTGTTAAGCCTGACATCATCATTTTTGACGACCATCAACTACAGCGTTCGCTAGAAAGATCGTGAAAATGTTCGGAGTGGGGCTCTATGCTTGGCTCTGTTCATTGTTCTGTTCGACAAAATTAAAAAAGGCGAATTCATGCTCGAAATTCTGTTACAAGTGAATGCTCAAGTACCTTTAGGGACACCACTTCAGACATGTTACAGACGTGATAATATAAAAATGTTATTCGTAATGCAATATTCCCAGTCTTCAAATTAGTTTGTAAACTTTGAACTGATGGGTTAAATGTCATTATCTGCAAGTAAACTTCCAAAGATAAAAAAGCGAATATTTTTTCTTTTATAAAAGCCTAAAATCTTGCTGTAACTTAAAACACATTTAAAATATCCAGTTTACAGAGCTGTGGGGAACAAGGAAACACACAAGTAACGAGGTGTAACTTGAAAATGTTGCTTTTTCGCACTCATTGAACAGCTTGGTCGGTGCGAGGAGGAAAATATTTCTCTATTTCTAGCGATGTCATTTCTCTTCGGGTGAAGTGAGGATGAAACGAACGCTTTTAAATCGCGGAAAATACTATGTATTCTCTAGGTTTATAGGTTAAGCAGAAAAGACAGCGTGGTTTGTTTTTTCCTAGAAGTTTGACATGTTAAATATGATTAGAGATAAAGCAGTGGTGGCCCAGTGGTATCGTTCCCGACTTACGAGTTGTAGGTCGTGGGTTCGAACCCCGCCAGGCGCATTACTTTGTGTAATTTATTTCATTACCACTGCTCTCAAAACGATGAAGGTAAACATCGTGAGGAAACCGGTATGTCTTAGAAACAAAAATTCGAAGACATGTGACATCCACCAAATCGCACTGGGCCCGCGTGGTGGATTATGGCCCACTCCCTCTCACAGAGAGGAGGCCTGTGTCCCAACAGTGGGAACATTATGATGATGATGATGATGCCATCTAGCCGATTTCGGCCACAGCGACTGCAATCGATGGCTTTTAGAGTGGTTGAGAGCTTTGATATGCCCTTTCATGTGCTCTCCAGTGACTCGCATATCCAACTTTTGCCGTAAAACTCAGAACGTTATAGGATGATGATGAATAGGTACTTAGTTCCTGGAATAAGATTAGGACCGATTTGGTACTAGCACAGGCTTTCAAAACTGGGTTATAATCTCTAAGCCTAAAACGGACTAAAAGGGTGTCATGAATTCGTTCTAAGACTTTGGGTTTAAGCCTTACTACTTTACCTTACTATACCTTACTATATTAATATAAAAGCTTCTGATGTTGGTCGGATGGATGTTCGTTACTTTTTTACGCAAAAACGGCAGAACGGATTTGTATAAAATTTGCCAGGCAGGTACTATGATGAAAATTAGCACATAGGATATCATTGATCCCGATATTATGATAAAATATATCGGGGTCGAAGATATCGTATTGGTTATATTCATTTTCGAGTTATACGCGGGCGAACCTGCTGCTTCGGTCGGCAACGGTTAGTAATTTATAACAAATAATAATTACAATAAGTCGCTTCTTCTTGTATGTTAGTTTGAGCAGATTTTTCTTCAGAATTCCTGAACACATATTTTATGTGGTCTGTAAAATCGTTCTTATCAATACTTGAACTCTACTTTTAAACGACGTAGGTCATTATTCCGCCCTAGTTTATATTTCTAAAAGATTTTGTATTTGTAGGTTATTTTAATCCTTATTTTTAAATTTTTAATTAAAAATTATTTCTAGACAAAAATTTAGTGGTTTTTCAAATGTATATTGTATACTATAAGTGCACTATGATGACTAATAATAAATTAAAAAATAAAATTAAGAAATCTGTGAACTAATAAAACTGAGCGAAACAGGGGCGCGTCGCGTCGCTAGCAAATAACACGTGACCGAAATCATAGAAGTTAAGGGCGAACATTTCTAAGTAATTTCAGATTATGAAGGTTTTCCTTGTTAAATCGCTCGGACCTTATTTAATACCAAACGGTAAGTATGGTCCAAATGGAGTTAGCGTTAATACCGCTTAGAAAATCTCTTTTGACAACCTTTGAAATCCCGTAATTACATATTTCTGTTCAATAGCCAAATCATTTTACGAATTTGAAAGGAAATTAAACCTAATGCCTGGTTTTAACGTAAAGCAAATATTATAAACTAAATAAAACTGCGGTCGATCGATAAAAAAATAGAAATTTTAATGTTGTTTTCGTTTACTAATTGACATTTTGCCTAAAATACATAACAGATATCCCTTAAAATCACAAGATCGTTCGATCAAGGCTTAATCTTCTGAATTCACACTGAATGTTCGGTACTTCACAGAATTAGCTCAGCTTTGCAACACAGCCTGCCGTTCTAAGCCCATCACGTAACCTCTAAGCTCGGGATCGTCTTGCTAAACTACTATAGTTATACATATAATATATATTATACCGTGTAGGACTATACATAGCGGTTAGATTTGAATAACAATAGGCGATGTTACGGTCCTTTCTCAGTTATTTTACTTTTGATTTTGCATGACAATGAGTGACCTATATTTTTGTGGTTTATTAAATTTTTGTTGAGATGCAATTTTCTTTTTGTATTATAGAAAACGTATACAATGCGCACTGGAATAGAATATTGTGTTCAAGCTATGAGCTGAAGTTTTTCTGAACCACTACGAGTTTACGCACAATGTTTCATAATTTTGCAGCAGTGATCGCTGTCTGAATAGCTTAGTGGTATAAGGGTTGGCTTTCTACGCCAATAACCGCTAATATCAAGATTATATTCTATTTAAAGGTATTGGAGTCATCACTACATACATAATTATATATATACATAAGGTTAAATCCATTAATCTAATACCATGAATGAATTTTACCTTTGGTTCGTACACACACGGTTTTGTTTAAGAGTTACGATTCAATGAAAAATCAATCCTCCGAAAAATAGCGATTTATGACATCATCTACATGTCATAAATATCGCCATTTTTAAAAAACAAATTGCTCAACGGCTTTCGTTGTTTTACTTTTACACACAAAGATGAACGCTTCCCGTTTTTTTAAATACATCATCATAAATCAAGTGACTTCATTGAGTCGTCTTCGCTTTAAAAATGTCAACATAAAAAGCAACTCAATTGGATAATTCGGATCCGCCTTCATAAACCTAACGACAGTCGTTATGTAAATAGATTTACGATTTATATAAGGAAGTGAAAAAGCTGTAGAGTAGTAAAAAAACATTGAGAAAAGAATCGTAAAACGGACAAATTGATTTCCCTCTTTATATTTATGTGTTTAATTTTGGTGCGAAGATTTTCACGCACAAATCTTTTTATTAGGTGGTCTTGGAGATATTAAGGTGGTCTTCTACGGAAGTAAAGGGCATGTAATTGCAGTTGCAAATTCAGGAAGATATCGCCTAAGGTAAGCTGAAAGGAACTCTTCAAATAGCACGAAATAGACACAAATGTATGGGTTAAACAGCGCTCACCACGGATTCAAGGATCACGGTGTCTTCGTCGACTTGTCTTGATAACATGTTTTGTGATTTTGATGTCGAAAATAAATTAGTGTTTAGTGATTTATCATCGGATCACTGTGGATTGATGGCTAGCTTCCCTATGCCGTCAACTAAAAAGTCGCGCGAAATAGAATGCAGGCCTTATACCGTTAGTCGTTGTAATAAGTTTAAAAATAATATAGCTCTTAAAGTTACACCGTCCCTAATAGAACACGAAAATCCGAATGAAATTTATGAAGCTGTTTTTGACGTTGTGCAAAATGAATTTAAATCCATTTTTACAACTAAAACTATTAACGTTACCGGGACTTCCGCTGGTTTCAACCAATGGGCTACACCAGGCATTTACAAAAGTCGAGAGAGATTATATGAGTTGTATGGTTTGAAACGGTACAGGTTTGATAGCGCTTTTCTAGAGTATGTTAAAAAATATTTATTCTAAATTATTTAAAAAGATTTGTGGTATTGCAAAATCTAAATTTTTAAGTGATACTATTAAAAACTCTAATAATAAAGTAAAAACCACTTGGAAAATTATAAACAATGAAACGGGTAAATCTGTTAAACAAGAAAAACAACTGGAAATCATTGTTGATAACAAATTAGTTAATAGTCCAGCTGACATAGCTGAGGCATTTAATGAGTTTTTTGCTAGTATACCTACTACAACGACTCGTTCCTTAAGTTCGTCACCCTCTAAGGCTGAAAACCTTTTGCATAGTAGCGTCCCAAAATGTAGTCAAGTATTGAAATTCGAACATGTAACGCCTCATGATGTAGTTAGTGTTTTTAATTCACTGAACTCCAAAAACACTGGTGATTACTGGGGCATTTCGACTAAACTATTGAGCAATATAATTGACATCGTAGCCCCTTATCTTGCTATTACTTTTAATAAATGTATTGATTTGGGCACTTTTCCTGATCTCATGAAGTGCAGCAAAGTTATCCCTCTATTTAAATCCGGCAGTAAAAACGACATAGGTAATTTCAGAACAATCTCTATTTTGCCTGCATTCAGCAAAATTTTTGAAAAGTTAATTCTCAAACAGTTAGACACTTTAATTCAAATAACCTACTTCACAATGATCAATATGGGTTTACGAAAGGTCGCTCGACTACTGATGCGGGTGTTGCTTTGTTGAAGCACATATTTGACGCGTGGGAAAACTCGCAAAATGCAATTGGTGTTTTCTGCGATCTCTCTAAAGCTTTTGATTGCGTACAACACGATATACTTTTGCGCAAACTTCTTTATTACGGTGTTCAAAAAGAAGCCCTTAATGTAATCGAGTCATATTTGCAGAATAGATTCCAATGTGTAGATGTTAACGGCGCGAAATCTTCTAGGTTACCTGTTCAGCTGGGTGTACCCCAAGGCTCAATACTGGGTCCGTTCTTATTCCTTGTTTATATTAATGATCTACCATATTATTTAAAGAGTGTTTGTGACGTTGTACTGTTTGCGGATGACACCTCTCTGATCTTTAAAGTAGATAGGAATAGACAAGTTTTTGATGATGTGAACAGCGCACTTTCAATGGTCACAGATTGGTTCACTACAAATAACCTTGTCCTTGATGCCAAGAAGACTAAATGCATAAAGTTCGCTTTGCCTAATGTTAGAAATCTCGGTCCCAACATTGTCCTCTGCAATGAAGAACTTGAAACTGTAGATTCGGCTGTGTTTCTTGGTATAACAATAGATTCGAAAATACAGTGGGGCCCACACATATCTAACCTATCGGGAAGGCTTAGCTCGGCAGTAG